>BJKM01000905.1:200364-337977 GCA_015082035.1 Chaenogobius annularis
GTTTCGCTCCGCCTGTTTTAAAAGCCTCTGACTAGCGCCGCGCAGTGCATTATGGGATATACAAGGCCGCGAAGTGTGCATTTTCACGGCCTTCGTTCATGGAAACGGGTGTAACGGGTGCAATCTCGTCACGCCGTAGCGTAAAAGGCACGTCTTACACGTCTTCACATTCAGAGGAACACTGGCCCCCTGTAAATGAGAACAGACGTGAGATGCTGCGCACATGTTAAGCTAACAGAAATGTAGCTGTCCAAATAATATAGATAAAAACTTTACATTAGCACATTAGCATTAACAACTTGCACGAAACATCTTCCATCACACGTGAAGATGTTGTCCACTCAACATGTGTGTGTGTTTGTTGGATACAGAGTGTTTCATTTAGTCAAAGGTATTATTTTTCCACGGAGCAAAACTCATCCTCTGCAGACCGCGACACGGCACTGAGAGGGGAAGTGAAGCTACGGAAATAAAACACCCGGGAGTAGCGTGCACTTCCTGTCTTTCAAAATAAAAGGCCAAACTGATAAGATTCACATTTTATCTACTCAAAACTTAAATTCACACAGGAAATGAAACCAAATAGTAATAAGTGCATTTTACTCCGTTACACAGGACCACATTTCTCGGCCGCTCGTGGGCCAATGAAATGGGCCGGCCTTGACGCGCAGGAAGTGACGCAACCGTCTTCAAATGTGGCCTTCAGAGCGTGCGGACCAGGGATTGAGACGCAGCCACAGCCCAGTTTACCAGCTCCACTTGAAATGTGGTTCTGGACTGACTTTAGCTGTTCAGTCCCACTTTGAGTCTTCTGACCTGCTTATACCTGCTACTCTGCAACATTCAAACTAGTGAAAGTTCTAAATGTTAATACTATCATTTAGTTCAGTTCATTTTATTGTTGCTTTGAGTCTTTTTCTTATGTTGTCTACAAACTCACAGACAGAATCAAGTTAACGTCACTCTCACTCAACACTTTTTCTTTGTTGGTGCGACTTCTTGTTTGAACTATTGCAGATTAAAGAAGACTCGGTGACTTACTCCGACCACAGCGCCATCTACAGCCAAGTCAACAGCACTGCACGGGACGCTTTCACGTGATGTCGAAAACTCAAAAGGAGTTCTACGTAAACTCGTGAAACACACACGCGACAGAAACAATAACCTGCGTTTGTAGTTTAAGTCAAGCAAATGTTTTATCTTTATGATCTTTGCTGGGAAGATTCATTGTGAAAGACTTATGTGAGACGTGTTGCTAATTGCTAAATTGCTAAAACATCAATCGTTTGTTTGTGCAAAGTGGTACTGCTGATAGCTTCATGGATTCTAATTAAAGATGAACTTGGCCTGAAGATGTTTTATTTGAGAACCATCAGTGTGTAAAATAAACTGAAATTAAACTCCCATTTTTTCCATTTTTTTCCATTTTTTCTCCCTTTCATTTAGAACAGAATAAACAATGACATTTCAAATGGAGAATGAGGATGACTCAAATGAGACAAATGCAAAGGACACGACTTTATAACATGGTTTGAAGTCACAAATGCAGCTCAGCAGAGAGAAGAAGAGGAACATTTAGGTGTTAAAATAGGTGTCAAACCGACGTGGGCGCGGCAGAATGAGGTTTAGAACAAAACAGCACAAAAAGAGGAAGAGAACCGGACACAAACGTTCAGAAGACTCAGATGAAGCGGACCAAACTAAACATGATCTCAACGTACTCTTATTTCTTGCTTTTAGCCTTTGTGCATCAGTCTGAAGGTAAGACTTTGTTTTTTGTTCCAGTTTCTATGGTTTTATTCAAGAGAAAACAGCAAAAGTATTTTAAAATCTGGTCAGAGATGGTAGAGAAGCCAGCAGCCGCACTTAAGGCAGAGCAGGTGACTTTATACCCAAGAAATACATGTTTGTTTGAATCATTTTATTGCATTAAAAGTGTATAAAAGCTGTGTCTTTTGTGGGAAGAGAGGAACCAAAACTTTGACTCAAGAATTCTGTTCCACTGTACAATATATTACTGAAGGAGCAGGAAAAGTATGAAGCCTGAAAACTTGACTTGACTCAACTAAATGTAACTGGCCCATCTCTGTATCTGATGTGGATTTGGGAAAACTAATGTTTGCGACAAAAACAATCAAAAGTTCCGCTCTAGTTCTTATAAAATGTGTGCAATGAATCTAAAAGAAAAGATCTTGTTTATGGGATGATTTGGTTCATCGCTTGAGATTGTGAAGGACAGAATATATATGAACTCAAACAGTAATAATAATATGAATAAAATAAGTGACTTCTGTTCAAACTGCGCTCCAGGTTTACTCCGAGGAAAGCTAAAGAGCTTTTTATTTGTGTAGGTCACATGACGACTCGAATACTAACGGTGAAGAACTGTTCATTGAGATGTTTCTTCTGTAAATAATGTGATATTGTGACATTCCTCGTGACTTTTGAAAACCACTGGCCTGATTAGATCCAGAGTAAATCAACACAGTCAAGTTCAATTCACCTTGTTTGTTTTGTAGGAGTCAAAGCAGAATCATCTTATTTCTTCAGAGCTGGTGAAGACGTCACTTTGCCCTGTCCAAAGGCAGCGAGTCGTGGTCCAGAATGTTCTTATGTCGACTGGTTTTACTACAACAGAGAAGGTTCACATGGTGTAGACAGAGTAAGAAGAGGAAGTGTTGTAAAGTCGAGTCGAGGCTCCTCCAGAGTGAGTTTGGCCCCAAACTGTTTTCTGAACATTCACAACGTCACTGAAGAAGACACAGGGAGATACGTCTGCCGTCTGTCTGAGCAGAGCACATGGGACACAATAGTTTATCCCTGGAGACCATCAAGGGTGAGTCACATGTCTCCATTTGGAAAACGTATCAAACAAACTTGATTTAAAAGTGGGAGTGGAATCATATTTTATTGCAGTCTTATTGAACATATTGCCATACGATGGTGTTGGACTTTGTGTTGGCGCCACTGCGGCGTCGTGGGCACAAGCCCCGCCCTCTCCCTCCCCCTTTCACACTGTCCAATCAAATAAAGCCAGAAAAAGAGGAAAAGAAAGAAAATACTGTCATACAAAGAATAAAATGGCACGTACTGTTTTTTCTTTCTTCTGTCAGTGGGCTTCGTGGAAATGAACAATCCAAACACAATATTCATTGATCTTTTCTCAAACTGATCACTTTACATCAAATCAAAGGTTTCTTCACAAACCAATGAATGCTGAAGCCGATCTCCAGATTCAGGTCAATGTGATGTCGTCGATGTGTGTTTTTGTTTCCAGCCCAAACCCTTCTGAAGATCCAAACGTTTGGGCTCATGCGAACAGGACTGGCTCCAGAGTCCGAACATCTTTCTGAACTAGTCGAGTTGCTCAGTGATGATCCAAAGCAGAACTCTGCCTCTGCTAATGTAGAACTCTGTGATTTTAAAGCTCCACAGTCTTCAGAAGGGCTCGCCTTGTGCAGAACGTACTCATGAGTTCACAAACGCACCAGAACCCGTCTTGATCCGCTCACACTCATACATTTGTGCCGGATCTAGGGCTGAATCGGACCAATCACAGGGAAGAATTGTTATTTTACTGAGCAACAATCAAAGGTTTTCTGGAGCTAAAGCTCTTGACGTTGCATTATTCGTTCTCTCCAGACTTGGTGATGTAAACTAACTGGACCGACCTTTTCACTCATGTCAATGATCAAACATTTGGGAATGTTCCTTTGGTGTATTTGCTGTGCACATTCTGCTGCTAAAGCCATATTACTGTGTTCAGATTCATATTTCCTGATTGTGAACATGTTTCTCTTTCAGTCTCTCGAGCTTCAGACCCTGATGTTTCACGCTTCACAGTCCAGTGCTCCGTCTCCAAGTACAGGAGGCAGTGTCGGGATGGGAGAATCGTCTGGTCGGATCATAAGAGAAAAATAACAACAAATGTCACAACAAAACAACTGTGAGTCCTTTTTAATGGTGGAGCGTCACCGCATCAGAACCTTCACCTGTCAGTATCTCGATGAAGACAATAAAGTGTTGATCTCAGCCGACTTCACTCCAGGTGAGACTCAAACCTCCGATATGTGACGTCTTTAATGAGGTCATTCCACACACCGTTGATTGCATTTAGAAGTTTGCTGAATGTAATTTCCTGTGCGTCTGAACCCAAGAAAAGCAGCCCCCCTGAAAGCCTGGAGAACAAGCCCCTCCTACTCTCAATTTGAATGTTGTCAATCATTTCTTGGCTGTTTCTGTTCACTGAAACAATCTGCCACTGATTTGATGTTCACTGCTCTCTAAAGCCAAAGACATTCTCCAAAGATCTCGTTCACAACCACGTCTAGAGAACTTCTCACACTGATTTGGAAGGTTCAGTCACGACACAGAGAAATGTGAGGTGAAAACAGACAAATCGCGTGCAAGGCGGTGCTTCTGGTTCTGGGGACAATACACATGACTCCAATGGAAGGAGAAAGAGTGTGTGATGCTAAAGCTGTGCCAGACAACTTTTAAAGACGTCCAAAGTCAGGCTCAGAACTTCTTCAGTTGGTAGTTCCAGTATTCTGGAACAGTGCATGGGAAAAAAGAGGTTTTATGGTCGACACTACATTATAACACAGTTTAAAGTAACAAATGCAGCTCAGCCGACAGAATGAGAGGAACATTTAGGTGTTCAAATGTACCATACACTTTTTGGGTCATGTGCTCGTGTCAAAGCGTGACAGAAGGAGTTAGAATCAAATTCAAGACTGTCGTTGAACTATTGTCTAATGCTAAACCAACATTAGTATTAGATTTTTTTAAAAGTACTCAAATTACAGAGAACCCTTTAAATAGCTGTGCAGAGTTTTTAGCATGTAGCATGCTAGTTAGCATGCAAGTTAGCATAGCAATATAACATTCAAATCGAAAGTTATGATATAAAACAATATGGTAACGAACATGTTAGCATTTAGCCATTAGCATTGTTGCTAATGTCAAAAGGTCATTAAATGACTGCATAAATCAAAGTCCCTGGTTTAGTTGGTAGTGTTTGCCCACATGTACACGTGACATGACAACGTTCCAAATCACAGAACGGTCTGGTCCCACAAGAATATACATTTCTTAATAACATGTAAGACAGGAGTAAATGTGGGAAACACACAACGTTTTAAGGAGACTGACCGACAAACTGCTGTCCTCTGGCTTCTGTCCCACACAACTGAGAGACTCTTATTTACAGAGGAAAAGAAGGATTTGAACTGATGCGAAGTTCTCCCACTTATTATGGAGGGTCTGAAATATTCATCGGAGGTGCATTTCCACTGTGAGTGACAAATATTTAAATATTTACTTTCCAAAACTATACTACACTAGTAAAAGCCTGTGATTGGTCAGCTGGAGTTGGTCAGCTGGCGAGGTGATGTCATGTAGCATAGATAAAACGGATTGGATTAGTCCTGATTTTTGCCCTGGTTTACATAAAGCAGGTGTTTTAAGTAGTTTGTTTACAAAGTCATCTCCACGCAGTTCCACTTGCGCCACCTGCTGTTTTAGAATTGTATTGCGTTGCAGTATTTCTTGCTGCAGTGGGAAAGAGCATTTCCACAAGGGAAGCGCGAGGACACGTTTGAAGACATGGGGAGACAAGTGTCTCCCTGACTCAGTGATAGGGGGAGGATTGGTGAGAAAGAGCCTTAAGGTCTTCTGATAGAGATTACCGCTGACATGAGTGTCGCCTTCCTACTCCGACTGTGCGTCACCATTCCTTGTCTCTGATTGGTCAGTGTTGCCTTCTTATCTTAGATCTGGACCTGATACAGAGCAGAATAGTCTTTCAGGCCATGGGTTTTACCTGCAGAGAACGTTTCACTATAATTCAACCAGAGTTAAGCCTAAAGTTGTTACCTAACTTGCCCTCTAACACCCAGCTTTGCAGTTCAGGGCCCAGGTCTGAACAAACCATCATTTTCACCGCAGCTGGTTGCGACTGCGTTTCAATGGGTTTCACTTCCTCTTTCACTGCTCTTGTCGTCTGTCATCACTTCTTTTCTTTATTCTTAGCGCTGATGTAACTTCCCTTCCGAGCACCACTCACCAGCCACACTCTACGTCACATATTACAATGTGCTCACATAAGCTGATAAATAGTTTATCATTTCCAGTTTGAATCACCTTCATGGTTAATTCTGCCGTTTTAAAGAAAACCCTGCAGCTTTTCTCGAGGAGGGTTTGTTTTGCCTGGAAAGTTTCACAATATTGCATGTATTTAATAATGTGTGTTTGTATTGCTCTGAAATACCCTGAAAGCATGTTTTCTTTACAGCGAACTACGTTTTTTAAACCTATGAGGAAATTCAGAAGAGGAATTGGCACTAAACTTCACATTACATTCTTGAGACTGGTGACCTTTAAAAGATACTTTATGGATTACCACCTAATGACATCATGCAGTGATTCAAGTGTTTTAAGCTTGGGAAATCAGAATCAGAATCAGAAGGGGTTTATTGCCATTGTCAATGAACAAAATTCAAACATAGGAACTTGTCTCTCGGCCTTAAGGTGCAACATAAAACTGATCAATAATAAAAACAGCATATATGAAAACAACAGGGCATGCATTAAGAAACAATTTTAAAAAACAATTTAAAATTACTATAGTATAAAAAATAAAATAAAAAAAGGCATTACAATGTGGCAGGAACTAAGAAGTGTTCATGAGTCCAACGGCAGAGGGAAAGAAACTGTTCTTGTGGTGGGAGGTTCTGGTCCGGATGGACCGTAGCCTCCTGCCTGAGGGGAGTGGCCTCCTGCCTGAGGGAGTGGCCTCCTGCCCGAGGGAGTGGCCTCCTGCCTGAGGGGAGTGGCCTCCTGCCCAAGTGGAGTGGCCTGTCTGAAGGAGTGGCCTCCTGCCTGAGGGAGTGGCCTCCTGCCCAGGGGAGGGGCCTCCGCCTGAGGGGAGTGGCCTCCTGCCCAAGTGGAGTGGCCTCCTGCCTGAAGGGAGTGGCCTCCTGCCTGAAGGGCGTGGCCTCCTGTCTTAGTGCCTCCTGCCTGAAGGGAGTGGCCTGCTGGCTCCTGGGTGGCCTCCTGCCTGAAGGGAGTGGCCTCCTGCCTGAAGGGCGTGGCCTCCTGTCCTGAAGGGAGTGGCCTCCTGTCTGAAGGGAGTGGCCTCCTGTCTGAAGGGAGGGAAGTCCACGATCATCTCCACTGTCTTCTGGGCGTTGAACTCCAGGTTGTTACCGCTGCACCAGGACACCAGCCGGACCACCTCCCTCCTGTAGACAGACTCATCCCCGTCCGAGATGAGCCCGATGAGGGGGGTGTCGTCCGCAAACTCAATTTCACGGAGTCGCAGCAGTTTGTGTACAGGAAGAAGAGCAGAAGGAGAAAGTACACGTGTTGTGTAACAGTGATCCAGCGTGCTCTGCTCTCTGGTCAGAACTTTAATAAACTGTCTGTACTTTGGTAGTTCGTGGCTGAGATTCCCCTTGTTAAAATCACCCAGGATAATACACAAGGGGTCCGGGAAGGTCCGCTCCACACTCAGAATCTGGTCCGCGAGCGCGTGCTGTGCCACGTGCACATGTGCGCTCGGTGGGATGTAAACAACAGCCAGAATGAATGAATGAACTCACTTGGAGAGTAGAATGGTTTGCAGTTAATGAAGAGATATTCCAGATCAGGAGAGCAGTGTTTGGAGATCACAGGTCACATCTGAAAGGGAAACACCCTAAATATGCAGAATTACTCAAATGTGTGAGAGAAATAATAAAGACAACAAAAATACAGCTCCAGGTACATTTTCTTTTGAATCAAAATTGTTTAAATAATTTGTGCAGGGACAGTCCCAGTTTTGAATCTTGTGTCCCATGTCCAAGCCAAGGTATGCCAAACCATTGATCTGTCCCAGTTTTAGACATGTGCCAGTTGTCTCGATTTGTGACCGCTTTGATACCCGCCGACAGTAGAGTGAGAGAACATTGTGCATGAAAATGATCGGAACATAAAAAGGAACTGTTTCATTGAAGTCATTTTCAGTTACATTTATTCAATTCAAAGTATTTTTGTAACGCCTGAAATCACAGCAGCAGTTGCCTCGAGGGGCGACAGTGAGAACAGATTAAACAGTGTTTATAGGGACTTGGCGATGTCCCAGCGTCCTGTGTCCTTAGACAAATGTCCTCAGTCCCTCCTTCTCGGCAAGGAAAAACTACCAAACCTCTTTGGGAAAAAGTAGAAACCTGTAGGAGTTCCACAGTGAAGGAGAGATCCGACTCCCTCGGACGGACAGCGAGAGACGAGAGAGAGACAGAGGAGCTGGACCCACTCAGGAGGAGAACCAGTTCTTCGAGGTCGATGAAGAACCGTTCATATGGAGTGAGACCGTACTCCTGGCAGACCGTTTCTCCAGGCAGTTGAGGAGCATCTGGATCCACAGGTCCTCGATGTGCCTGCTCCACTCCCGTCGGGGAAGTGGAGAGAAAAAGAAGGAAAAGCGATGAACAAATTTCTGTTCCTAACTGGCCTGACCATAAGCCATTTCAAAGAGGAACGTTTTAAGCCTGGTCTTAAATGAAGAGACTGTGTGTCGGCCTCTTTAACATGGACAGGAGCTGATTCCACAACACAGGAGCTTGGGAGCTAAACGCTCTACCTCCTACTGTGCTTTTAGAGACTCTTGGGACCACCAGAAGTCCAGCATTTTGAGAGCGAAGTGCTCTGTTTGGATGATAAGGTACTATAGCCTCTTTGAGGTAGGATGGGGCCAGGTCATTTATGGCTTTGTAAGTCAGGAGGAGGAGTTTGAATTTGATTCTAAACTCGACAGGAGCCAGTGAAGAGACTCGAGCACCGGCGTAATGTGCTCTCTTCTTTTAGTTCCTGTTCGTAATCTTGCTGCTGCATTTTGAACCAGTTGAAAGCTTTTTATGGAGCTTTTAGGACACGCTGCAGCAGGAGTTACAGGAGTCTAATCGAGATGTTACAAACGCATGGACAAGTTTTTCAGCATCGCTTTTAGACAGATGTTTCTGATGTTAGCTGTATTACGCAGATGAAAATCTATTTAGTAACGCCCAAAATCACACCATCGGAGGGACTTCTGTCTCTTTTATTCTGACTCACAAGAGAGCCGCGAAAGGGATGTGAATGAGCCATGGATGGGCCGAGTGAAGACTAATGTGTTATTTACCCGTTCATTTCATAATTGTATTCTACTCCCACCCAAACACGGGTGTGGCCCAGTTTAGCATTTCAAATATCTAGTCACAATAAAATAACAGGAACTTTAAAGTGGAACTTATCACTAAAATAAACTTTCTTTTGCGGTCAGCAGAGCATTCCATCATGTTATTGGTCCCAAATACAAGGAGGAAACCTCCTTTTCTTCTCTGTCGCGCGTCCAAAACTGTGGTACAACTGCCCTTGCACCTTAGACAGGCCCAGCCACTTGCTGCTTTTAAGTCTTAAAACTCATCTTTTTTCCTTGGCTTTTCATTGAAATGTTGACTTTTATAGTGCTCAATGTATTTATATTATTATTTTAATCTATTTTTGTATTTCTGAGCCTATTTTTTTCATTCTGTGTTTTGAATTCCTGTTGTGGTCAAGTCTGTTGTTTTGAAAGTGCAGTAGAAATAAAGATGGATTGGATCAGATCACAGTCTTAAGGATAAGTTCAAGTTAGTTTTGTACAGACTAGAGACAGTAAAGACCTGAGGAACAGCCAGGTCCGGTCCAACATTGAGCTCTCTGCAGACTGAAACATAAGGCTCTGTGTCAACCTTTAAGTGCAGATTTGTATTCTGGGAAAAACTGCACAGAACGTGGAATTTTATCAATCTTTAGTTTATTTTCACTGATAAATTGAGCCCAATATGAAAAACATTATATATATTTTAAAACATGTTGCTTATTTGTCAAAAGCTGCTCCAGAAAGTAAAAAATAAAAAACATGAATTGACCTCAACTCTCTTCTTTTTTTACAGAGACTGACCACGCCCATCGTTACTCCAGAGCTGGAGAAAACATCACTCTGCCCTGTGAGAGACTCGATCATCTCGGTCCAGCCTGCTCCGGTGTGACCTGGAGTCACTATAAAGACTCTTCATCATCATCCACATCTAAAGTCTCTAAAGGACCGATCCAGGGCAGTGACTCCAGACTGAAGCTGAACCTGGACTGTTCTCTCACTGTTCAGAACGTCTCTGCTCAAGACTCTGGGTCATTCCTCTGTCGTCAAGGGGACAGACCAGATTCAGACACATCTGTGTATCTGAGCGTCCTCACTGGTGAGTCATATTTTTCTTTTTGTATCGCTCCAATTTGCAACAAAAACAAATCATTTTTCTGTCCAATCAGAGCTGCTTCAGAGGAACAGTGTTTAGTCCTTCAACTCTGATTGGACAGAAGTCACTGCAGGTGCATTATGTAACTGTTATTGTGGAGGCGGGGCCAGTCTCTATGTCGTCATTCTCAATCTGTGGATCCAGTCAGAGAACTACTGCTGCTTATCCTACTCTGAGTACGCCCTGCCCACTGGGCGGAGCCTCCTGATAATAGCTGCGTTTCATGCGTCAAAACATTCTAATGTCCAATAATAATGAATGTAGATGGGTGTGGCTAAAATAATTAGTGTTCAAAGCAGATTTCTGTTATAATACGTTAATGAGCAAATTATAATCAAGTTTTCCATCTGTTTAATCTCTCAGTGTCTTCAGCTGCCACCAGATCCAAACCAGAACATCGCATTACGGTGCACTCTGTGGAGACACACTGGATTTATCTGTTCACTTGGGAGGTTTCTTTGGTTGGACCAGGATCAGAAGGAGGTTCTGTCTGCTGAAAGAAGAGGAGAACTGTGAGTCTGATCTGACAGTGGAGCTCCAGAGTCCACACACTAGAACCTTCACCTGTCAGTACCAGGAGAGGGTAAAGTCCTGGTGTCTGCAGAGTACAGCCTGATGGCCGAGAAGAAGAAAGACACAGGTACGAGACACACTTACTACGTTCACACATGAAAGTGTCTGGATCATATTCTGATTATGGGCGTTGATGTAATTGCTGCAAAGGGAAATCGTTGTTCAAAGTAAATGAGTTGTTGCTTTTCTGTCCATGCAAAAGTGTGGTTTTATATTATATGTACGTTTGCAGTTGTTGAGCATGTTATGTACAGATTGAACACAGATGCTACATTTCTAGACTCCCCTGAACCTCTCTGCACATGTGTACAATACAGTCAAAGGGTGATGAGTGTGACAGAAACATGACTTTACCTGGGACAGTCCCCTTGAGCCTTGTGTCCCAGCAGATCCATCCAAAACCATTGATTTGTCCCAGTTTTTATGTCTCAGTTTGACAAATGTGATACGAGCCAATAACAGAGGGTCATATATGAGTCCAAAAAGAGGCATTTGGTCCCCTCTTTTGATCATCTTTGAATCCCTGGAGCGCGTACTGGACAGTGCACTGACAGGGGACTCAGTTGTTCTATTGGGGTCTTCAACGCCCACGTAGACACTGTCACCTGGAGAGAGGTGATCAGGAAGAATGGCCTCCCTGATCTGAACCCGAGAGGTGTTCAGTTATTCAATGTTCAGTAGCAGTATTGTTATCTGTGCTAGCCATGGATTGTCCATAACGAAGTCCATGTTCAAACACAAGGGTCCTTCAGTGCACGTGGCACCAGGACACACCCGTGTCATCTGACCTTTGGCCGCATGTCTTGGACAATCGGGTGAAGAGAGGGCAGAGCTCTCAACCGATCACCACCTGGTGGTGAGTTGGATCCGCTGACGGGGACAAATCCGGACAGACTTGGCAGGTCCAAGCGCATCATGAGGTCTGTTGAAAACATCTGGCAGAGCCCTCTGTCAGCAGGGTCTTCATCTCACACCTCCAGGAGAGCTTCTCCCAGATACCAGGAGAGACTGGGACATTGACAATGAGTGGAGTGGACAATGTTTTTGACCTCCATTGTCAATGCGGCTGCTCTGAGCTGTGAATGCAAGGGTTCAGGTGCCTGTCACGGTGGCAACCCCCAAACCCGGAGGTGCACACGGGAAATAAGGCAGTTGACCGGTATTGGTAGGCCAAGCCCACCACAAGCTTGTACTGTCACAGAGGCAGCAGAGGCTGAGAGGAGTTTGGAGAGGCCTCATAGAAATTCTGGAAAACCATCCAGTGTTCTCAGCAGGGGGAAGCAGTCCTTCATTAACACAGTTTATGGTGCGGGTGGAGACTTGCTGACCTCCACTGGGAAGGAATATTTTGAGGACCTCCTCAATTCCACTGTCACGTCTTCCGAAGAGGAAGTAGAGACTGAGGACTCGGAGGCTGACTGGTCCATCACCCAAGTTGAAGTCAGAGAGGTTGTTGGTGGCAGGGCTCCGGGGTGGATGAGATCCGCCCTGAGTACCTTAAGTCTCTGGATGTTGTGGGACTGTCTTGGCTGACACGTCTCTGCCACATCACATGGCGGTCGGGGACAGTGCCTCTGGACTGGCAGACCAAAGTGGTGGTCCCTCTGTTGAAGAAAAAATCCTTAAACGCTTGTGGGTGATTTTTGTAATTTGCCTTAGAATCAGAGTCAGAATTAGAAAGGGTTTATTGCCATTGTATACATTACTTTGAGAATACTTAGGTCAGCAATATCATGAATATTTAGTACTTTCAGTTTTATGGGTTTGATTGATCTCGATCTCAAGGCCCTTTTCTGTAAGTGGACCCCCAAATTTCTATACAGGTAAAATTGAGTTATTATATAATGTTAATAATGCTGTGCTATTTATTCAGTTGTAGTCATCTGGACTCTGTTTTAGAAAAAACAAAACGTTTCAACTCTCATCCAAGAGTCATTCTCAATCAGAGAAACAAGTCTGAGAACTCTTGTTTATATCCTACTCTGTGAGAGCCCTGCCCACAGGGCGGGACCTCCTGCTAATGGCCCATTGAAACTGGGATGGGCCTATTGTTCTATTGTTCCCTGCCTCACCTTGAGTGCCTATTTAGCATCCGAATGCCATGGGCGTCTCCAGGGTTTCAGAAGACCATTATAAACAACGGGAAGGTTGAATCTTAAACCTCCATTACCATTTAATGAAGGATTCTCTTTTTTAACAAAGATGGCCTCCTTAACTCCTCCTTAACTCCTCTTTCAAACCATCTTTTTTCCCTGCTCAGAATCTCCACCTCACTGTCTTCAATAGAGTGGTTTGTGGCTTTGAGATGAAGATGCACAGCGCCTCTGGGGTCCTGAACTCGAGTGTCTTCTGTGCTGATAAAGCCTCTTGTGCAGTGGCTGTTTTGTCTCCCCTATGTACCTCTCTTTACAACTTTCTTCACTGCATTGGATAGAATACACTACATTGCTCTGTTTTTGTGTCGGCATCTTGTCCTTAGGGTGAACCAGTTTGTGTCTTAACGTGTTGCCTGGTTTGAAATAAACAGGGACTTCGTGTTGTCTAAAAATTCGTTGCAGTTTTTCTGACAGTCCTGAGACATAAGGGATAGAGACACCCCTTCTTCTTGGTTCTGTTTCCCTTTTGTCCCTTTTGTCCTGCTTATTGGTTCTCTTCACTATGTTCAGAGCCCAAGTCAAACAAGAGTTCTCAGACTTGTTTCTCTGATTGAGAATGACTCTTGGATGAGAGTTGAAATGTTTTGTTTTTCTGAGTCCAGATGAAACAACTGAATCTTTTTCTACAATGGAACCCTCCTGGACGAATGAGGGATTACACCGGCTGTGCTATTTAGTGAAAACTTCACTTTATGCAACATTGTAAAAGCTTTTTTTTTTTAATCTCCAGCTCAAGTCTTCTCAATTATGACTCCTAAAAATGTTGCTCTTTTAATTTCCAATGTTATATTATATTTGTTTATCATTAAAAAAAATAAAAAAAATAAAAAAATAAAATAAAGGTCAAACCACAACTTTCTTGAGCTCCTCATTTACCATGTTTGTAACTATTTTGTCCATAATAAAATAATTTTGTATCATCGGTTAGCAGAATTTTCACAAGATCCAATACTTTTATTTAGAAGCGATTTTGTAAAAGTAATAGCTGTGGCCCAAGAATCGAGCCTTGAGGCACACCCATTTAACATCACACCTCTCTGAGTTTCATTTATCTGTACAAATTGCTTTATGATTTCTAATACTAATACTGTAAATAACTTTTTGAAGTCGATTACACTTGACAAATTGATGCCATTTTTGATATATTTTCAGCAATCTACATCATCTCTGGAGCAGTGGTGTCTGTGCTGCTGCTTCTCATTGTGGCCACTGTGGTGCTTTTCAAAATCAAATCAAAACGCTCTCCACAAGCGGCTGAACACATTTACGGTACTGAACTTTTCAAATCATTTTTGGACAGGCATTAGTACTCCAAAATCCTAATGCATGCCTTTTTGATTTCATAAATGTTGTTTAGATTATTGATCAGTGTTTTATGTTGCACCTTAATGCCAAAACAAGTTCCTATCTTTGTGAATTCTGTTCATTGACAATGCAATAAACCTTTTGCATTCATTGACAATAAACCTTTTCTGATTCTGATTCTATTCACTTTTTCTGTTTGGTTTACAGCGGAGACAAACCCAGCGGCTCCTGTGGTGAGTCTGAATATTCATGTTTACGCAATTCTCCTGCTTCATGTTATGACACAAGTGTATTATTAGGAAATTTACATGAGCTAGAACCGTTACAAGCGCTGAGCCGACAGCCTTTTACGTGCCGTTGAAAGATCTCCACAGAGAAAAAGAGCCCATTTTCTAATGGCACCATCTCCATTTATCAGGGAAACTAAATAACTTGTATTTCTTGCGCGTTTTTTGTTAATCCCATCTTTTTGAGTCAAAAGATATGGGCTCCTATCACTCTTGGCCAATAGCGCATCTGGTTGACTTTGTCTTGCAGTATTGTCATGAAACTGATCATTTGTGCACATTTCGTGGTAAGTATTGATCTGAAAGTCGACCTTAAGACCTGATCATGTCATTATTTCAATTACGTGGCAGCTGTAATCCAAATTGAGCGCGCCCCCTATTGGTTATGAACTGCGCTTCACCCTGTATTCACTTCCCCTGTGTTCAGGTGGATCCTGAGAACAATTTGACGTATGCAATGATAAACCACCAGAAACCAACACGTGGAAACCAAGTAAGTCGGTCCATCAAGTTCACCTTTCACAGCTCAGACGCAGCAGGAGCCAGTATTCTGCATCGTTCTGTGGGATTTATATTACAAACATTAGTGACATCAGAATACAATGCAAATATTACAAATAAACTGAAAAATAAAATAAATTCACACTTCCTCACAACCTTTTGCTTAATAAGTGGAGTAGAGGTGAACTTTTTAAAGCTAAACTAACTGGTCTTTGAGAGCCAGAATTCTTGCTGAGTGGCAGGTGCAATAACATACAAATACTGTACATTATTAAGAACTCATACAACCGGATTTCCAGATTTTTTGTTGATTTTGTCTCTCACAGTCAAAATGCACCTACGATGAACATATCAGACCCTCCCTAATTTCTAAGTGGGAGAACTTGCAATACTTACTTTCCTCATTGTATGATAATGCACGTATTTGCCACAGTGAGAAAAAAAAACCCGACCCAAATATGACCAGGCGTCAAACAAGAGGATTTCACAGTTTAGTTTGATGGCAGCAGAATGATGTTCCGTGTCTCAGTGGAGCAGCAGGAACAGCCTGGTACTGAACGATAGGGATGGCCGTTTTGAAACAGGCGATTCGACACTGTTTCGAAACCCCGAAGCGCATGCGTGTTGAAACACTGCTCCAAAACAAGATTCAAAACATGCATGTCACGTGACTTCTGCTAAACGAGGGTTCATGAACCCCTGTTGTTTCACAAGTGTTTCACAAGGGGGCATCTGTTTCGAGTCTGTGTTTGATTGACAGGGGTTTCAGCAAATCACAAAATAGCACACCTTTCTCAACTTACTGCCCTCAAAGTTTAAAAAGGTCACTGTTTTGTGAGATGCGACAAATAGCAGCGATTTTCTAACAGTGATTTATTATTAGGCAATATAAAATGAAGGGAAGCGGTAAGTTAACCAAGCCCAAGCATTGTACTGTGCAAATCATAACTTTCAGTCACTGTAAAACCGTGTATTATTTAGACAGTAGGCAGCACCTCTAGACTTAGATTTTTGTTCTGTTTATTGTCAGTCTTTACACAAACCTTAAAATTAGGCTAGTTTAAACTCACAACACTGCAGTCAGTGGGCTGTGATTTAACCACTCAGCCACCGGGCAGTACCCAAACATTACCACTGTTCAGAGTCCCGGGCAGAGGACCCTTTACTCTATTGGAAGGAGAGAGCTGTGCTATTTCACCATTTGTCAGTGTAATCCCTCATTCGTCCAAGAGGGTTCCATTGTAGAAAAAGATTCAGTTGTTTCATCTGGACTCTGTTTTAGAAAAAACGAAACGTTTCGACTCTCATCAAGAGTCATTCTCAATCTGTGAAACAAGTCTGAGAACTCCTGTTTATATCCTACTCTGTGAAAGCCCCGCCCACAGGGACTTCGTGTTGTCTAAAAATTCGTTGCAGTTTTTCTGACAGTCCCGAGACATAAGGGACAGAGACACCCCTTCTTCTTGGTTCTGTTTCCCTTTTGTCCCTTTTGTCCTGCTTTTTGGTTCTCTTCACTTTGTTCAGAGCCCGACTCGGGTATCCACAGGCTGAGAGAGCATTCTGGATGTGTGTTTCCTCTTTCCTCTTGCCCTCTGAGCTGGTGGGCACCTCTTGTGCTCTGTGTTGTAGTGTTTTTAGACAACACGAAGTCCCTGTTTATTTCAAACCAGGAACACGTTAAGACAAAAACTGGTTCACCCTAAGGACAAGATGCCGACAGAAAAGCAGAGCAATGTAATGTATTCTGTCCAATGCAGTGAAGAAAGTTGTAAAGAGCGCCACATAGTGAGACTAAACAGCCACTTCACAAGAGGCTTTATCAACACAGACGACACGCAAGTTCAGGACCCCAGAGCGCTGTGCATCTTCATCTCAAAGCCACAAACCACTCTATTGAAGACAGTGAGGAGAAGGTTCTGAGCAGGAGAAAAGATGGTTTGAAAGAGGAGTTAAGGAGTTAGGAGGAGGAAGGCCATCTTTGTTAAAAAAGAGAATCCTTCCTTAAATGGTAATGGAGGTTTAAGATTCAACCTTCCGTTGTTTATAATGGTCTGCTGAAACCATGGAGACGTCCGAGGCATTCGGATGCTAAACAGGCACTCAAGGTGAGGCAGCCAAACGCCAGGGAACAATAGAACAATAGGCCCATCCCAGTTAAGTTTCAATGGGCCATTATCAGGAGGTCCCGCCCTGTGGGCGGGGCTCTCACAGAGTAGGATATAAACAGGAGTTCTCAGACTTGTTTCTCTGATTGAGAATGACTCGAGAGTCGAAACGTTTTGTTTTTTTCTAAAACCAGATGAAACAACTGAATCTTTTTCTACATTTCACCATTTGTTTATATTGCCCAAAAAATAGCTGTGCATACCAGCAACAAATGTACCATGTGAGAGACTTTTTTCTGAGGCAGGAAAAGTGATAAATAGGCTAAATCTATCCACAGCAAAATTATGTTTTTGAATAAAAACCTTGAAATGTGAAATAAAACACTTTTTTGTTTTATTTAATGCAAAACTAACGCAAATACAAAAATAACACACACACACACACACACTAAATATTTGAATGGTAACAATTTAAGACGGTCATGTTTCAGAAAGCACTTGGCTTAATCATTGAGGCTTTTGTAGTACTAACACGTTGCCACTAGATGCCACTGTGGAGAAAGTTTCGAACCGTGATTCAAAGCGCTGGACAACTGCTTTGGTGTTTCATGGCGCTTCATGTTGCCCATCCCTACTGAACGAGCTCTGGAAGCCGGCCAGGAGCTTGTGGAGCTTCTGGCGCGGGCGGAGGGGAGCGACGGGAGAACGTCCAGGAACGTCCAGGAACGTCCAGAAGATGTCAGGCTAGAACAAGATTGGCTCCAAAAGCAGACCCAGAGTCCAAATGGCAGTTTAGAATATTTAAAGAAAGCAGACTTGACACTAAGAAAGGACAATCTGGCACATGAGAAAGGGACAACACAAACTAAATAGGTGGGACAGTGGAACAGGTGTAGCAAATAAGGGGCGGGGCTGTAATCAAAAGCAGGAAGTAAAGCTAAAACAGAAACAAGAGAAATTATTTCAAAATAAAACTCTGCAAAAGGACACGAGACGTGACAGAAGAGTCCTGACTTTGGACAACATCTTCCTCCAACACGACGGCCAGAGTCCGGCTCCTCCACCACATCTTCTTCTCTGTCCGTGAGTCTGAATCATGTGACTTATCTGTTGTCACATGTCCGCTGTTAGCGACAGAGAGAAAATGGTTTATAGACACTCCAAAGCCCTCTAAAGTCACCTGGTCTTATAGTGTCCCTCACCTTCAGACTGCTGCTGGAGGTCCACATCTCCAACTCCACCACCAGAGCATGATCAATCACAACTGAATCGAAATTTGAATGAACCCAATAAGCATTTTCTCCACAAACGATAATTATTCTGCATAAAAACGCAAACGCGTTCAAAACATTTTGATTCTATTATTAGTTTGTCAGTGCGTGTTTCGGACCTTCTGTCGATTCTCCTGGACTCGTTTAAAATGTGGACTTGGAACAGAATCCTAATGTCTTTGGCATAAATCACAAATCTAATCACAATCGCAGCGTTTGTCAGAAAAATCGCAGTTCGATCTACATTTTTCCCAGCCGTGCTCCAAAGGCCTGGTTCACGTGCGGCCAAAAATAACTATCGATCTGTATTCACGTAAAAGCGGGCGTGGTGTTGAGATGTGCGTCTTACTCGTGATTTCAGCAGATTATTGGTCTAATATCTAAAAACGACGAGAAAGAGAAAACTATTCCATCAGAATACGGAGTTGGATTACGATCATTCTGACTGTGAAATCTCGACACTTTCCTTTAAACCGCTCGAAAAATGCACCCTTAACAAATAAACTGGGTGCAAAGGATGGTTTTAACGAGGGAGTTTAACGGGACACACTTTTCCTTTAGAAACAAACTCTGTGTTTTATGTTATTTTCTAATAAAGAGCCCATAACGAGACGCGGACAAACGCTTTACTTTGTCTGGAAATGAGCACAGTTTCATCATATTCAATTGCGGGTGTTTAAATTGGATACGATATGTAAAAGGAAAAACATCTCCATGGAGACAGACAAGTGGCAGGAAAGTTACAGAGTGCACCTTTAACCTTGACCTTTTACGTTCCAGAATCAGATTGCGGCGGGGGACGCTGTGACCTACTCTTCCGTTACCATCAAGAAAGACAAAGACTCCAACGACAGCGCCCTCTACAGCGCGGTCAAGAAAAGATAGATCACGACAACTGTCTTTGTAAAACGAATTATTTCAAATTATTTTAGGATTGTGCTCAGAGCAAAGGTGCAAAGAAATGTTACGCACTGCACTTTTTAAATAAATAAAATACATTTCAGACTAAAAAAAACAGACCTAAACCAGGTCTAGTCCCAGACCAAGTATATTAGAGCTCAGAAACAGAAACAAGACCAGTTTACATCCTGAACACCCTTCTGCTAATGAGAAGACTTTGCATGTTTTTGTCAGACATTTGCTGTACAGTCTTGTCATCTCGGATACAGTTTTGTGTCAAATATATAATGGATTATTTATTCTCTTTTAATGTGTAGGTTGTACTTTTGTAGAATTTCTAGTTTGGCTAATTTTTCTTGATTTTAAAGCAATATATTTGTTGGTTTTGTTGTGTTTTGCTGCTGCAGTAAAAAGAAGTAGAAAATGACTTGAAATTGTCTAGAGCTAAAATACATTTGTAATTTCATGAATCTGCATAATGTTGAATACACAGTATTTTTCTAACTTCACTGGTGTAACACAATATATTTTGAAATGAATAAATCTGAAGCTAAATGCACACTAATCACATGAATCACTTTTTGGTTCGGTTGCTCGATTAAGGAAAAAAATCATAGTATGTATATGTATATATGTATATATATATATACATATATTATATATATATATATATATATCATATATATATATATATATATATGTATTTATATATATATATATATATATATATGTATATAATATATATATATATATATATATATATATATATATATATATAAAACATATATATAATGTATATAAAACTTTCTTGCTTTTCACGTCTCCATGGAGATATATCTGTTTATTGTCATGATGTGTCACACACATAATGAATGCAGTCACGCACTCCAAACTACATTTGAGTACATAAGCTTTAGTAGTTTGTAGTAGTTATAAAGTTTGGTTAACTGACCAATCAGCTGAGAGGCATTCAGCTCTCTGATTGGCTGCTGCAGTCTAGTGCGCGCGCTCATAATTCAAATCTAAAACCAATGGAAGAACTCGAACAAGAAACAGGAAATGCTCACAGTGTGCACGGCGCATGCGCAGCAGTTTGAATAAACACTGGCGTGAATCTTTCGGAGTTTCCACATCAAGAACCAGAACCAGAACCAGAACCATGGCGGAGCTGGACCTTCAGCTGGACCAGGACCAGGACCAGTTCCGCTGCTGGCTGTGCGGCCTCCTCCTGCGGGGCCCGGCCTCCGTCCCGTGCGGACACAGCTTCTGCCTGAGCTGCGTCAGCGCTCACTGGGACGAGACGCAGCCGAGCTACAGCTGCCCTCAGTGCGGACACGGGTTCTCCCAGAGGCCGGTCCTCACCACAAACACCATGCTGCTGGTCCTCATGGAGCAGCTGCGGGAGCGAGCGGCCCCTGAGGCTCCGTGCTACGCCGACCTCGGAGACGTGGGCTGTGACCTGTGCGGCCCCGGGAACGAGCCGCGCAGGGCGGTCAAGTCGTGTGCGCAGTGCCTGGTGTCGTACTGCGGGGAGCACCTGCGGCCTCACGGGGAAGTGCTGCGTTACAGGTGACGTACTGACGCTTCAGCCAGAACACCGCAGAGCATGGGTTTACGTCGGGGTCATCAGTAGGGTGAGGGTTGGGATGGAAAGTCCTAATGAAAGTGTAAACATGCAGTCTTGCAGCAAGTATTGAAGTACATGCAGTATTGAAGTACATGCAAGTATGAGTACATGTATTGAAGTACATGCAGTATTGAAGTAACATGCAGTATTGAAGTACATGCAGTATTGAAGAACATGCAGTGATTGAAGACATGCGTATTGAAGAACATGCAGTATTGAAGTACATGCAGTATTGAAGTACATTTGTACGCGCTCGGGTCATACTTCTTTCACGCCTCACTTCTTGTGAGTCGCCTCACTCACTTACTTGTGAGTCGGAATATAATCTTTTAACAGTGGAAATGAGTGCATCTTTTGTGTTTTGGTTGTTCTGAAGCCAGAGTTCCTCTAGTTTGGCTAAAGAAACGACGACGTATTCCCTTCTTTACTGTTGGCAGGTCTCAAAGTGGCCAAAACGGGGACAAGTCAATGGTTTTGGAAACATCTGCTGGGACATGGGGACACAGGGCTCAAAGCTGGGACTGTCCCGGGTAAAAGTGGTCACTCTAGTCATGAGAAACCGCCACAATGATCCAAAACGGAGTAATCGTACAAACGGGACCATTGACTTCCCTTTCAGACCTGCAGAACTCGTAGTGGCTTTTCACTGTAGCAACAGCTCGATGTGATTTACATGTTTTTATCGTTAGAAAAATTAGCCGCAGTTTGAATTTTTACAATGAAATCTCAAGAAAATGCGGGAAAGTGGGCGGAGATAGGGGGTAGGTGAGAACTGAGCGCTGAGCTGAAACGCAGGGTTAGTCCAGCGTGGACTAATGAAGCGGGAACACGGGGTTTAAAGCTCATCAAAGTGAATTTACATCAAACATCTTTGATTTTAAAGCGGCACAAGCTGGTGGAGCCCGCGGAGCGCGAGCCGGACGCCGTGTGCCCCCGACACGGCGAGGCCCGGGACGTGTTCTGCCGCTCGGAGCAGCTGCGCGTCTGCGGCCGGTGCGCGGAGGAGGAGGAGCACCGGGGCCACGACACCGTCTCGGTCGCGGCGGAGCGGAGCCACAGGCGAGAGCGGCTGCAGCGGGCCAAAACGGACCTACACCGGGTTCTGCGCGGCCGGGAGAAGGGCGTGGTCGAACTGCAGCGGCGGCTCGCTGACATCAGGACTTCTGCAGATGCAGCCGCAGATCTGTGCGACAGGAGCCTCCCGGAGCTGACACGCCTTTTAGGTCACGCTTATTTATACTTTAAGTGCCCGACCGATACGGGTTTTGGGGTGTAATATCGACACAAAAGGAGGTCGAAGGCGCCGATACACGATATAACTGCCGATTATATATTTAGTCATGTAAAATAAGTCGTTTATCGGCAGCTGATTTTAAAAAGTGTGTCAGACTCTTCATTACGGCGACATTTACTGTTATTCTGTCTCTTACCGTGAATTTAATTTAAAGGCTTTTTTGATCGCCTTAAACTAGTGGTGAATTCATGAGCCTGAAGCTGTGCTTCGCCTAATCAATGCATGTGTGCAATCTAATATGCGTACATGCCGACCACCTCTTGTCACGACTCATTTACATGTCAGTCCGGTCCAGTAAACACGGATACAGACATGATCACTTTACATTATTAATCTGTCAGTGAATTGGATTCAATGGTTGTCTTCTTGACGGCTTTAAAACGATGTGGAATATCGGCCGACCTAATTATTTTATTCATGCTAAAGTGTGTCATTTGTACTCGAGTACAACTCTGTCTGCAGTATTTAGTATCTGATAATCGGAATACCCGAAAATACCTCGATATTCCTGTCCGCTCCTGTGTGACACGGGCCGAAACCTTTGTGTTCACAGAGTTCAGAATGGAGAAGGTGAAGCAGGAGATGAGGGCGCTTCAGCAGACGCAGGAGCGTTCCCTCAGAGACCTGAAGAACAAACTGGAGCAGCAACTCGCAAAGCTGACGAGCAACAAGGCCCAACTGGAACTGCTCGAGGGCGTTACAGACCCCGTCCAATTCCTACAGAAGCGCACGCCTGTCCTCGAGTACATGAACGGCCTGGACTACGACGTTAAAAGGGAGTTTCTATGTTCTTACCCCAAATTGCCGCTGCTCTGTGTGGTCAGGTCGACGGTGAGGGAGCTCCAAGCCGCGCTGCAAAGCTCTGAAAAGCAGGACATTACGCGCTGTTACGCATTAGACAAAGCCAGACCTGTCTATGAGGAGGAGGAGGAGGAGGAGGAGGAGCAAGAATATCACGGCGTTTTGGCGTTGGCCGGATGGACCAAATGCAAACTTTGGGACACGCGACATAGTTACTCGGACAAAGTAAACGGTCTGACGCACATCGAGTCCGACGCGAGACTCTGGATGCGTCGCGAAGAATTCCTGCCGTACGCGCGCGACGTCACGTTCGATCTGAACACGTCGCACGCCAAGATCGTCCTGTTTGCGGAGAACAGGGGAGCGAAGACCGTGGCGAGGAGGCAAAGCTACCGGAAGCACCCGGAAAGGTTCAGTCGCTTGCTTCAAGTCCTGAGCAAAGAACCTCTCACGGGGTGCTGCTACTTCGAGGTGAAACTGGACTTCCAGGACATGATCGTGATCGCGCTGGCCTACAGGGACATCGAGAGAAAAGGTCAGTCCATGGCGTGCGATCTTGAGTGCAACCCCAACTCCTGGGCGTTGACCTGCTACAACAGCGACCTGGTTCGTTTCAGGCACAATAAAGGCCATACAAACATCTGGTGCGTGTACCCGGACACGCTGGGCGTTTTCCTGGACCACGACATGGGCATTCTGGAGTTCTACTGCATGAACGGCGACGATCCCCCAGTGCTGATCCACGAAATCCACACCACCTTCACCAAGCCGCTGCACCTCGGCGTGGGCTTCACCAACGTGCCGCACGCCGTCGAGATCGCCAAGCTCACGTAGATTGATGGAAGAACGTAATGATTTCTACTTTGCACGCTTTAGAATCTATTTACCGTTTAGTAAAAATAATGGAATTGTTTTAAATGACATCAACAAAGCGATGACGAGTTCGTCGGCTTCTTAAAGAATCGTAACTATTTTTATGTTTGTTCTCATTTCATCACAGACTCATTAACAAAGACAGTGGCATTATAAAAAGAAAATATTCAAAAAGGAAATAAACCCATTTCTGGTTTCGATCGGACGTTACACTTTATTTGTCAATATGTTCTTTTCCAGAAGTGTTCATTTACGATATTTCCGCCTTGGTTTGATGAAACGTGTTAAAATTAGGTTCATTCGGTCTACACGTTTGAGTTATTTTCAGGATTCTCTTATACGTGACGACATGAACTCACTGGTATCCGACTGCTAAGTATTACCCTGAACATAAAACAGTCAAACGAGGGTATCTCACTTTGAGTAGATCAAGTATACTTAGATTCTATACGAAAGATCTTCGGACATACTTTTACTCCCACTTGAGTCATATACTGTACAGTGTAACGGAACTCTCACTTGAGACAAAAGCTTTATGTTGACAAAATTAAATGGATTTGAACATTTGTCTTTCTTGCACTGCTCCTTTCAGAAAAGCTTCTCATTTTGGTTTTTGTCCTTTTGAAAACTCCAGATTTGGCTATCATTATTTAAAAACGCCATTTTACAGTAACTTGGTCGTCGGAATACTTTGTACTTTTACACGTTATTTTGAAGTCACTTTTACTCTACTCCGTGTTACAGTTTCTTGTATTTTCTACCCGGGCTGTTTACATGTTCACACTGTCCTGGTTTGAGTGCAGTTTAGTCTGCTGTGTGACCCACAGTCTCCAGCAGGGGGGGGACTGCGGCCCTCTTCAAAACCTGAGGGTCTCCAGCTTCCATAGCACCACCTCCAGGCCTACGCTATACGACAATTAGACTATAGTTTATTTGTGTGATGTAAACAAATACAAGAAACAGTTTTGTTTTGCTTTGCAGAGTGTGTTTTTTCAGATGGAATCACAAAAGCAGAAATGCCAAAAACATGATGTCATCTTTAGCCACATCCTTGAAAATACTGTAACTGGAAACCTTCTTTGGTTTGGTTTTGTCTCATCAAGGATTTGTTTGTGACTGAGACAAAGTCAAAGCTTCAAGACGGACACAGGCAGCAGATAAAACATGTTCATAAAGATTGGATCCATTTCTACTGAGAACACCAGCCCAGAATTTAGTTTTCATAATCATGAGCCTGTGTGAGAAAAACATGTTTACAATGTAATTCAAATTGTAAATAGAAGAATAAAAAGCATATTATCTTAAGTGACTTTTGTCCGTCTCTGACGGCTAGAAACCTCCCATGGCTCCATCCAAAAGTCCTTTACTTCTACTAGATTAAATTGTACTTCTCTTTACCACATTTCAAGGGTTTGCCGCAGGGTCAGAGGTCATCTCCTAAACAGATCAAGAATATTCGTGTTTATTGAAATAGTGACTCATTTTCAAACAAATGATAAATGTGCAAACTCACAAATCGTCTCTTGGACTTGTGTTCTTTCTGTAAAAAATGAATCGTATTTGACATTAGCAAAGGTCACAGTAGAAGGTAGTGGCCATAATGTAATCTTCTCGAGGTTTGTAAGTAGTGGTTAGTACTTGTAGTAATAAGAGTGGTGTGGTTCATGTTTTTAGACCCGCTGTAGCAGATTTCATCAACAGGCCCGTTCCATAGTAGCCAGTGAGACCACACAATATTAGAAGCTTGTAGCACCCAGACTGCTTGAGCCCCCCTAGTCTCTCTGCATTAGCACACCAGGGGCCCCTGGACCACTCTGCCCGGGGTCCGAGTCTGTGCAGCAGTGGGATCACGCTGGGCTTGTAGAGGCTTCACAGAACTTTCATCAGGCCGTTCTGCACTCATGTTTAAGCTGTCACTTTTTTTATAGAGTGGAGATCATGGCTATTCAACATAAGCCCGGGGGCCAAATCAGGCCCTCCTCAAGCGATTTGATCCGGCGCCAAGACTGCCATCGTCCAGCCGTATTAAAAAATAATAATAAATTCTTGCTTACCTGGCTTTAAATTCTGGGTTAGTCCTGGGTACTAATATTTTATTGTAATACATTCTAGCAGTTAATTAGTAGTAGTAATAGTAGCAGCAGTAGCAGTAGCAGTATCGTTACTCTTGTCTCTGGTGCAGATGGAGACCACCACAGTGGTGCAGATTCAGGCGCAGTCCAGCCCAGAGTTCTTCAGACCCAAGGAACCACTCAGCCAGCCTGAAAACACTCAGGACACAACCAGATTTCCTTTACAAGCTGTTGAACTAAACTACTTTGAATGGGACGTGATCAGCTATTTGGGGAATTAAAGCAGAGCTAAGGAACATTCTTGACCTTATTGAACGTCTTTGTCCCTGTGATTGGTTATAATATGTATTTTCGGAAACTCGCCTGAGAAAATCTGGCTCTTTTTGTATTTGTCAATGTGAATGTTCTTGTTTGTGATTTTACTGCCTTATTATAATAAAGAAAGAAAAGAAGTGGAAAAAACCTTTTGCATCTATATTTCATGACAGTCGTAATTTCACCAATGGAGCTGCAGGGGAGCTCTATCACCAGACTCACTATAGTTCTGCCCTTTAAAGGTGCGCGATGGAACTTTTCTCTGGTACGTGCCTGTCTCTTATTGGAGATGTTACTGTTTTGCCTGTGCAGCCCAGTGCGCCTTGCCACTTTCTGCCACCACGGTTGCACCTATAAAACGGGTGCTTCCTCTAGCTTGCGCCCGCTGACCTGTGACCTTCTGAAACCTTTTTGGCATTTCTGGGTTATGCTGAGGGTGGCGCTCCCCCGTCGTTCACTGCAGCTTTGTGGCAGTCCTGGGAAGGAGCTGCTGCCTTGGCCTTTGTGTCACCTCCTTGTCTCTATTTGTGGTTTACTGTAACATCTTGAACCTGTGCTGTCCAGGCCGCCCACATTCCTCTTTCTCATTTCTGAAACGACACGTGGAAAGACGAATCCGTTGTTCATGGATGAATGTCAGCCCCTTACGTTTTGAGAAGGGTCAAATCCACTAGCTTTTGAGATGAGAACAACATCTAAGGAAGAAGCAGAAACTAATTCTACTACAGCTCTGAACCCCAGTGAGAGGTGTCTTGCGGACGACAGCTGGAGAAGGCTTTTGGCGAGCTGGTCACTACTCTCCATCATCATTACAAGATCTGTGGGACCAAATAATGACACACCAGTCTTAGCAGGAGGGAAAGAAATCTTTTTATATTTGAAAATTGGATGCACAGCGAATGTGTGCTGAGGATCAAAGCTAAAGGTTAAAGGTCCTACCGGCATATTAGTAAGCGATATTCTGGAACCGGACATCAAAAACAGAATCGACATTTAAAAGCATAACATTTTTTGTATGGATTCTCATTCTTTCCATTTTTTTTTCTTTTTTTTAATTGGTGAGTAGAGGTGATGGGAATGGGAGGGGTGAGGAGACGAGAGGGAGGTGTGAGGAGAGGGAGGAGGGATGAGGAGAGTGGGGGAGGGGTAGGAGGGAGTGAGGTGAGGGAGGGAGGAGCAGGGAGGGGAGGTGAGGGGGAGGGAGGAGAGGAGAGGTGAGGTGAGGGAGAGGCGGAGGAGAGGTGAGGAGAGGTGGAGGTAGAGGAGAGGTGGCGGGGAGGTGGAGAGGGAGACGGTGAGGGGAGGTGAGGAGAGGTGGAGGGGAGGTGAGGAGAGGGTGAGGAGAGGGGAGGTGAGGAGAGGTGGGGTGAGGCAGGCCGGAGGCTGAGGAGAGGGGAGGTGGCGAGGAGCGACGAGGGGGTGAGGAGAGGGGAGGTGAGGAGAGGAGGGGAGGTGAGGAGGGGAGGGAGGAGGAGGGAGGAGAGAGGGAGGTGAGGAGAGGGGTGGGAAGAGGAGAAGGTGAGAGAGGGAGGTTGAGGAAGAGGGCGGGGGAGGGGGTGAGTGTAGCGAGGATCGAGGGTGAAGATGGGGAGGTGAGTGAGGGCAGTTGATAGGAGGGGGAGGTAGGGAGGGGATGGTCCAGGGGAGGGAGGGGTGATGGGGTGAGTGGAGTGAGGTAAGGGAGGAGAGAGGGAGAGAGGGAGGTGAGGAGTAGGAGGTGAGGGAAGGAGAGGGTAGGGGAGAAAGATGTGAGGAGCTCCAGGGGAGGTGAGGAAGGTTGAGGAGAGGGGAGGGGAGAGTGAGGAGAGGAGAGGGGAGGTGAGGAGAGGTGAGGAGAGGGGAGGTGAGGAGAGTGAGGAGAGGGAGAGAGGAGGGTGAGGAGAGGTCCCTCATCGCCCCAAAACTGCCCTAACTTCTGTTCAGTGGTGTTGTTCATGTTTGTCTTCCATAAACTCTGAGCTTCGTCGCTGGGGCTCTGGTCCTCACTCGTGAAGGTCATGTTTGAAGTAGATCTTGTTACAGTTTAATCTGTTGACCCGACCTGACTTGTTTTGCAGTCAAACACGAACCAGGCTCTTTATTGACTTTGGCTGAAAGTAGAATTCTGTGCAAAGTTGGCTTCAGGTACTTGTGATGTCATAACAGAGGATTACGACTGGCTCGGCCTTTGATACTTTGAGTTCACTCGACTTTGAAGGTATTTGTTGTGACATAATCAGACGTACGTTGGACCTAAAATAAAAAGTGAAATTATATACACATGTTTTGTTAAAAAGCTATTATTTAGGCTACTTCATCTTCACTGAAGTAGCCTAAATAATAAGTCCTTTTAAATCATAGAAGGGTTGAGTCAAATATACTCACATGCTTTTAGTGGAACATGACATAATAGATTGGATGCATACGTCCATAAACAATGTCCAAAAACATTACCTACGTCCCGACCTGCAGCAGAGAGACATAAACCCAACAGACCAGTCATTAAGTCTGATCTTTATGTGCGTTTATAGTTTGGACTGAGCAAAAGAAATGTTGTCTTTGTGGTTTTTTACTAAATATGCCTCAGTCCATTTCTAAATCACACGTTAAAGAAGCAGTACAAGTATTAGAAAACGGCTTTATTGAAAGGTACAACTATATCACACGGGTGTATTCAAGTCACATGTGTTCTGCAGATACTAGAAGTCATCTTTGTAAGTGTTTTCACATTTAAATCAATAAAAAAAAGCATGCAATACTCATCATATCAATACCAATCATTCTGCAGTTTGTAGTCATGCAGGAAAATCTTGTTCGATGATTCAAGTTACATCAAAACTAGTCTTAAAAAACAGAAAAACTGTCTCCCTTCAGGCTAGGATTTATTGTGTCCTCCTCTTCTTCTCCAAACTCTGATCCAGTATCATCATTCTCCTTTCAAATATCAAATATCTGCTCTCAAGTTTGCTCAACAGTCCATTTACATCGAGAGCCATTTGGGAAGAACGCTGATGAAGAACGCCTTCTTGGCTCCGATCGGCAGTGGTCTGGCTGGCCGCGGCATGACCACGCGACATGGACGGGGTTCAGGGACGAGACACGGCACAGAGACGATGTGGTCGAGGCCTCAGAGTTATGCCAGCTTTTGGGGTGAGGTCCAGTTCCTCCTCTGCGACACCAGGGGGCGCAGTGAACTGGAAACGCTGCATCAAGGTCACAAAGAAGATGAACAACTCCATCCGGGCCAGGCCTTCGCCCAGGCAAACCCTACGACCTGGAAAACAGAGAAAGAGGGAATGGATCGGCCTCTTTGACGAGCGATGGCACAAAGACACATCAGAACGGATCAATACACATTCACGACGCCAAAGCAAAGAGTGTAATGTGTAAATCCAATATAGTACAATTCGGTCCAATCCACAGCACATGTCTAAAAAGGATGTTGTTTGTCTACGATGGTAGATTTACGGAAGCGAGGGGCACCTGAGGAGTTTACCTGAGAGCACGAAAGAAAACACACACACGTCATTCACAATCCCTTTTTGAAGTTCTATGTTTTTGTGTGTGGTGTGGTGTGTTTGTGCTTACATATAAATAAGCACCATCTTTTTTTTAAAGGCCTCACCAGGATTTTTTTTTAATTATTATTATTATTATTATTATTATTATATTATATATTATTATATTATTATTATTACCATTATTATTTTTATTATTATATTATTATTATTTTATTATTATTATTATTTATTTTTATTTTTTTTTATTAACAAGGTGATTTTTTTTTACTGCAGGCTCAAACCAGAGGGGGGAAATGTAGCTTAGAAAAAAGATCGGACATCATGTAAATCACTGGTTTCCGTAAAGATTACTGCTCATCGATCGAAATAAATATTATTTCTCAGTTGTGACCTAAGTTCAGCTTTCATTTAAGTCAAATAGGGTTTCTCAAAAAATGTTATATAACGTGTATTTCTAGTTAAGAGACACGTAAAAGGTGTGCCTTCGTCTCCAAATATACACATATATACACACACATGTACAAGTGTAAAATAAACTGACATTAGATGTAGTTTGTCTTGTGTGCATTTGGGTATGGGCAGATCGGATTTGGTTCCGGCTCAAGCTGGAAACCTGAAACCTGTCTGTGTCGCTCTCCCTCTTGTTCATGTTCCTGTCTGCATTTTTAAATGTAATTGTGTGCGTTGTTTTAAGTGAATCCCAGGAGGTTATTGCTGCGGTAATAACGAATGGGATCCAGCATGTATAAACAAATATGTGACACAAGGTTGATATGACGTATCGACCTCTTTGAGACCATGTCACTGGGGAGCGGGGGGAGGGAGCAGGTTTTTACCATCACTGTAGCAAGTAAAACTGCTGCCGACAGTGTGCTGCTACCATTACGTTCTGTGGCTGTAAATGTATGTAGTATGTTCTCTCTATGGCACACATTTTCAAATGTTAGACTTGTCCACGCTTGCATGTGCGGTGGATGGCGTAATTGTGTGCTCAAAACCGCAGAGAACGGCATGAAGGGCGTCTCTCTTCTTGAACTTCCCGTCTTTGTGGAGGAAGTGATCCGGATAGAAGCTACTGTGAGGCTTTTCCACTCGCTCTCGTCGTAGAGGACTGAGGTGAGGAGCGGCCAAACTGTGGTCCCTGTGGAGGGACAAACGGCGCACATGCTTGGTTCAGTTTCAAGAGGATATTTGAACTCTAATATTGACGTGTTGATGGACTCCAACTATAGACCATTTAAACTATTTTTAATATTCAAAATAGCTCACTGTTTTATGTGTCTGGATAATAGCACCAGACTCTACGTTTACATGACCGAGAACTCTAAACAACCAAATTCAAATCATCTCTGCCCCAAAAACAGAGCCGTCTTGTCCCAGTCAACAGCAGGTCAAAGAACCAAATGTTGTGAGCGGCGGCTGAGAGGCGTTCAGGGACGTCCCGTGACTTCGCTAATGCAAATGTCAATCAAAACAATATCAGAACAATGAACAGACTAGTGTGCATGGCACTCTTAGATTGAAAGACATCCATCATTACTGCAGATATTTGAGGAGACTGTGATGAAAACGGCTTCCATAAATACAACCACACTTTTAGCAAGCACAGATAAGAGGCAATAACTCATTCACGTGAAGAATTTGATCTTCAGACTTATTTGACCTTATCTGCCCCGCCCACTTTCCCTCTTTTCTCCATGGATCAGCACACAGTAATGGCACTTCCAGTCCAGCGGGAACGCCGTTGGGTTAAAATGGAGACGAGAGAAAAGTCTGCTGCTAAAATATCCTTTAAGTCGATTGACTTGTGTTAAATGTTCAATGTTCATGTGACCAACAAGTCAACACTGGACCTGAACATGGCTTTTTAGTCCGTGTAGAACTTATTTCCTCTGGAGGTCGGCAGCCCGATGTTCACTAATACAACCAGAAAGAAGGATTACGTCGTAAGGCTGCGCTCAGAGGGGCTTCTGGAATAAGGCGGTGAGCACATGAACTCAACGTAACACAAGGCGAGCCGTGTTGTCATCCTTCTGATCTAAAATGAGCGCAAACACGTTCAAACACTCTCCAAGTCTGCTCCCAGTCTTCATTGGAGCGCACTGTTACAGCAGCAGGAACACAACCACACACACACACACACACACTTCTCCACACGTGTCATTGGGGTCTTGGAGGTTCTAATCATCAATCCTCAATCGTAGTTCCCGGGGTTCTCAGTATTTAAAAACATTGGTTTAAATTGGACTCAGACAGTTATCCAGTTTTCCTGGCGTGGACGTAATCAATGCTTGAAAGTCACATTTGCTTTTATTTATCTTTTATTAAATGCTACATCAAATTACTGTTAATAAATCAGCTTGGAACAAGTTGGACCAAAGCAAAAGCAATGCTTAGCTAGCTTTGTACACCAAATATTCCTAAACCTGATGGTTGATGGCGTCTTTTTCGTTGTTCTCACCTTTTTGATGAAGTGTCCCTGGAAGGTGATGTCTTGGGTGGTTCTGTGGGCAATGGCCATGGGAGCGATGTTTCCAAACCTCAGAGTTTCATGGATCACTGCATCGGTGAAAGGAAGATCTTTTCTGTCTTCAGTCTGGACCTGACGGTTTCCAATCGCTCTGATTATCTCCTCACGGACCTGGTCTAAAAGCACAAGAAAACAAGAGGTTTGAGTCAACAGACACTTAAAGGTCAACAAGGACTTTCTGACAAAATGTTGGCTGAAGTCAGTGGTTTGAACACTGCTCGGCCCAGTGCGTGCTGTTGTGTGCTTGGGCAAGACACTTCCCGCTCCTTGCATATGTATTCAGCAGTTTTTTTCACTTATAAGCCTCACTTTCTTCTGTTCACCACTCCTTCTTTCAGTTTCATAAAATGCACACTTCATTCATTACCCTGAATGTGTGGGTACTTGGCCATCAGCAGCAGCCCCCATCTCAGGCTGGTGGCGGTCGTGTCCGTTCCCGCTGAAAACAGGGACACGACTGAAGACACCAGGTTGTCCTCGTTGTACAAGCTGTCGGTCACTCCGGACTCCTGTGGGCAGCACAGGAAGACAACCTTAATCAGATATGGTTAGATAGTATGTTTAGCAGAGTAACAGTTTATTGCTAACATTCCTGAGAATTTTTCAGACGCCATACTTTTCCTGCTTGGGGAATATTTGGAAAATGTAACAGAACTCTTACGTTAGAAGGTTTAGTGCTTCTTCCCACTGAGTAGAGACAATATGTCCAGACAATTGCACTTAAATGAATTGTATTATTATTATTGACCCTATAGTTCTAATATGGACTTGTGTAGGTGTCCTGCAGATGACCTCTGAGCTTTGCCATGGTGAAGGTCAGACATTAGGCTTTTCGTTGCTGATAGCTCACCAGCCCCCCTTTTTGGAGACCTCAGTCAGAACTCTCACAGGATGGATTTAAAATACAAGTTTTGCTTAATGTTGTTCTTTTTGCTCATTTAACTGTCTTATGACTCGTCTTGTGAATATTTTAACCTGTGTAATTATTTAGTTAATGTTCAAACGTTACTGAGCCCCCCACGACTGACCTCTCCTGCTTCTGGTTGCACCACGCACACGTTTCACAGTTTGGCTGGTAAAATCATCTTTGTATCAACTTTAACGCTAACACAGATTAGATCGCTCTAGAAATCCGACCAAGTTTCTCCACCTGTTAATGACTCATTTGCATATTTCATATTCATATTTAGACGTTTAGGTGTTTGGTCAATACATCTTCATAAACCATAGTTGGTAAAGTGTTGCGATGGGAACGTATCAATGTTTATGTTGTAGTCTTCTGGACACACAAGACGTTTTGACTTCCAAGAGACATTCTCAGTCTATGGATCTAGTCTAGCAGAGAGTTTTGTCCTGCAAGTCCAGATTTAGTCACAGAGTTTGTTTACTGTATGTCCTATGATGGCTTGTCTGGATTTAGGGACGAGTGGATGCTAAACTGTCAACTTGAAAAAGCAATATTACAAAGATGTGTAACTCTTGTGCAGCTCACCTGTAGATGCGTTTGTTTGACCATAAATGCGTCGATTAAGCCTCGGCACATCTGCGGGTTCAGCGTCTCTCTCAAACGGCGGAACAACGACAGGTTTTCGTTTCTCAAGAAGCTAAAAATCTTCACAATCTTGTCCCTGTTTTTGATCAAGGGTCTTGTCCAAGGAAACATGTTGTAAAGCTGAAACGAAATATCGATATTCACGTTAAAAATAAAGTTTGGAAGAAACTAAATATTTGTCCAGTGAGGCCGCCATTTTCGACTGCACTAGGCGTCTCGTTTACAGTGAAGGTCGCATCACCGGGTCATCCTCCGAACGGTCAGTGAGGAGCTCACCCGTACGGAGGGAGAGCCGGCCAGTTCCACTCGTTTGTTCAATCTGTCGACCATGGTGGTGAACTGCGGGTCATCGTACTCGAAGCGGCTTCCGTAGACCAGCGAGCAGATGATGTTGGAGACGGCGTAGTTCAGAGGCCGCATCGAGTCAAACGCTTTTCCTGAAATCAGCCAAACACTTTACTGTACGATGGTCCATCTGTGTTCAAAACATCCAGTGTTTTGATTCTTAATGGATATATTAGTTAGCTTGGATTAGAGTACCATTGAACTGGAGCAGAACGTCCACTAGATGTCCACACTCCTCTGAGATCTTGTCCTCACAGGCCTTCTTCCCCATCCCAAAGTCTTTCAGGTTTGTCACAGCGAAGCGCCTCATCTCTCTCCATGTGTCTCCATTGGACCACACCAGCCCTGAAAAAGATTCGATATGACTGTCCCGTGAATAAAACTAAAAACCTGACAGAATGAATGATTTTTAATTATGAAACGTTTCAAATAAAATACACAATAAATTGAAACTATAATGATTGTGCTGCAGCAGCTTGGTCATGTAACCTTAAACGGCATCAGTATCCAACAACAAGAGCGCTTATTGGCTCTGGGGATGTCAAAAGCATAAAAAAATACGACGCTAATTGATGCTAAAGCTAACATTGGCACAAGTTAATAATTTGAAGTATTTGACTTTCCCTGAATAGTTTGTTTTAAAAAAAGAGAAAAACAATAGCTGCTCCTAGGGTTAAAATGAGGCTGCTGTGTGCCGCTCGTGGCTGAGTGGAAAGCACACATGCCATGCCTTGTGGGGCGGGCCGCAGCATTATGAGTTCGAACGTGTCATTCCCCAGTCTCATTCCCATTCCCAGTTGAATAAAGCCGACGGGTAAAAAATGCTCTGTCTGCGTCTCATTATAGAAAGGTTTATTTTGTTAGCATGCTAGTTGTTGGTAAAATGTGCTTGCTCCCTCTGAACGATGTGAAAAGTGCTTACAAACCCAACGCAGTAAATCATTGGGATATTTGCAAGGCATTAGGAAATGAGAAATACGTTTGGACTTCTGCAAAGAGTATAATTAAATTGTTCTTACCGTGTCCTTTGTGAATTTCCTCCATCAGTGGAGTTGGTGCTCTTTCTCCAAACACCTCAGCGTTGTTCACCAGAGCTTCCTTCACCGTCTTATAACCGACTAAAATCACCCATTTCTTTGGACCTATCCAAATCGTGAACACCGAGCCGTACTTCTTTGAAAGCTTAAGAAGAAGAAGAAGAAAAAAACTTACATTTTAAGGCCTAAACATGGACCGGCCTCCTGCTGGTGCCCAGAGTCAGGACTAAACACGGACCGGCCTCCTGCTGAACAGGACTTCCTGCTTGTGCCCAGATCAGGACTAAACATGGACCGGCCTCCTGCTGTGCCAGAGTCAGGACTAAACACGACCAACCTCCTGCTTGTGCCCAGAGTCAGGACTAAACATGGACCGGCCTCCTGCTGATGCCAGAGTCAGGACTAAACACGGACCGGCCCTCCTGCTGGTGCAAGATCAGGACCAAACATGGACCCCCTCCTGCTGGTGCCCAGAGTCAGGACTAAACAGACCGCCCTCCTGCTGGTGCCCAAGTCAGGACTAAACATGGACCGGCCTCCTGCTGTGCCAGAGTCAGGACTAAACAGACCAGCCCCCTGCTGATCCAGATCAGACTAAACACGGACCAACCTCCTGCCTGTGCCCAGAGTCAGGACTAAACATGACCGGCCTCCTGCTGGTGCTAAAGTCAGGACCAAACATGGACCGGCCTCCTCTGGTGCCAAGAGTCAGGACTAAACATGCACCGCCTCCTGCTGGGCCAGAGTCAGGACTAAACTTGGACAGGCTTGCTGTGCCAGATCAGGACTAAACATGGAGCCTTCGCTGCTGTACCAGAGTCAGACTAAACACGACCGGCCTCCTGCTGGTGCCAGAGTCAGGAACTAAACAGGACCGCCTCCTGCTGTGCCAGATCAGACTAAGACATGACCGGCCTCCTGCTGTGCACAGTCAGACTAAACATGGAGTTGGTAAAGGTTGCCGACCCCTGTCTTATTGGACTGCCTTATCAGTTCAATTGACTGGGTTATATCTGGTTTAGCCTAATTAATAAAACTAATAATAAAACTGGGCGACACAACAACATTCACAATGGAGCCACTCAACTGTAGAAAGGTCATACTCTGAAGAAAACCTTACCTTCCAAAGAGACCGATGCAGATTTTTGAGGTTAAGCTGCAACAAGTTTCCGACGAGAGGCAGCGGTCTTGGCCCAGGGGGTTCGTTGACGTCGGCGTTCGAGGATGTAAAGTACAGAATGAGCAGAAATAACAGCGATCCAAGAACGGAGACCGGACTGAACAGCTGCAGGAGGAGGTCAGCGAAAAGCCCCATGTTTGTGTGTGTGTGAGAACATTCCACTGAAGCAGAAGAAGCATCAGGGGCATAAATGGTGTCCGGGCCTGAGGGAGGGGCCAAGTGCTGACATTTAAACAATGTGGAGACCCTATCACTATGAAACGAGTGATGTTGACAGTGTTGACCTGCTGACCTGGATTAGTTCTACCTTTTCAAGTTAATCACTGACCAGGTTAGTTCTGCTCAAAGGTTGCTCCAGGTCAGATAGAAGCAGCGAAGAACAAGCTGCACCTTTGACAACTTCATTATATTAGTATTTTAATTTGTGCGATTGACTGTTTTGTGCAATTTTTGTTCTGAAGGAAAGATATGGGTACTACCATTTTTTGGCGTAATTATTACGGTGAATTACTTTCTAAATAATGATTTCTTCCTCCAAAGTTCAACTCGTCAGTGCACACAAATGGCTTCTATAAAGTACACATAGTTTTAGAAAGTTGTGTTCTGATTTTTTGACAGAAAAACTTGACTGTAACACTTTTCTTCTAAAAAAAAAAAAAGTCTAGACCGGGGTAATCAAGGTGTTGGCATAAAGATAATAATGTAAACCTTCATCTGTATTTTAAATATTAAAAAGAAATAAGGAGTTTAACGCTGTAATCCAAACAGTGTGAAATTATACATGTATTTTTATTTTATGTTTTAATATACAAAATGACACAAATGAACACAGAGCAGGACACAGAGATACACACAGTATAAGTCCCATTTAGTCCAACGAATTTAAGTTAGTCCGAATGTAATCTTTCCATCAAACGTGAATTATAACGTCGGTCCAGGTCTTTGATCGTTGGTTGTGTTTGTGCCATCCCTTTGTGTCTTTGCCTCTAGCTGTATTCAAGTGTTGATTAAGACAAGTATGGAGTGTTGTAATTCTGTCCACATGTCCACCATTTGAGCAGGATAAAAAAGCACAAATCCTGTTAATATTAAAGCTTTTTCTGCTTGTCTCTATGAGGATGTTATCGCTTCGCCTGGATTGTTCCACTATGGCATTAAAGGTATCTATCTTGCATTTATTCAATAACGGAATTAGAGTTACCCTGAAAGATCTGCATTCTTACCGTGAGCAGGGTCACCTCTCCACAGATCTGACCTGTAACTGGGCCTGGAGGGGAGATTCACGTACGGAGCTCGCAACTCTTTCATGGCAGTTTGTAATCACTCATTTTCAAAAGTGGGAGTGTCATGTCCCCCCGCTTCATGAATGGGTCCGATGCCCATGTGCTCCTCTGACACCAGGAAGTGAGTGTGGGCACAGGGCTTTAGGGTCGTCCACTCCAAAGTGCGTCTTTATGGAAACAACAGTGATACTTTTCCAGAGTTTTCCTGCCGATCACAGTGAAGTCTGCAGTGTAAGCCCCGCCCTCTGCGTTTGACGTGTGAGACAGACACCAAGCAATCATAAATTCAATATTTGTTTTTTAATGCGACTCCTGTTTCTTTGATTCATTTATTGTGCATTAAATTGTCTATGTATTTCCCATTTGAACTCATTAATGACATTCACTTTGGCACACTGAATCCTCCATACGAAGAGGACAATGACTGAAGGGTTATTGAAGTCTCACAAAAGGCAGATAAGTGAAAAGCGTTCTTAACAAGAAGAGAACGCCTGAGGTTGGTGTTCAGAGCCCACAATGGCGACAGTGTTCGCGGGTCATAATAACTTGTCCTCACATGAACAGCAACTTTTTTGGGGGTCGGGCTCGCATTGGCCCCATGTTATTCGATTTTCCTAAGGTGCGCTACATGACGCCGTCTTTCAATACTTTTTACTTCACTCAAAATTAGAGCTCACTGAGTAGTGATACATTTCGATACCACTCACGGGCATATTCGTCACAATACATCAAATGATAAGCTCCTTCGTTTACATTCATGGTTTTGTTGCAACAGCTAGAAAACACAGTGAACTACATAGACCATGATGCTTTGCTCCATTAAGTGCATGAAGAAAAAACGTTTCTTAATCTTAATTCTTTGGACTATTCTGTTTGCCTCGTAGCTCCACAGAATGTATCGTAAAGTGATGCTTCCATGTTTCCAAGATGTTTTCCACATCAAGACTAAACCGGCCCGGCACTAAAACAGTACCACGACCAGTCTGTATCAAGACTAAACCAGCACTAAAATCGGACCACGACGAGGATACATCAAGACTAAACTGGCACGAAAACAGGACCGCGACAAGTCTCCATTAAGACTAAACCGGCCTGGCACTAAAACAGTACCACGACCAGTCTGTATCAAGACTAAACCAGCACTTAAACAGGACCAAATAAACATTTCCAAATCCCACGTTACACCATAGAGAAGCAAACTTGACACCAATCCTATGTTCTAAAGGTACACTATGCCATTTTCTTATAAGTTATAGGTCAGATCTCTGGAGAGGCAAGCCTGCTCGCAGTAAGAATGCACGTTTTGTTTTTTTTACCAATAAAAACACCCTTGAAGAAATAAATGTGTGTAGATATCTTATTATCTGAGCTGTATTTTCACCTCTGACAAAACCTCCATGGCCATTATCAAACCTTTAACCTTTAGACTGAAAATGACTGACTTGCTGTGAATAATTGACGCTTCTTTACCGTTTTCAGGAGTTCAGCTCTTTTAACTAAAATGTTTCACAACCTGAACCTCAGAACACATTTTCCTTTTTTATCTTGTAACAACTATAACTCTCTGTTCTTCACATGCTGACAGAGGTTTAACTGATTTTGTATTAGGTATTTCTTCTCCTTGCTCTGGTGGTATAATGGGTTTGGCACTGGACTTGCAAACTGATGAAACCAAACAAAGCAACAACCACTGTCACCCTTTGACTGAAATATTTATTCAAGCTTATAAATGAGAACTTTCAACAGGAATAATGTCAAAATTATCTCATTGTACTGTAATTGTAAAAATAAATGGGAAAGAGGGGGTTATTTTGTTTTGACTGATGAAAAATGGGAAAGTGTGTGTACATGTCAATGGAGGACCACAAAATCACATGTTTGGAGGGAATTCTGTTGGGAAAGTATCTCGTTGTCAAAGTGCTCATTATTCACGGCTCAGAAATACTTAACATTGACAATATAAACCGTCAAACACGTGTCTCCAAAGTCTGCCCTCAAAAGAACAGACGGACAACTGGAGGTGTTTGGTGCGGTTTTGACCCCACAGTCTGAACGTAGCATTGGTGTGGATGTTTAACTATTCTGAAGTTTTCCCCTTCAGTGTCTTCCAGCCCTGAAGTCGTCCTGTTCCTACACTTTGGATTTGTGTGGGGAGTTTGCAGAAATACTCAGCGATGCGACCGACTGCACTAGCACCGTCTTGGAAAGTCCAACTTTTATTCATTCAAAAGATATAATAATTTGTTTGGAATTGTTAATCACCATGGAAACAGTGCTAGATGTGTATCACTCTGAAACCCATGGATAATATCCCTCAAACTGCTGAGCTCTGTACTGTAAAAACCTCCTGTAAATGTCATTGTGCAATTTTACACATACATTTTAAAGTTAAAATGTCAATTCTGTTTTCACTTGGGGGTTTAGCTGATAAAAATACAATACATTATTGTATTTTAGTTTTTAGTTTATGAAATGGTTATTAAATGGTTATGTGTAATAACCATGCCATAATCTGGTAGTCAGTGTAACAAAAATAATGTTCTCCTTTAGTTTTAAAGTTTAACATCTCACTATATCTCACTATTTGTTTTTATCATTTTAGAAACTGTGAAATGTAGCAATTTAGATATAGTACTTTAGTAATAATCTCATGTTGAGCATTACTCTACTATGTATTAGTAGTCTTGTGTTGCACAAGACTGGGATTTTTATCAGTTGCTCTTCCTCTCTTACGTTTGCCTTCTCATGAGAAACAAACAAAAGTGATTATGACTCTTCATAATCACTTTTGTTCATAGTCACTCATAATCTGCTTGTCCTCACTTTGTTGAGGATTTGCCGTTTCTCTCTTCTTTTAGTTTATTGGGGGACAACATACCAGCAAGTGAGGTGTACGCTGCCACCTACTGTGTCGAAGTATAGTTCTTTATGCCTTTGAGAATGTTAATCCACACATGACCAGAGCTTCAATCCCTTCATTGTAAATGAGCTTCTGCTGTGACAAATGTACCCATTGGGGCAATAAAGTGTACCTTATCTGAGTATTTTGTTAGTAGGCCTACCTGTGATTTAATTAGTAATTGAATGTGTTACATTACTGAGTAACTTAAAACATATATTAAATTACAGCAACTAAGTTTTAGTAAATAATGTCTCAGATTTAATAACGGGAGACTTTGTAGAGCAGAGTCTGAACCAATGACCCACAGGACTTTCGTTTCCTCTTCTTATTGTAAGATCATGATTCTGGAACATAAACTCCTGGAAGTATAATATGACCCGGCGACATAACCAAAACATCCTTCTACCACCTCCGCAACATCGCCCGCCTCTTCCCCTCGCCAACTCAATCGACTGCAGAACGCCTCAGCCACGCCTTTACTACCTACAAAAACTGCCATCCATCCAGAACTCTGACGCCCTCCTCACCCACTCCCGCTCCAGAGACCACATCACCCCCGTCCTTGAACAACTCCACTTGCTCCCTGTACAACACAAGGTTCTCATCACCTGCAAGTCCCCGAGGCAGAGGCAACTTTCAACCTTTGCGAAAGCTGAAGGTCCTTGTCAGCCGAACACGAGCAGTTCCATTTCCGAAAAAACACTATCAGCTGCATTACTGCGGAGTGGCCACTAGGACAGAGAGAGGCTTGCCTTATCCACTTCATATCCATGTTCAGCAGGGCAAAGGCCATGTAGTGCTTCTATATGATGCATTAAAACAAAGTCAGCACCAGGACTAATAATCATTTAAAAATGATCTCTCTCTCTCTCACTCTCACACTCTCACTCAAGTGTAGGAGCAGAGCCAGACATGGAAGAAGGCTGACATAGTAAACCAGAAACTCACAAAGAGAAATAACTGTAATGAAGACCTGATCTTAGACGCAGGTAAACGCAAAGATACACATGGAGCACAAAGATACAACCTGACCCACGGGGCCAAAGTAGTCCGTCCAGTTGGAGGCTATTTCATTTGTCCGGAGCATAAAAGCTGAAGGCCGTCTTTGCAAACATAAAACAAGACGTTTCAGGTAAATGTACATCATCAATCAAAAGGGTTAGTGGGGTAAAAGTTGGCCCGTTTCACTAGTATAAGCGCTCACACGATTATTTTCCTCAAGGAGCGCACTGTGTTTAACCGTGATCTACGGCAACGCAAAGCCGTAGCGCTCTCTGCCACTCCGCACTCGTAAACATCAGCGTGATCTATGTCGTCTACGTGACGATTGATGGACTGGATCCTCCTTAACTCAGGTAAAGCCTCCCTGCATAAAGAGCATAACGTTTTCAATGAACGAGCAACTTCAAATGAGTCTCTTTTTTCACAAAACAGGATTCTTTCTTTTTATTTCAGTTTTTCTATTTAAAAAAAAATATAAACACAATAGAAAATATAAACAACATAAACATGACACAAAGAGTTGATAAAAGCTCAAAAGTTATAGTACGTGGCACATGTATGTGATTTTGAGGTTCTCCTAAAGGACTAATTCCCAAAAGCATTGAATCTATTAAGATTCAACCCTTTTTCTTAGACTTAAGTAAGGTTTAAGAGTCCCATTCAAAACCATTCAAAACCTTTCTTTATAGTGGAGAAAAGAGAAGTCTACACAAACAGGATTTTTCAAACATCCATGAATCACTCTAAACTGCTTGAAAAGCTCTCAAAAAGTAGATTTTACAGAATGTGTCAGCATGAAATATATATATAATTTTAGGCTCTGATCTGGGGATCAAATGTGAGCGAAACCTGGAGCCGTGCACAGTTTAGTGACCATTCCAGCCCAATGCACTAGTTTTAAAAACACACTCCTGTAGGGATTTTTTTTTATATTCAAGCCTATATTTATTAAAAGACAGTACACAGTATCAAGAGTAGTATTTTTAATTTTCATTTAATTGTGCCTACGTTCTACACAACACAGAGAGACATAAAACAGAAGCATGGCTTCCATGCCCATAGAAAAGAAGTATTCCCTTTTTTTTTTTATATAATTTTTTTAAAGATTTTTTTTTGCCCGTAGGCTTTATTAGACAGGAGAGGAAAGTGTAAAATGGGGGATGAGAGAGAAAGGAGTACATGCACTAAACGTCGGAGTTGGGACTCAAAGTGGTTGAGATTCAAAGTGGCATACGTGTGCTGTGCCATAACCACTCGACCACCGGGCAGCACTGAAAAAAAGGAACCATTCTCATTGGGTTTTCCCTGTATAAACACATATCATGCCTCTGTCCCTAACCCCAAGCTTCTCTGTCACTTTGTTCTTTTCTTTTGCTCTTGTACCTCTCCCTTTCTCTCTCTCCTATCATTTTCTCTCAACTTCCAATTCCATTGGGTTGATTGTATGATGTTGCCATTAACACTTTTCGAGATGGAAGTCTGGGAGTCCCTGCTTAGACTGCAGCCCCCACAGCACTGAACACAGAGTTTTTGTACTAATGCAGCCAGCCAACATGGAGCATAAAGTCTGATGTCAAAAACAAACAAGTCACATCACTATCATCAGTCCCTTCAAATCAACAGAAATGTATCACCATGTGACCATAATCTGAACTCACATACCCCATGCTGATTGCTCCATATCTTATTGCTGCTCAGTTCTCCCTGTTTTGCATCTTCTTGAGAAGCAACTCCGCCTCTCCTGGTGTTCTGAGCAAATTTTTTTTTACCTTTGAAAGTCACCAGAAGAGTCGCTGAGAAAGAAAACCCATGTCTCAGCCTTCTCTTTCTGAATGCGTGTTCCATCTGCTCCTGCCGCGTTTGACTCATTTATGTGGGATCCCCGTTGAGCAGGTAATTGAGCGAGTATGGCCGGATTAGCCGCCTCTCTCATATCCGCTACCCGCTATGATAGATATGGTTATAGGTAAGCCGCCCTCCTCCTTCAGAAAGGTGCGAGCCCCACGTCGAGGATGGAGCTTTGTCATCCTGAGCAGATCCTGTTGTCGGCAGCTGAGTCGGGCCTGTTAGCCATGTTAGTCATGTTAACCATGTTAGCCATGTCGGTGTAATCCCTCATTCGTCCAGGAGTGTTCCATTGTAGAAAAAGATTCAGTTGTAGTCATCTGGACTCTGTTTTAGAAAAAACAAAACGTTTCAACTCTCATCCAAGCAGTCATTTCTCAATCAGAGAAACAAGTCTGAGAACTCTTGTTTTATATCCTACTCTGTGAGACGCCCTGCCCACAGGGCGGGACCTCCTGCTAATGACCCATTGAAACTGGGATGGGCCTATTGTTCTATTGTTTCCCTGCCTCACCTTGAGTGCCTATTTAGCATCCGATGCCCAGGGCGTCTCCATGGTTTTCAGCAGACCATTTATAAACAACGGAAGGTTGAATCTTAAACCTCCATTCCGATTTAATGAAAGGATTCTCTTTTTTAAAAAAGATTGCCTCCTTAACTCCTCTTTCAAAACCATCTTTTTTCCACCTGTCTCAGAATCTGCCACCTCACTGTCTTCCAATAGAGTGGGTTTGTGCGCTTTAAATGTAAGATGCACAGCGCTCTGGGGGTCCTGAACTGTGCGTGTCTTTCTGTCCTGATAAAGCCTCTTGTGAAGTGGCTGTTTAGTCTCACTATGTGGACGCTCTTTACAACTTTCTTCACTGCATTGGATAGAATACACTACATTGCTCTGTTTTTGTGTTGCATCTTGTCCTTAGGGTGAACCAGTTTTTTGTCTTAACGTGTTGCCTGGTTTGAAATAAACAGGGACTTCGTGTTGTCTAAAAATTCGTTGCAGTTTTTCTGACAGTCCTGAGACATAAGGGATAGAGACACCCTCTCTTCTTGGTTCTGTTTCCCTTTTGTCCCTTTTGTCCTGCTTATTGGTTCTCTTCACTTTGTTCAGCGCCCAAGTCGGGTATCCACAGGCTGAGAGAGCATTCCGGACGTGTGTTTCCTCTTTCCTCTTGCCCTCTGAGCTGGTGGGCACCTCGTTTGTGCTCTGTGTTGTAGTGTTCTGATCACCTCCAGGTGGCGCTGTAGTGGGTGGTTAGAGCCAAAGAGCAGGTACTGGTCAGTGTGTGTGGGTTTCCTATATACTTCTATCTGGAGCTTCCCGTCTTCTCCTCTGATAGTGGAACAATCAAGAAAGGCCAAGCGGTTCTCCTTTGCATCTTCTCTTGTAAACCTGATATGAGGGTCCACTGCATTGATGTGCTCTGAGAAGGCTTGCTGCTCTTGTTTCTTAATTGTCACAAAAGTGTCATCCACGTAACGGTACCAAAGACTTGGAGCAACTGCCTGAAAAGGAGGTCAGTGCCTTCTTCTCAAAAATGCTCCATGTCTCCATGTCAACATGGCTAACATGTTAGTCATGTTAGCCTCGTTAGCTTGTGAGGCGGACTGCTTTCCACCAACACCATCAGCTTTGTTTGTTTACCAGTCTTAAAGTTAACCAGTCTTGAGTTTTCCGTGTTTGCCCATCTTTTGCTCCCCGTTTCTTGCGATTTAGTGGGTAAAACAATTTTTCAAGGTAAATATCGACTGCAACAAAGTGAGTGTGTATCCACGCTAATGACCTACCGGAGGTCCCTAGGGAAGAACCACTTTTATAATCAAATATAACTATGGGCCCTTTTCATGACAGGCCCGGCTCATTTCAGTTGCAGATCTTCACTTCTTGTTCCATTCATTTTCAGTGAGATTTAGCCGAATCTTGCTCAAATAAAAAAGTTCCAGATGGATAATCGCTGCAGCAGGTTAAGACTTTTACGTACCATGTAAATATGTCACAGAAGGAAACCTCAGTGTTTGCAAAAGTGTTTTTGTCTCAAAGCTAAAGGCTAACATACATTCACTTAAATATAAAACACACAAAGTTGTTAAAACTACATAGAATGTTTTTGTAAACAGGTTAGTTCAGTTTGTGCTGTTATTTGAACATTTTTTATTACATTTATTGCATGTTAGCATTAGCTTAGCGACAGAAAAACTTACTTTCATAAACACATCGACGTCTCTTGGTGAAGTATTTACATGGTACGAAAGGTCTGAACATGTGACTGTGATTACTCGTGCTACGCTTTGTCTTCATTAATTATTGATTTATTTTAGCCAGACTCAGCTAATTCCCAATAAGGTATGAATATTTATTATCCTGGGTGATTTTAACGAGGGGAATCTCAGCCAAGAACTACCTAAGTACCGACAGTTTATTAAAGTCCCCACTAGTCTCTCATTTCAGGAACAGGATGTTAACAGACTTTTTTGGAAATCCAACCCCCGAAAAGCTGCTGGACCCGACTTGTCTCAGACACTCGGACCATCAGCACAGGAGCTCCACAGGGCTGTGTACTTTCTCCTCTGCTCTTCTCCCTGTACACAAACTGCTGCACCTCCAGCCAAGACTCCGCAAAACTGATCAAGTTTGCGGACGACACCACCCTCATCGGGCTCATCTCGGACGGGGATGAGTCTGTCTACAGGAGGGAGGTGGATTGGCTGGTGTCCTGGTGCAGCGGCAACAACCTGGAGTTCAACGGACTTCAGGAGAAGTCACAGCCCCAAGCCCCCCTAGTCATGACAGACTCCCCCATCACCACCACAAGTGTGGACTCCTTCCGCTTCCTGGGCACCACATCACCCAGGACCTCAAGTGGGAGCCCACATCAGCTCCCTCATCAAGAAGGCCCAGCAGAGGATGTACTTTTCTGCGGCAGCTGAGGAAAGCCAAGCTTCAGTGCAGATGATGGTGCAGTTCTACACGGCGCCATCATTGAGTCCATCCTCACCTCCTCATCACCGTGTGGTACAGCTGGAGGCAAGCCAGGGACAAACAGAGACTACAGCGCATTGTGCGTTCTGCTGAGAAGGTGATCGGCTGCAGCCTTCGCATCTCTGCAGGACCTGTGCGTCTTCCAGGGCTCTGGGACGAGCAGGTCAGATTCACAGGCTGACCCTTCTCACCCTGGACATGGTTTATTTGAACCACTGGCCCCTCAGGCAGGCAGGCTACTGTCCATGCCGGAACCAGAACCTCCCGCCACAAGAATAGTTTCTTTCCCTCTGCCGTTGGACTCATGAACACTTCTAAACACCTGTCTACTTTACTGCAACTCTTCATCACCCTCACTGCACTGTCATTTCTGCACTACAACTTTAAACTTAACTATAAACTTGTGTACATAGCAATGCCTATTTTTTTTTATTTTTATTTTATACGCATAGTAATTATAAATTGACCACTTAATGCATGCCTTGTTGTTTTGATTGAATATATGTTGTTTTAATTATTGCTCAGTGTTTTGTGTTGCACCTTCATAGGCCGAGACAAGTTCCTGTCTGTGAAGTTTGTTCATTGACAACTGGCAATAAAACCTTTCCTGATTCCTGATTCGAAATGGCAACTCATGCGCGCCTTATATATATCCCACAATGCACTGCGCGCATTTTAATGTGTTTTCTGTAAACATTATTATAAAAGAGATCACTTAAGCTGATGAATCGGGAGTAAAAACGTTTAGTCTTAATTCTGGTTCATGTTGACTGCCATAAGTGAGAACGTTTGTGAACGTGACAAACAAGCTCTATTCTGATTCTAAAGAATATTTTCTCTCTCCTTTATAAAGGGAGCTTAAATGCACATATTACCTTTCATGTTTTCCATTGTCAATATAAAATCTCATTCTGAATGAAACAAGGCACATTTAATTTTTTGTTGCTAGGTGACGAAGCGGCTTGTCCCATTTCAGCACGGTCTTTGCGGTCTACGGAGGCCTCTACGAAGACCAGCCTCCGTGGGCTGGGTCCATCAGGAGCACGCAGACCTCGGAATTGAGAGACAGCCACCGCCTCCAACCTACATCGCCCCATGTTTTCTGCTCCTCGAGGGCATTTTGGGACAACCCCCGATGCTTGTGATTGGCCCACCTGACGCATCTTTCAAACTAATTGGCCCAGTCTTTCCCATCGTCTCTGCACACCTGTTTCTGGGCGCAGTTCGTCCTGTAACGCTTCTGCTCGGTCGTGCTTGGCGCTCTCTCTGTTTCTCACTTTCTACACTCCGTGTATGTGTTCAAACACGCAAAGTACCGGTCCGGATTTAGTCCCTGTTTTGTCCTGATTCAGATCCTTAGTTTAGTCCCAAGTCCAGTCCCGGTTTACTATTTCATGCTTTTTTTTTTTCTTTTTTTAAAATTCTTTTTATTGAAACTGCAGAGCTGCTTGTATTTTTGGTGAAGACTGTGTAGATTTTGTTTTACTCCTGGTCCTGACTAGTCCTTGGCCTGTGTGCCTGTGTGTCTGTGTGTGTGTGTGTGTGTGTGCGAGAGTGTGTGTGCTTGTGTGCGCTGTACATGCGCTGTGCATGCGCTGTTCCATGTGCTCTGCATGGCCCGCATGTCCCTAGGCCCGGACTTGGACTTAATCCAAGTCCAGTCCCGGTTTACTACTTCACACTTGTTTTTATTGAAACTGCAAACTTTGTTTTACATCTGGCCCTGTTTGCGCCGGCCCTGTGTGGCCTGGACTCTGGTCTGGTCTGGTCTTGGCCCGGACCCGGACTTTGACCTGGTCTGGGCCCGGGACCGGACTTTGGGTTTGGTCTGGGCCCGGACTTTGGGTCTCGTCTGGGACTGGACTTTGGTCCCAGACTTTGACCGGGCCTGGTCTGGTCTTGGACTGGGGTTTGGGACCGGGACTTGGACCTTTTTTAATGGTACATTACTGAGAGCCGTTTTGTGTTAGTGTGGGGCCTGGTTGTAGTTCTGTGTCAGTTGTGGTTTAGGCCTCTATTTTAATTTTTTTTAGTTCTGGTTTTGCACATTTGAGACTTTAATGTTGATGATTTTCAACATTTGTCTTATTCCTTAACATTGACCATGTTTTCAGATGCTTCGGTCAAAGTGTTTCAAATGCTCTTTGGCTGCTTAGCAGCGCAGGGCGGAGCAGCTCCAGCAGCAGCAGTTCCTGGCGGAGCAGATCCCAATCACTCTTCTCCCTCGCGACTCCTCCAACGACGAGCCTCTCATTCGTAAGTTAGTCTCTTCACTTTTACCTTTTATTTTCAATTTTGTCTAATGTTTGTTCCCCTTCAGGTGGTACTGTCTGGTCATACCAGACAAGTGTCCTGACAAGAAGGTAAGCATAGATTTCTTCTCAGTCAGACCTGCGTGGTTAAATGTATTCATTAGCATAACGGTGTAGCATTAGACGCAGTGCTCTCTCCTGGTTTCTGCTCCGCCTCCCTCTGCTCCGCCTCCCCCTGTTCTCAGGCTGAGTCTGTGTGCTTTTAGAAGTGTGACCCACAGACAGCTCTGTCTGTCCAGGACTCACCTGAGGCTTAAACTAAACCATCCCTTGTTCTTCCCCTCTTTTTTGATTTATTATATTTTTACAGCTGAAGTTTTGCAACATGCTGAATAGCTTCAGAAAAACGTACACAGTGGCCTTCTTTAAACTTACTCCACGTTGTGTCTCCACAAAGAACAAGAGTAGGGACTGAAGTGTCAGAGATAAAAGTGAAGCTAAGGAGCTAATGTGTTAGCATGAGGACTTACTACGTGTTAGTCAGGCATCTTTCTCCTAAATTGGCCTAAATCTGTATTACCGGCTACATTGCGTTAAAGCATTAAAAACACATATCATTGGCTATTAACAAGAACAAATGAGTTATTATTGATTTATCGCATGTGCCCTTCTTCTGTTGGTGACTTTAATATTGGCATCTAAAGTGCATGGAAAGTTATAGTTGAATTGTACTTTTTTGTTTGTAGTTTGTGTTCGTTGTCAGCCACTCCCATCTGTGCGCCATCATGGATGGGTTAGTTAAGATGCCAGAGGGATGTCTCTCCTTTGGCTTCAGTTCGACATCTGGAGGTGCATCTCAGCATCTCTATAGGCAGCTGCAAAAGACCGACCTGCCCAGAGGTGAACTGTAGGGTTTAACCGAATTTAGTTTAGCTCTTCTGCTTAAATATACTGACTTAAAACCCCATAACAGAGCCTGCTCTGGTGTGTCTCCTCGCTCCTGCAACGATTTGAGAGCCTTTCACACCGTTCCAAAGCTGGCGAGGCATATAAAAATCTCCTGCTCTACCTCTGTGCACAGTTTCAGAAGGTAAGAGGGTTTGTTTATTATAATATTTCAATTATTGTTATATTTTATTTCACAAGATGTTAACATGTTCATATCTGACACAGGTTGTGGTCATGGACGTCCCGACTTGTATCGGTGAGGATGTGGAGGTCCAAACTCTTCTGAGGCAGGAGTTTCACCGTGTCTCAGTGAACTTGGGTAGGTTCATGGTATAATCTTGCTGTCACATTTGCAGCTTTGGTGCAGACGTGAGGTGTGAATCTGCACACACTTGTATTATCTAATATATTTAACACAAAGTCTTAAGTGATAACATGTTTGTTTTTCAAAGGAATCCGCTACTTTCCTGTGGCGGAGCACTTCCGATGAATCGCCTGGAGTTGTGGAGCGATGATGGCGTGAGTACAATAATTTGCACCGCTTTGTGGCTGATTTATCAATCCAGTAGCTGCACTTTAGTTCTCATCATATTTTTAAATTAAACTAGAAGCCTATCTTACATTTTGCCAGCACAAACTCTGAAAAGGAAACACCAAAGACCAGTTGAAGATCTCCTATGTCCTAAAGTCGTACCTTAGCTCATCTCACTTAGCCTAAGCCTGTTTATTTGTAATGAATGTTTGCTTATTTTTTCTCAGATTCATCTGAGTGACGATTATGGATGGAGATATTCGATCAGTTGTTGTAGCAGGCTTGCTACATACAACTGGAGACACCTGCTCCCACCCCCCCGTTGTCTCCTCCCCCATCACGTCCTGCCACCAGAAGGGTGAAGCCAAGACTGGTGGTGACCGGACCCATTTCTGTGCCACCCCCACCCTTTCCTGAGTGCCAACAGCTGGACGGCGCAGAAAGGTGTGTGTTTCCTTTATTAAATTTGTCTAATGCAATTTGTTGTTTTCTAAGACGTCCAACCTTCTAAAGCAGAGTTCACACTGCTGCGCAAAGTAGTTTAACATATTAATTTTTTTAAAACGTAAACCAGTTTACATTCAAAGTCTATGTGAACGCGCGACTGCCAATCCAGTATCTTTACGCCGCGGTTTGAGTGTTTTTTTGCGGCGCGAATCCTGCGTTTGGAGTGCGCTCTCTTTTTTGTGGCAGGCAGACACGGTGACCTCTTGGAGCAAATAATGCTCTTCACTAAACTCTGCTCACCTCTGAAGTATCTGCGGGACCGGACAAGCCGCCGAGCAGATCGCCTCAGTTTTTGGACTTTGTAAATAAATACACCAAAGCCATTCTCTCTACTTGAATTGTCATGAGCGTTCGCTACCCACAGGCGTGCATCTGCTGTGGAGAGTTATTTTCTGGTTCGTGGCTGCCAGGCGGCGCGGCCAGGGCGGCTGCCTTCAAAATGTACAGGCGTTCAATTTGGGCAGCCAGCGCGGTGCGAATGGGGCCTTAAAACTCATGTGTGCTCTGTGGGAACTGTACTATCCAGTAGAACAGACCGCAATGTCAGTGAAAAACGTTAATTGTCCATTATATAACTGAAAAGGGAACTTTATAAACGAACAGATGTGCCTACTGACCCATTCCACATGAACAAAAAAAACTAGCATTTTTATTAGTTAAATGGTATTCAAAAAGGTCATGCATGGTGCTGTTGAATAGCTATTTCTTCTAGATCAGATGTGATGTGTTCTACTGGGGGACTTCAAACGCCCACGTGGGCAACGACAGTGACACCTGGAGAGGGGTGATTGGGAAGAACGGCCTCCCCGATCTGAACCCGAGCGGTGTTCAGTTATTGGACTTCTGTCGTAGCGTTCAGTTATTGGACTTCTGTGCTAGTCACGGACTGCCCATAACGAACACCATGTTCAAGCACAAGGGGGTGTCCACCAGTGCACGTGGCACCAGGAAACCCTAGGCCGGAGGTCAATGATCGACTTTGTTGTCGTGTCATCTGACCTCCGGCCGCGTGTCTTGGACACTCGGGTAAAGAGAGGGGCGGAGCTGTCAACCGATCACCACCTGCTGGTGAGTTGGATCCACTGGCGTATGAGGAAGCCGGACAGATTTGGCAGGCCCAAGCGTATAGTGAGGGTCTGTTGGGAACGTCTTGCAGAGCCCGCTGTCTGCAGGGTCTTCAATTCACACCTCCGGGAGAGCTTCTACCCGAAATGCCAGGGGAGGCTGGGGACATTGAGTCCGAGTGGACCATGTTCTCGACCTCCATTGTCAATGCGGCTGCTGGAGCTGTGGTCGCAAGGTCTCAGGTGCCTGTCAAGGCGGCAACCCCCGAAACCTGGTGGTGGACACCGGAAGTAAGGGATGCCGTCAGGCGGAAGAAGGAGGCCTATCAGGCCTTTTTGGCTTGTGGGACTCCTGAGGCCGTTAACGGGTATCGACGGGACAGGCGTGCCGCAGCTCGTGCTGTCACAGTGGCAAAAACCCAGGGCTGGGAGGAGTTCGGGGAGGCCATGGGGGAGGAGGACTATCGGATCGGCCCCAGAAGAAATTCTGGCAAACCGTTTGGCGCCTCAGGAGGGGGAAGCAGAGCTCCACCAACACCGTTTACAGGTGCGGGTGGAGACCTGCTGACCTCGACTGGGGATGTCGTCGGAAGGTGGAGGAATACTTTGAGGACCTCCTTAAATCCCACTGTCACGTCTTCCGAAGAGGAAGTAGAGACGGAGGACTCGGAGGCTGACTCATCCATCACCCAAGCCGAAAGTCACTGAGGTTGTTGGGAAACTCCTCGGTGGCAGGGCTCCGGGGGTGGATGAGATACGACCTGAGTACCTAAAGTTTCTGGATGTTGCAGGACTGTCTTGGTTGACACGTCTCTGCAACATCGTGTGGCGGTCAGGGGACGGTGCCTCTGAAATGGCAGACTGGGATGGTGGTCCCTCTGTTCAAGAAGCGGGGACCGGAGGGTCTGTTCCAACTACAGAGGGATCACACTCCTCAGCCTCCCTGGTAAGGTCTATTCCAGGGTACTGGAGAGGAGAATCCGACCGATAGTCAAACCTCGGATTCAGGAGGAGCAGAGTGGTTTTCGTCCTGGTCGTGGAACACTGGATCCAGCTCTATACTCTCCATCGGGTGCTCGAGGGTTCATGGGAGTTTGCCCAACCAGTCCACATGTTCTTTGCGGATCTGGAGAAGGCTTTCGACCGTGTCCCACAGGATGCCCTTTGGGGGGTGCTGCGGGAGTACGGGGCCCTTTGCTCAGGGCCATCCAGTCCCTGTGTGACCGGAGCAGGAGCTGTGTTCGCATTGCCAGCAGTAAGTCAGACCTGTTCCAGTGCGTGTTGGACTCCGCCAGGGCTGCCCATTTGTCACCGGTTCTGTTCATTGTTTTTATGGACAGAATTTCTAGGCGCAGTCAGGGGTCGAAGGGTGTCTGGTTTGGGGACCACAGGATCTCATCTCTGCTGTTTGCAGATGATGTTGTCCTGAAAAAGGTGGCTTGCCCTCTCCGGGTGGTGGGGAGTCCCTACCCCAAGTGGAGGAGTTCAAGTATCTTGGGGTCTTGTTCACGAGTGAGGGAAGGATGGAGCATGAGATTGACAGGCGGATCGGTGCAGCGTCCGCAGTGATGCGGTCGCTGCATCGGACCGTTGTGGTAAAGAAGGAGCTGAGTCGAAAGACAAAGCTCTCGATTTACCGGTCAATCTACGTTCCTACCCTCACCTATGGTCATGAGTTTGGGTAATGACCGAAGGGACAAGATCGCGGATACAAGCGTTAAAGATGAGTTTACTCCGCAAGGTGGCTGGGCGCTCCCTTAGAAATAGGGTGAGGAGCTCAGTCACAGGGGAGGAGCTCGGAGTAGAGCCGCTGCTCCTCCACGTCGAGAGGAGCCAGAGGTGGCTCGGGCATCTGTTCCGGATGCCTCCTGGATGCCTCCCTAGGGAGGTGTTTCGGGCATGTGCCACCGAGAGGAGCCCCCGGGGAAGACCCAGAACACGCTGGAGGGACTATGTCTCTCGGCTGGCCTGGGAACGCCTCGGGATCCTCCCGGAGGAGTTAGAGGAAGTGTCTGGGGAAAAGGAAGTCTGGGAGTCCCTGCTTGGACTGCTGGAAGATGGATGGATGGAAGGATGAAAAGGGAACTTTATAAATGAACAGATGTGCCTACTGACCCAGTCCACATGAATAAAAAATGCTATTCAAAAAGGTCATGCATGGTGCTGGTGAATAGCTATTTCTTCTAGTTCAGATGTGATGTGATCATGGTTGGTGTTTTAAGAAGTTTCTGTAAAATTACATCATATAGTATCTGATATGAACGAAATAAAAAGACGATTCTAATGAAAGAGGAACTTATACAGGCAACACTGTACAAGTTCCAGGTCACGCGCCATCTACTGGTCACCAAGAAAACTGCACTCTTGCAAAACCATTAACTGTCACAACACGTCAGTGCTCTGATACTTGTGGAGAACGCGCGTTTGTTTTTGTCAGCTAACAATACTTTTGACACTCTGTGCATCCGTACCTACCTAGCCATTTTAATGTAGGCTTTGATTTAATAAAAAATTACTACAGAGCAGCAACTAAACTGGGTTGTTGAGTAGGAAATTAGTCTAATATACATTTCCAAGTTATATTTTTTTATGCTTTCAAATCCTGAAACTTTTGCAATGACAGAATAAAAAACAGGCTAATATTGCCGCAAATCCGTGCTTGGAGGACTTGTTCTTGATGTGCTGAAACCAGCAATTATTTTTTACCATAACACTAGGCCTTGTTGACACACAAGTGTTCCATATTGGCCAACCTGACCCTGTATAGGACTTTGGTTGTGAGTTGAGGGACTGTTTTAACTGCCCTTTCCTGATGAATAAAAAACCAACAAACTAAAACATTTATTTGATATCATTATCTCTGAATACTATTTTATTTTCTGTCTGTTACAGAAGAACCAGCCAAGGGCCCTCAAGACCTTTCCTGTGGGACCCCGAGCTCGGCTGGTTAAAAAGGAGGTGAGTTTAATAATGCCAGTTACATACAAAAGTGCTTGTCTTAAGTGTTTTATTGTGGACTAAAACATTTGCTTAATGTCCACAGGTGGAGAGAGTCTTCTCCATCCCCCTCTCGCCAACAATGTTCAACTCTGCTAAGTTGATCGAAATGGACAAGTTCGTTCCATCTCGCCTTGGCTCTATGAAGTCAGTTCGCTCTTTTCCAAAGGGAAAGAGGGTATTTGTCGTGTTTAATAATATTGTGGTTTGTTGTTTTGGCAAACGTTTAAAGAAATTACCCTTTTCCTTTTTTAAAGACGCCTCATGCGAGACGTCGCAAAGCTGTTGCCCGAAAGTGCCAGCCCAGGGGAGCGGTCGAGGCAACGGCTGAGGAGGTGAGCCCCTCCTGCTCACCGCCAAGCACATCGGGGACGGAGGAGTAGACGGTGGGTGTAGCATGAGCACATTTCTCTAATGTCTGACACTTGTAATATCTCGCTTGTGTTTTTTGTTCTGTAGCCTGTTGTGGAAGTGAGGGACAGCCACTCACGGTCACGCTCCTTTCCTCGTCTAGAGGTGAGACCCCGCTCACCTGCCAGCACCTCAACTGTATTGGAGGGAAACCAGGTCAGTGTCCATGTGCTGATATTTATATGCCAAAAGATGCCACTCACTCATTATGTGTATATGATTCTGTAGGCAGTTTTGGAGGTGAGGGGTCGCTCTCCTACCCGCCCCTCATATGCAGACGTGGTGGAAGGCCAACCTCCCGTCCCCTGCACATCTGGGATGACAGTGAAACGCCACTCACCTGCCAGTTCCACATGGAGGAGGATGTCTCGCGAGAGACAATAAAACCGTCTTCCTCAAAACAACGTCGCTTTCAGCGGCAGGTGAGCCTTTTCGCGCTTTGCCAGTCTAGACTTTAGTTCTGCTTAATATTTTCTAAGTTACTCCTGCTTTTTTCCTGTTTTAGTCCTACATTAGGCTTTAGTCCAGGTTTAGTCCAGTCAATCCCAATTTTGAATGAATCCAATTAGCAAATATCAAAGGCTACAATTTTTGAAGTACCATAATTTCTTTTTATTATTCTGCATAAAAAATGCCAAATATAGTTTAAAGATCTGTGCAAACATGCTCTGAAATGTGAGTCTAATAGTTATCAGTTCATAGGCCTATTTCAGTCATTTAGTCAATTCCAAGTTTAAATGTGAACATTTAACTAATCCTATTGTTAAAACATAAATGAAACAAATCATAAATCTAACTCAATTATTTTCAGAAATATCTCAATTAGACATTCTTCCAATATCGTACAGTCCTAATTTGTCATGTTATGTTATTATTAGAAAACATGTTAACTATGGACGATGGATCCTTCCTGCTTCCGAAGAGTGCAGACGCTTCCTGGTTTACTCCTTCTTGCTTCAGCTGCTTTCCTTATTTATTTTGCTTTTAAATCAGTTTTTGTCTTCCAAAATTTTTTTATGATGACTTTTTTAAGTCAACCAAGGATTTTAAGAGCATTTTTCGAGTTTTAATCAACAAATCTGACGAACCAGCGACATGTCCGTGAGAAGAGAAACAAACTCCTGTAAACGCTGTTGGAAATTTCAACAAGAAATTCATGAGCTACAAGCACGGATATTTGCTTTGGAATCTGAAAAAGGACTGCACGATACAATCCCTGTGTCCTCCAGTGGTAAGAAGTCCACATTTTTTACAAGAAAAACAGCTACTTTCAACCTAAACCGGAGTGACTCTGTTTCGTTTTCCAAAACTGTCTAAAGGCCAGGAAAACAAAGTCGGTTCGAAGCCAAAGCAATACAAAGATAATGTAACGCCACCTAAAATACAGCTTACAAACAGATTTTTACCACTTTTAAAGACTGAAGTAAATGAACAAAGGAAAAATGGAGACATGACGTGGCGAAAAGGCAGACAGAGACAGAGAGAGAATCTGTGCCTAACGTCAAGGTCGTCTTGATTGGTGATGGTGCGATAAGTCACGTGATGCATGAAAAATCAAAACACATTCTTTTCCCAGCGCCACAGTCACTGAGATTACGTCACGTATTTCTAATGTTTTGGCCACACATAAAGGAGTTAAACAGCTGATTGTGCACGTGGGCGCAGTGGACACACGACGCGAAGAGACTGAAGTTTTGAAAAGAGACTTCTTGGAGTTATTCGAAGACCTTAATAAAATGGAAATAAAAACATTCAAAAGTGGACCTCTTCCAAACATCGACAGGAAGATAAACAAGTTTAGCCGGCTGCTTCAGCTGAACAAATGGCTGTCTAAAGAGTGTGCAACAAGAGGATTGCACTACATTGAGAACAGATTCTGAGCAGGGAAAAAAGATGGTTTGAAAGAGGAGTTAAGGAGGCAATCTTTGTTAAAAAAGAGAATCCTTCATTAAATCGTAATGGAGGTTTAAGATTCAACCTTCCAGGTGTTTTATAATGGTCTGCTGAAACCCTGGAGACGCCCTGGGCATTCGGATGCTAAATAGGCACTCAAGGTGAAGCAGGGAACAATAGAACAATAGGCCCATCCCAGTTTCAATGGGCCATTAGCGGAGGTCCCGCCCTGTGGGCAGGGCTCTCACAGAGTAGGATATAAACAAGAGTTCTCAGACTTGTTTCACTGATTGAGAATGACTCTTGGATGAGAGTTGAAACGTTTTGTTTTTTTCTCTAAAACAGAGTCCAGATGACTACAACTGAATCTTTTTTCTACAATGGAACACTCCTGGACGAATGAGGGATTACACCGACATGTCAGATCCTTATGTAACAAATCATTCTTAATTAATAATTTTATTTCTTCTTATAATCTTGATTTTATGTTTTTAAACTGAAACATGGCTTGACAAAAACACAGGAAATTTAGTTCTGATAGAATCTGCTCCACCCAACTTTATGTTTGAATCTGAAACACGAGAAAACAAAAAGGGAGGAGGTGTGTGTGCTTTTGTTAGAGATGAAATAGTTACCCACAGGTTGTCCTTTGGGGTGTTTTCAACATTTGAGTACGCAGCCTTTAAAATTGAGCTAAAACAGTCTCCATCCATTCTCTTCATTGTTTTATACAAGCCTCCCCAGCACTGCAAAAGTTTTATTGATGATTTTACTGAGATGCTTTCAGTCGTATGCACAGACTTTGATGGTTTGGTCATAACAGGTGATTTCAATGTTCATGTTGATAATATTGTGACAGAAACGCTAAAGAGCTTCATGCTGTCCTTGAAACTTGAGTGGCCCCACCCACAGCAGAGGGCACACTCTAGATCTTCTAATTACAAAAGGGGTTAATATTTCAAACGTCAATGTGGTCGATGTTGCTCTGTCTGATCATTTCTGTGTCTTCTTTGACCTGTCTGTTTTTCCCAAAACCACCGGCTGGTCCTGCAGTTGTCCGGAGGAGACACATAAATGACAGCACGGGAAAACTGTTTATGGAAATGATTAACTTTGAAAATGTCTCATGTTCTAATGTAAATGATTTGTTGAACTCTGTTACATCTAGTTTTTTGAATGTTCTCGACACCATTGCCCCTATGAAGGCTAAAATTGTTAAAAATAAGCAGAAGGCGCTATGGAGACATGATGACTCGGTCAGGGCACAGAAAAGGGAGTGCAGCCGGGCCGAACGAAAATGGCGAAAGTCAAAGCTCCAGGTTCAGAAAGAGATTTACAGAGAGAAGTTGTACATGTACAACCTCACTTTATGTAGAACTAGGGAAGGATATTTTTCTGAAATAATTGGAAGCTGCAGTAACAACTCGCGTGTCCTGTTTGCCACAGTAAACAGATTAACAAACCCTCCAGCTCAGCTGCCGTTAGAACTCATTTCCACATCCAAGTGTAATGAGTTTGCATTATTCTTTAATGACAAAGTTCAGGGCATTAAAAATGCTATCAAATTCTACAATGCAAAAAATAACCCTCAAACCACCTACACACTTAGAGCTGACTCACTTTGCACCTGTAACTGACAAAACTGTCCAGGAGATCATCACCAGCCTGAGTTCATCTACATGCTGCCTCCATGTGTTACCCACCAGATTTCTAAAGTCTGTGCTGAACAGTTTGTTAGCACCACTCACTCAAATAGTTAACATGTTGCTTCAATCTGGAACATTCACAATTTCTTTGAAAACTGCGGTCATAAAGCCTCTCCTAAAGAAGAGCAGTCTTGATGCCGCAGTACTGAGTAATTACCGGCCCATCTCTAATCTGCCATTTTGGGGCAAAGTCCTTGAAAAGGTTGTTTACCAACAGCTCACTGATTTCCTCTTAATAAACAACTCATTTGATGTTTTCCAGTCAGGTTTTAGACCTCATCACAGCACTGAGACTGCTCTTGTCAAGGTGACAAATGACATCACCTGAACACTGACGCGGGCAAAGCCTCAGTCTTAATTCTGTTAGATCTGAGTGCTGCTTTTGACACTGTCGATCATGGGACCTCTTACAGAGACTAGAGGACTGGGTGGGCATCACTGGCACTGCTCTAAACTGGTTAAAGTCCTATCTGGAAGACAGGAAATACTTTGTTGAAATTGGTAACTGTGTCTCAGACCAGATGCCCCTGACCTGTGGGGTGCCCCAAGGGTCAATCCTGAGGACCCCTTCTGTTCTAACCTCTACATGCTGCCGTTAGGTCAGTTGATACGCAGCGAGAATGTGTCCTATCACAATTACGCAGACGACACTCAAATCTATGTTTCACTGACGGCAGGTGAATATGGACCAGTGGATTCACTCTGTCACTGCATCCAACAGATCAGTGTGTGGATGCAAAACAACTTTCTCCAGCTGAACTCAGACAAGACTGAAATCATCGTCTTTGGCCACAGAAACAAAGAGAAAGTGTTAACTGTCACCTCCAGAGTCTCGCTCTAAAACCTACAAATCAAGTTAGAAATCTGGGGGTAATAATGGACTCAGATTTGAATTTTAACAGCCACGTCAGATCAATCACATCAGCAGCTTTTTACCATCTAAAAAACATTGCCAAAATCAAAAGTATAGTGTCTAAACCAGACCTGGAGAGACTTATCCATGCGTTTGTCTCTAGTAGATTAGACTACTGTAACGGCCTGTCACTGGCCTCTCCAAACGAGCTGTAAAACAGCTGCAGTACATCCAGAACGCTGCTGCTCGGGTCCTGACTAGAACCAGGCAGTACGATCACATTAGTCCTGTGCTCAGGTCTCTGCACTGGCTCCCTGTGGCTCAGAGAATAGACTTCAAAGCAGCTCTGCTTGTATACAAGTCTCTCCATGGCCTAGCACCAAAGTACATCTCGGACATGTTAGTGCCATATGAACCATCTCGGACTCTGAGGACCTCAGGGACCGGCCTCCTGCTGGTGCCCAGAGTCAGGACTAAACATGGGGAATGTGCGTTTCAGTTTTATGCAGCTAAAATCTGGAACAGTCTTCCTGAGGATGTGAGACAGGTTCTACTCTGGCAATGTTCAAATCTAAACTAAAAACTGTTTTGTTTGGCTGTGCATATGACTGAAATGCTTTTCTTTGCACTCTTCTCTTTTATGTCTTGAACTAAGATTTGTGATTTCTGCCATGTCTTTGTGATTTTAATGCATTTTTCCTGTTGTGTGAAGCACTTTGAATTGCCTTGTGTACGAATTGTGCTCTACAAATAAACATGCCTTGCCTTGCCTTTACGAAATGGAAGAGGCTAATCAAAACAAATAAATAAATGATGTTAACATATTAACTTCTTTGTCTTATGACCAAGCTTTTAAGCCAAATAGCATCGACCTGAGATTTAAGATATAGATGACACAAAGTTTAAGAGTTTTTTTCACCAGATTGTAAAAGAAAACCAAATGAAAAAGCTTTGATATGCAAAGGAATCCTTTGGCTTGTAGAAACAGGACTTTTATAGGTTTTTACAGAGTTATCAAAAATCAAGAAATTAAACAAAGTAACAATAATTATAACTCATTGACTGAAATCTTTATTAAGGTATATAATTCAGAACTTCCAAGGTGAATAATATCTTCAGTATATAGATGCATTAATGACCTGGACAACCAATCTACTAAATACATTCAATGGGAAAAAGAGGGTAATTTTGTTTGACGGACGAGGAGTGGGAAAGTGTTTGTACATCCCAGTATTGGACCCCAAAATTCCACGTTTGTAACCCGTTTTTTTACAACACTATGTCAAAGTGCCCACCACTCACAGGAAAGGGCTGAGTGGAGAAACTCTGGTTGCCAGGAAGCTAACCATTATCATGTCTTTTGGGTCTAACATACGTTCACTTAAATATATAAAACACACAAAGTTGTTAAAACTTTTCAAGTACATTGTAAACACGTTAGTTTAGTTTGTGCTGTTATTTGAACATTATTTATGACATTTATTGTATGTTAGCATTAGCTTAGCGAACAGAAACACTTACTTTCATAAACTCGATGTCTCTAGGTGAAGTATTTACATGGTACTAAAAGTCTGAATATGTGACTGTGATTATCTATCTGGAACTCGCGGTCCGCTTTGTCTTAATTAGTTATTGATTTATTTTAGCCAGACTCTGCTCATTCCCCATAAGGTATGAAGGGAGCAGGAAGTGGAGCTCAGTGAAAAGGACCAATTGTAAACTTCTGATCTTGTACATTTGAAAAGAGAACAAAAATACACGTTTAAAATCAGAATAAGAATGGTTTATTGCCATCGCCAATTAAAAGTAATTCACAAACATAGGTACTCGCTTTGGTGATTCGGTGCAACATAAAACACATGGATTTTATTTGAGATTTGTAATAACGTCATTTAAAATCGTTGTTTATGTGTAATTTAATCACATGGGATAGCACATAGTTTATGTGGGACAGGGTTCAGACTGAATCCGACACGTGCAGTCAGGTCCAGTTCCTCCTCTGTAACACCAGGGGGCGCAGTGAACCGGAAACGCTGCATCAGAGTCACAAAGAAGATGAACAGCTCCATCCGGGCCAGGCCTTCACCCACACAAATCCTCCGACCTGAAAGACAGAAAGGGCAGTGGGTCACAGTTATTGTTATTGTGAGTATATTATCTGTTCATTCTTAATAACACAGTATTTTCAGCACGTGTCCGAACCTGCAGAGAACGGCATGAAGGCGTCTCGCTTCTTGAACTTTCCGTCTTTGTGGAGGAAGTGATCTGGATAGAAGCAGTGAGGCTTTTCCCACTCGCTCTCGTCGTAGAGGACTGAGGTGAGGAGCGGGTACACTGTGGTCCCCTGTGGACACCAGACCAGGGTTAGATGTTACAAAGTAGTAAGCAAACTCAGTATCAGGGGTCTCCACCTTTAGCTCGCGAAGGGATTTCTCCAAAAATACCTACATTTAGCAGTCTACTTTGAGTTGTCACTTTGTAAACACATTAGAAGCTTGTGAAAAAGTTCAAATTCAAAGGACGCATCAGGAACGGTCAAACCCCGGATGTTTTTTTGACACGCCCTCTTCTCTGCTTCAGAGCAGACTTGCTGCGTTCTCGGCCCGGGCCGTGTCCCAGAGGACTTTGCGGTGGAAGAAATGAAGGGCAGAGGGCACTTTTACTTCGAATCTGGATTAACATTAGCCCACAGTTCACCTCAACTAGAACACATTTAGTTTACAAAAGTGCATATTTCTTATGCAGCATTGTGATTAAAGTAACTACATGTTTTTGGGTTAGATCAGGGCAGTAATTTAATATCAGGGGTCAATAACCAGCTTTTATGGTACTTACAGCTGAACAATTGGGCAAACAAGGGGATGAGAGAACAGAATTGAGACGCAAAATCCACTGTAGAGGAGATATTTTAGGCTCACCTTCTTGATGAAGTGTCCCTTGAAGGTGATGTCCTGGGTCGTTTTATGAGGAAGAGCCATTGGGGCGACGTTTGCAATTCTCTGAGTCTCGTGGATCACTGCGTCGGTGAACGGAAGGTCTTTTCTGTCCTCCAGCTGCACCTCACGCGCGCCAATCACTCTGATCATCTCCTCACGGACCTGGTCTATGAAAGGGAAAGAATACAGGTTTAAACCTGATCCAAACCAAGACTAAGGGTGCATTCACACTATACTTTTGATTTGAATCAGGATTTGTTTGCCTGGCTGGTCTGGTTTGTTGGGGTAATTGGGAACGTGCAATCGAACTCTGATCCAGACCAAAGAAGAAAGCGGTCTCTAACCGATTTAATCGAAATATGGTGTGATTTGTTTGAATTGTTAACGTAAACAAACCAGACAGCGGAACAAAAACAGGAAGTTACCATGAAGTGAGCCACACTGAGATGCACGTGAGGCTCAGGATCAAAACAAACCCCAGTGTGAGATCGACAAATGACACGCAGAAAGACATGAAAGTAACAGGAGCAGCTCAAAGTCTGGTATAATTATAATTACTGATGATCACATGAAAATATATCACCATTTTCAGTGATTATGCGTATAAAAATAACAATGTTTTAAAGCTAAATTGAGCCAAAATAAAAATAAAGTTTATGATTCTGTAACATGAGAAATGTGGCCCATATTCAGCCGTACATAGGCTGTACATGTAAATGTGATCAAGCCAAACCTTTCAGAGCCTGTGTTTATGAAACAGCAACAACAGAGCGATACAGGGCGTTCAGCCTGCCTCGTACTCACCTGCCACTCACTGTCACTCACCTGTCATCACTGTCACACACCTGTCTCTCACCTGTCTCTCACCTGTCACTCACCTGTCACTCACCTGTCTCACACCTGTCTCTCACCTGTCTCACACATGTCACTCACCTGTCTCACACCTGTCTCTCACCTGTCACTCACCTGTCTCACACCTGTCTCACACTTGTCTCACACCTGTCTCACACATGTCACTCACATGTCACTCACCTGTCTCACACATGTGGGCAGGTTGTGCACATGTGGGGCAGGTTGTGCACATGTGGGGCAGGTTGTACACATGTGGGGCAGGTTGTGCACATGTGGGGCAGGTTGTGCACATGTGGGGCAGGTTGTACACATGGGGGCAGGTTGTACACATGTGGTGCAGGTTGTGCACATGTGGGGCAGGTTGTGCACATGTGGGGCAGGTTGTACACATGTGGGGCAGGTTGTACACATGTGGGGCAGGTTGTACACATGTGGGGCAGGTTGTACACATGTGGGGCAGGTTCTGGGTTAGATCCGTAAAAGCCAAAGAATGAATCCAAACAAACTAAAGTCCCGCTCCAAGTTTGTTTATGTGGTGCGGCTCAGGCAGAGATCCAGCTTCTTCCTCATGTTTCCCTGTCATTCCTTTGGCTGATATCGTACACAGCACCTCTACAGGCGAGGAGGAGACGCGTCTTCCTGCATCTTTCTGGACATTTGGTTCAATTGATAAAAGTGTATTGTGAACACAAACCGGACCAGCTCAGAGGAAGAGACAACGTTGCAATGTTGGTAAAAAAGAAAAAAGTTAAATTTAAAAATATATATATTTTATATTGTTCTTTTCTTAGTATGTCATCTTAGAAATATAAAGTATTTCCTACTGTCTGAGAAAGATTGTTCCAGGGGCATTGTTTGAAAGATGGACTAAATTCAGGGAACTTGTGCTGAAGCTGGAGATTCGATGTATCTATTTATGTATTTGTTTATTTGAATAGGGACAAATACAAACAAATTGACTAACTGGGTAAGGATTAGTTGCTTATAGCCGGAGCTAATTCGCAGAAGGGGCTTTTCACACACACACACACACACACACACACACACACACACACACACACATGCACATACACATACACAAATAACAGAAGACAGATGTACATGAAAACATGGACATTAAAAGAGAGACATACATTAGAAACGCATTAAACATGTGTGTGCAGTGCTGCTGCTGCACAAGATGGTCAGAACCCTGCAGGGCTAATCTCTTTAGCTTGTATTATGTGACCCTGGTTCTTACCCTGGATGTGTGGGTACTTGGCCATGAGGAGCAGGGCCCATCTCAGAGTGGTGGCTGTGGTGTCGGTCCCGGCAGCGAGCATCTGCAGAACTGTCTGTACCAAATTATCCTCGTTAAACACAGTGGCAGGTACTCCACTCTCCTGTCAATCAAACATCGGATTTAATAGTACGATTCAAAAACTAGAATTGGATATTGCAGCACCACATCAAACGTCTACTGCTGTATGTCCAAAGTAATGTCTTGTAACATCTGGTGGTCCTTTTAAATTACAATTCAATTCAATCAGAATCAGATCAGAATCAGAAAAGGTTTATTGCCATTATCATTGAACAAAGGTCACAGACATTGGAACTTGTCTCGACATCAAGGTGCAACATAAAACAATGAATAATAAAAATAATAATAATTGCAACGTCTATAGAGTAAAATATGAAATGCGTAAATTAAGAATTTACTAATAAAATAAGGTAAAGAATTAAAAAAATAAACTTGTCTCAATATGTTCATAGATATTTACACAAAAATGTACAGATGGTCGTAAATAGCTCAGCAAGTGAACAATGCGTGAATAGTGTTGGTTGAATGACTGTTAAAGTGGCAGGTGTTAAATGTTCATGAGCCCAACGTCAGAGGGAAAGAAACTGTTCTTGTAACGGGAGGTTCTGGTTCGGATGGACCGTAGCCTCCTGCCTGAGGGGAGTGGCTCAAATAGTGGACCCTCATCAATAGTGGTGTTGGGGAGTCTGTCATGGTGAGGGGGCTGGGGGGCTGTGACTTTCCTGAAGTCCACAATCATCTCCACTGTCTTCTGGGCGTTGAACTCCAGGTTGTTACCGCTGCACCAGGACACCAGGACACCAGCCGGACCACCTCCCTCCTGTAGACAGACTCATCCTTGTCTAAGATCAGCCCGATGAGGGTGGTGTCATCCTCAAACTTAATCATATTTACGAAGTTGTGGCTGGAGGGGCAGCAGTTTGTGTACACAAAGAAAAGCTTATTGTATTTGAGGACGAGGAAGAAGTCTGTGTTTTTCTCTGACTGGATTAACAACAGTTTGATTATTGTCTTGTTCCTGTTGTGACATTTCAACCAGATTCAGATTCAAATATGTGTCATGATGTTTGGCCTTGTCCCGATTGCTTTCAGCCTGTCCAGATTGATACTGTGTAGAACTCAGTTCAGAGTGACACACTGTGAGCCAGGTTAAGGAAAACCGCCCCGCCACACATAACACCGTTTTAATTTGTGTCTCACCTTTTGCTCTTGAATCATAAAAGCGTCCACAAATCCTCGGCTCATCTGCGGGTTCAGTGTCTCTCTCAGTTTATTTAAAAAACTTTAAATGCTGATTTTCATTTTCTCTCTCAGCTTGAAAACTTCATTCCTGTTCGGCACCAGACGTCCGAGCCACGGGAACAAGTTATAGACCTGAACAAAACAATGCATTGATATTAATTTATGTACGCTCACCCTTGACCTCATAGCATGTAATACACACTGTCACCTAGCAACAGAGCTGTTATCAAGAGCTAAAGCTTTTTTGACAAATTCACATTTTCTTAAATGTATGGATGTCAGAAAAAATATCTTTCTTGCACATCATTTCTCCTTGCATTTTGGAGGGAAATTTGTCCATTGATGACATAGAAAAAAAGTGATTTCTTATTAGAACTTTACATTTTCCACTTTAATTGTTCCACTTTTCTTCCCAAACTTCCAATTAACTGGTATGAAACTAGGTTTTTATGATAAATATTTCTCTCAGGTACTATCAGCAAATTAAATTATATTTAGACAAACGTGAAAATCGTCATGAGTTTATGATGTCAGAGAAGATGCAGAACTTTGTGCCATTTTTGTTTGATGTGGATAGAGATATTAAACCAGGTGGAATGATCTGTAATATGACAAATTGTACCATAGAACAGGGCTATTCAACTTAAGGCCCAGGGGCCGGATCAGATTTTTTTTCTTGTTTTCTGGTTTAATTCTGGGTTAGAACAAGTTTAAACCTGGTTTTCTATATTGTCTGGCTTAGTCCTTATTTAATTTCCGCTTTACGCCTGGTTTGGACCTGGTTTAGACCTGATTTGATTCTGGGTTAGTCTTGGTTCCGACCTGGTTTGTAGCCTATCCGGCCCAGAGGCCATGGCCCCCGAGAAATCTGGCCCTCAGGAAAATTAGGCAAGGCAAGGCAAGGAAAGTCAATTCGTACACAATCTTAATTTAAAGAAATTTAAAGGTGCCATTTTCGGGCTATCCGTCAAATAGTTCAAGCAAAAAATAGAAGCGTGCAAAGAAAATCATTTCAGTCATATGCACAGCCAAACAAGACCGTTTTTAGCTTAGATTTGAACATTGCCGGAGTGGCGGCCTCTCACATCCTCAGGAAGACTGTTCCAGATTTTAGCTGCATAAAACTGAAACGCAGATTCCCCATGTTTAGTCCTGACTCTGGGCACCAGCAGGAGGCCGGTCCCTGAGGTCCTCAGAGTCCGAAATGGTTCATATGGCACTAACATGTCCGAGATGTACTTTGGTGCTAGGCCATGGAGAGACTTGTATACAAGCAGAGCTGCTTTGAAGTCTATTCTCTGAGCCACAGGGAGCCAGTGCAGAGACCTGAGCACAGGACTAATGTGATGGTACTTCCTGGTTCTAGTCAGGACCCGAGCAGCAGCGTTCTGGATGTACTGCAGCTGTTTTACAGCTCGTTTGGAGAGGCCAGTGAGCAGGCCGTTATAGTAGTCTAATTTACTGGAGACAAAAGCATGGATAAGTCTCTCCAGGTCTGGTTTAGACACTATACTTTCGATTTTGGGTGTTTTGTAGATAAAATTCAAATCAGAGTCCATTATTACCCCCAGATTTCTAACTTGATTTGTAGGTTTTAGAGCGAGACTCTGGAGGTGACCGCTAACACTTTGTCTTTGTTTCTGTGGGCCAAAGACGATGATTTCAGTCTTGTCTGAGTTCAGCTGGAGAAAGTTGTTTTGCATCCACACACTGATCTGTTGGATGCCAGAGTGAATCCACTGGTCCATATTCACCTGCCGTCAGTGAAACATAGATTTGAGTGTCGTCTGCATCATTGTGATAGGACACATTCTCGCTGCGTATCAACTGACCGAACGGCAGCATGTAGAGGTTGAACAGAAGGGGTCCCAGGATTGACCCTTCGGGCCCCCCACAAGTCAGGGGCATCTGGTCTGAGACACAGTTACCAGTTTCAACAAAGTATTTCCTGTCTTCCAGATAGGACTTTAACCAGTTTAGGGCAGTGCCACTGATGCCCACCCACCAGTCCTCTAGTCTCTGTAAGAGGATCCCATGATCGACAGTGTCAAAAGCAGCACTCAGATCTAACAGAATTAAGACTGAGGCTTTGCCCGCGTCAGTGTTCAGGGGGATGTCATTTGTCACCCTGACAACAGCAGTCTCAGTGCTGTGATGAGGTCTAAAACCTGACTGGAAAACATCAAATGAGTTGTTTATTAAGAGGAAGTCACTGAGCTGTTGATAAACAACCTTTTCAAGGACTTTGCCCCAAAATGGCAGATTAGAGATGGGCCGGTAATGACTCAGTACTGCGGTATCAAGACTGCTCTTCTTTAGGAGAGGCTTTATGACCGCAGTTTTCAAAGACATTGGGAATTATCCAGATTGAAGCGACATGTTAACTATGTGAGTGAGTGGTGTTGTAGCAGAAAAACACCAGACCTGAGGTCACCATGCAAAACGACCCCCCACGCTCTCCCCCACACAAATGCTAAATCCATCAGGATCCCTGGTAGTGCTGCTCAAAGACTGGCACCTCTCAGGTGTGATCTAACCCCAAGGGTCCAGGATGGGCCTCTTTGCATATGCCTCGCCTGCCGCTAGGGCATTGTCTTTAACAGAAACCAGACAGCCAAAGTTAGAATGTAATCAACGAAAACCCACCCTGTTTCTGTACTTAGCATCTGGCCCATCGAACCAATTATATTCGAGTATGTACTTGTTCAGTCTGTATTCTACACGGGATCCCTTTGTGTGGGTTGAAGTCCTGGAAAGGATAGACAACTTTGTATTAGGGAGAGATAAATTCAGAATTTACACTGAAATAAACCATCCACTTTGAGACAAGACAACTCTGTCCGATCATTTATTTCATTTCTTGATAATTATTACTGAAGTTTTCCACGACAATTTTGGCGTTGCTGGCACGGCTTTCTTTCCACGGCACGACGGGACCCAGATCTGGACTTCTGCTTGGTCAACCGGACCGGCCAAGCACTCGGAGGGGATGCGGAGACTGGGGCGAGCAGCAAAGGAGGACGTGCGGAGGCCGCAGCAAGCAACGAGCAACAGGAGCAGAAACCCAAAAGAAATATAACCTGCGTAACCTACTCCCAACATCGACACTTCCAATGGTGGAAGTAGCCGGATCAAATGGACAGTTGTATGTGTACAGACCCTGGAGCCATGACGAAATATTGACTGTAGCCAAATCTTTGCCCGACCCAGCCACAAACGGACAGGCATTTGTTAAAGAATTTACAGAGTTCTGCATTGAGTACAGACTTTTGGGTCTGGAATGCAGAAAGATAATGAGTGATTTTGCCAAGATAAAAGACAGTATTCCAGAGAACAACCTGCGTGCCAAAAAGCCCATGTATGACAAAAACACTGTGTATATTGCAGCCCTGACCAAACTAAAGGCGGCAATTATTCAGGAGTTCCCACGTAGATATGACCGGACAGCCCTTCTGTTCTTTTCAAAGAACAGAGCGGCATACAAGAGTCATCGGACACGCCATACGAGACGTACCTATGTGACGGCATTCTCAAAGGTTTGAACCGGAACATTGCAATGAACATTAACCGAACATACGTGGGCGGAACGGATGACCTAGAGCTCAACACATTGCGCAGGCACACACGCCACGCACAGGATCTTATAAGGAAGGTAAAGATAGAGGAAGAAGAGACACGGATGAGGGAAATGCACCAGGCCACTCTTACACTTTATGCCAATGCTGGCACCCCCCGGGACAACACCACCGGCGACAAAACCAACAAAGTAGAGGACACAGTCGTGACACACGTGACTTACAGAAGGGTGTGTGCTACCAGTGTGGACAATTCGGACAATTCATTGATTTTAAAAATGAAAGGGATTTACATTGTGTTCTTTGGTTGTCCACAGATCTAGGAACTCAATAGTGTGAAAGTTGGGAGGTTTTTTTGACTACAGACCACATTTATTGGAAAAAAACAGTTCTCTGTGGTTTCTATCTCACTCCCAGAACCACTTCAAGATTTTTTCATGTCAAACTTAAACCTACAAATAGCACTGTCAAAACCAACCGATGCTAACTGGGGAGAGGTGCAAGATTTTGTTAATGATTGTCTTACAGCTGAGGACTGGACAGACGTTCCAGACTCGGATGTGGCATTCTCTCACTCCACCAAGTCATGGAGAATATGCTTACAATTGCCTCTGCTTGCTTTTCCCTGTGTTCCCACAGGCACGGACAAGGGTCACTCCAGGTGTAGGCTGCCTCTTGTCTCAGGCAGGAGCAGAGGCAATTCCTGAACTAAGAGAGGTCCCAGATGATCTTTGGGCCAAGAGCACCATTGATGTAGGCCAAATTTGAGATTGTCAACCCGTGATGATCACCCCAAAATCAGATGCACGCCTCTGTAGACAGCAATACCCCTTGTGCACAGAGGCAGTGGAGGGTATTACACCAGTGTTTGAAGCACTGAGAGAGGCGAGAGTATTTGTCCCCTGTAAATCTGTGGGAGTGCGAAGCCCTATTTTTCCTGTTATAAGAGCAGGTGAACCCGGCGCACCAGACAAATGGCGTTTCACAAATGATTTAAAGGCAGTAAACAAAGCCATTGGGCCAGTCGCAGCTGTGGTTCCTAACCCATTCTCAATTCTTACCTTCCTCCGGAGGTAAAATATTTTATAGTAGTGGACGTGGCTTATGTTTTTTTCTCTGTCCCAGTTCACCAGGACTCACAGTTTTGGCTCACGTTTGAATTCCAGAACCGGCTCTGAACCCTGACCAGATTCTGCCAGGGGTTCATACATTCACAAACCTTGTACAACGCTGCGTTACGTGACTCAGTGGCCCCTTTACAGCTATCTGCAGATGGATCCGCATCCCGAGATGCTGACACCGGGCGGAACAGTGTTGCCTTTGCTGTATGCTCTGACTGGGAGGTGCTGGCTTCAGACCCCCTGCCCCCACATCTCTCAGCACAGACAGCCGAGCTGGTGGCACTGACCACAGCATGCAGACTGGCAAAAGATCAGTCCATCACTATTTTCACAGACTCACGTAACACATTTGGCATATGCCACAACTGGGCTGGGATGTGGCGGTACAGAACTGAGGGTAAACATATCTTAAACTCCACACAGGTTGCAGAACTTCTAGAGGCGATCCAGCCAGCCGAAATTTCCATTTGCAAATGTCAAGCCCACACTAACCGGGATGACCCAATCTCACTAGGGAACAGCAAAGCTGATGCCGCTGCAAAGACATCGCGGCCAGCCAGAAGGGTTTTAGGGTTATTTTTTACATTGTAGAATTTATAGCATTTTTAATGCCCTGAACTTTGTCATTAAAGAATAATGCAAACTCATTACACTTGGATGTGGAAATGAGTTCTAACGGCAGCTGAGCTGGAGGGTTTGTTAATCTGTTTACTGTGGCAAACAGGACACGCCAGTTGTTACTACAGCTTCTAATTATTTCAGAAAAATACCCTTCACTAGTTCTACATAAAATGAGTTGTTGTACATGTACAACTCTCTGTAAATCTCCTTTTGAACCTGGAGCTTTGACTTGCTCTCGACTTGCGCTCGTTCGGCCCGGCGGCACTCCCTTTTCTGTGCCCTGACCAAATCATCATTTCTCCATGGCGCCTTCTGCTTATTTTTAACAATTTTAGCCTTCATAGGTATAGGATAGGTGGGGGGGCTTTTATTGGTGTAGCGGGACCAGGTGAAAGGCGAGGGGGGATAGATGGGGGGGCTTTTGTTGGTGTAGCCGGAGCTGGTGAGAGTGGAGATGGGAAGGAGAGTGAGGAATCTGTTGTGGGAGTAGATGTTGATGACACTGGAATTGTATTGAGTCCTTTTTCAGATTCCGAAGGGAATATCCGTGCTTGTAGCTCATGAATTTCTTGTTGATATTTCCAACAGCGAGTTGGAAACCAAGAGTTTGTTTCCCTTCTCCCGGACATGTCAATGGCTCGTCAGATTTGTTGATTAAAACTCGAAAAAATACTCTTAAAATCCTTGGTTTACTTAAAAAAGTCATAATAAAAACATTTTGGAAGACAAAAACTGATTAAAAAGCAAAATAAATAAGGAAAGCAGCTATTGCACGCAGGAGCAAGCAGGGAAGGGGCTGCACTCTTCGGAAGCATGAAGTACATTTCAAATTAAGTTGAATAGCCCCTCCTGCCATAGAAGATGGTACTGACCTGTACTGATGGGGAGCCAATGAGCTGCATGTTCCGGTTGGTGTAACTGACTAACGTGGTGAACTCGGGGTCACCGTACTCGAAGCGGATGCCGTAGACCAGAGAGCAGATGATGTTGGAGACCGCAAGGTTCATTGGCTCTGTCGTGTCAAACGGTTGTCCTGAAAGAGGAAACAAAGGATACAACGTTAGACATCCATAAACGCTACAGCACATGCTGATCAACATAAAAGTCCCACTTAGTCCAAAGTTTATCAAATTTGTCCATTTTCAAATCAAGTCTGAATGTCATTTTTTCCATTTGTCTGATGTATGTTACTGTGTCAGTCCAGTCCTTGATCATTGGTGATATTTGTGTCATCCATTTCTTTGTGATGGACTTTTTTCTTGCCCCCAAAAGTAGGTTGTTTTCCTGAAATTAAGAGTTTAGATTTTTACATTTCATAGATAGAATAGAAGTATGTGAACATTGATGGGTTAGGTTGGAGAAGACTTTATTAACATCAACTTCAGTCTAAAACAGGGGTGTCCAATCCAACCTTTTTTCATCGATGGCCCCAATTACGAAACATAAACCAAGATGAGGGCCACAGACTAGTGGTCAATGCAGTGAGTTTGTCTATTTTTGGTGGAGACAGTGCACGTTTATCCCGGATTGCGCCATTCAGATGGAGGGATTTCAACTCCTTCGTGCAGAAAGACAAAGGGCTCTATCCGGGGGAAAAACGCAAGGTGGGGGAGTCTGTTTTTACATCAACAACGCCTGGTGTACAGATGTGACTGTGATCTCCAAATACTGATCTCCTGATCTGGAATATATTTTCATTAACTGCAAACCATTCTACTCTCCATGTGAGTTCACCTCATTCATTCTGGTTTACATTCCACCAAGCGCAAACGTGTACGAGGCACAGCGCGCGCTCGTGGTTTTGAGTGTGGAACCAGGTTTTGAGTGTGGAAAGGACCTTCCCGGACTCCTGTGTGATTTTAACAAGGGGAATCTCAGCCACAAACTACCCAAGTACAGACCAGTGCCAATCAGAGAGCAGAGCACATTGGATCACTGTTACACAACAGTTAGCAACGCCTTTCGCGCCGTGGCCCTAGCCGCTGTGGGTTTTTCAGATCACGCCATGGTCCACATACAGACAGAGGCTGAAGCTCTCCAAACCTGCAGTGAGGACCTCTAAGAAGTGGACCAATGAGGCAGCGGAGGAGCTACACGCGTGTTTGGACATTACAGACTGGGAGGTTTTCAGAGCTACCACAGATAGTTCGGATGAGTATATGGACACTGTGACTTCATGCATTCATTTATGTGAGGACAGCATCATACCAACACACACCAAAGTCACTTTCAATAATGACAAACCCTGGTTCACACCTAAACTGAGGCAGTTAAGGCAGCAGAAGGAGGCAGCGCACAGGGCTGGAGACAGGGGGCGCTACAAAGATGCAAAGTATGGATTTAGCAGGGAGGTGTCGAAAGGCTAGATCATAGTACAATACGCTTCTGAAGCAGCAGTTCTCTGATGGCAACCCTGACTCTGTGTGGAGAGGGCTCCCGCTTCTCACTAACTTCAGGCCCCAAGCCCCCCTTGCTGCCGACGATTGAAAAAAGGCCAAGGAGCTGATCACCTTCTACTCCAGGTTTGATGTGACCACCCCTTCCGCCACGGTGGACACCTCTGCCAACCAAACCCCTGTCCACCCCACCCCTCCCCACCTCCCCATCACTCTCTCAGTTCAGGAACATGATATTAACAGACTTTTTCGGAAATCCAACCCCCGAAAAGCTGATGGACCAGACGGTGGTTCTCCCGCCACCTTAAGACAGGACAGCTGACCTCCATTTTCACAGACATTTTTAAACCCTCTGTGGAGTCATGCCACGTCCCAGCCAGCTTCAACTCGTCCATCATTATCCCTGTCCCCAAGAATCCCCGGAATGCCAGGTCTTGCCCCACCTTAAGTCTTTAACCTCCTCCCTGCTGGACTCCTTGTAGTTTGCCTACAGAGCCAACAGGTCTGTAGACGACGCCATCAACCTGGCACTCCACTTCATCTTGCAGTAGTTGGACTCCCCGGGAACCTATGCCAGGATCCTGTTTGTGGACTTCAGTTCTGCATTCAACACCATCCTCCCTGCTCTGCTCCAGGACAAACTCTCCCAGGTCAACGTGCCTGACTCCACCTGCAGGTGGATCACTGACGGATCGGAGGCAGTGCGTGCGGATGGGGAAGAATGTCTCAGACACTCGGACTATCAGCATAGGAATTCCACAGGGCTGTGTACTTTCTCCTCTGCTCTTTTCACCGTACACAAACTGCTGCACCTCCTGCCACGACTCTATAAAACTGCTCAAGTTTGCGGACGACACCACCCTCATCGGGCTCATCTCGGACGGGGATGAGTCTGTCTACTGGAGGGAGGTGGGCCGACTGGTGTCCTGGTTCAACGGTAACCTGGAGTTCAACGCCCAGAAGACAGTGGAGATGATCGTGGACTTCATGAAAGTCACAGCCCCCCAGCGCCCCCTCATCATGACAGACTCCCCCATCACCACCGTGGACTCCTTCTGCTTCCATCAGCTCCCTCATCAAGAAGGCCCAGCAGAGGATGTACGTCCTGCGGCAGCTGAGGAAAGCCAAGCTTCAGTGCAGATGATGGTGCAGTTCTACACAGCCATCATTGAGTCCATCCTCACCTCCTTCATCACCGTGTGGTACGCTGGAGCCACAGCCAGGGACAAACAGAGACTACAGCGCATTGTGCACTCTGCTGAGAAGGTGATCAGCTGCAGACTTACATCTCTGCAGCACCTGTACCTCTCCATGGCTGTGGAATGAGCAGGTCGGATCACAGCTGACCCTTGGACATGGACTATTTGAATCAGTCCCCTCAGGCAGGAGGCTACGGTCCATCCGAACCAGAACCTCCCGCCACAAGAACAGTTTCTTTCCCTCTCCCGTTGGACTCATGAACACTTCTTAAACACCTGTCACTTTAACTACAATTTAATCAATCACTCACTGCACTGTCACTTTCTGCACTAAATCTGTAAATTTAACTTTAAATTGTGTACATAGTAAGTCTATTTTTTATCTTATATCATTGTAAATTTTGACTGTTTTCCTAATGCATGCCCTTTTGATTGAATATATGTTGTTGTTTTATTATTGCTCAGTTTTTTATGTTGCACCTTAATGCCAAAAGAAGTTCCTATGTTTGTGAATTTTGTTAATTGAAAATGGCAAAAAACCTTTTCTGATTCTGATGTTAGTCATGAACATACATGATACACATGCTGTAAACACACGAGACCACATGTTCATGTGGTAACTAATCATTACTATGCTCTGGTGGTACCACCACACTGCCCAGTGTGCAATCTGAGCTCAGAGTAACTACTTAATGGAGAATCTTTCCCGCATCTACATTAATACCACTTCAGAAGTCCTTGAAGACTTCACAGAGACACTGGGCCTCTTCTTGTCCTCGCAGGCTCACTCTCTTCTCTGTCTTAATGAGTCCTGACTTAGTCCTGGTTTAGTCCTCTTGAACCCACTGCAGTCCACTGTGGGTTAGCTGAAGGCTCACCTCTAAAGTTCCTCAAGACCTCACAGAGACACTTGGCTTCCTCAGTGACCTTCTCCTCTAAGACTCTCTTTCCCATCCCAAAGTCTCTCAGGTTGGTCAGAGCAAAGCGCCGCATCTCCTTCCATGGTTCGTTATTGGAACCATGTCACACCTGAAACAGAACAAAAAAGAATATACCAAAAAGCAACCACCTGCCTGAAAGTGCTATTCTTCTTCTAATTGTTATTGTTGTTGTTGTTGTTGTTGTTGTTATTATTTTTATTATTATTATAAATTATATATTTTTAATACTATTAAACTTTTTTTTAACTTTTCATTTCATTTTTTTTTTTTTTTCTCTGATAGTTAATGAAAGGGGAAGCCATATTAAATAGACAGCCTTTGTTTCCACACCAGATTAGAACAGGGAGCAAAACCTTTAGCAAAGCATATCCCTTGGAACTATAATAGGGGAAGGGTCTGGGTATGTGTTATGTGTTAAACTGTATATATGTTTGTGGACTAGGGGATCACAGCTCTTTTTTTGCATGTTCATATTGTTCTATTGTAAAATGACCATGGGTACAAGAATGATTTCAAAAAGTTTAACACAATGGCATCTGAAAAGTTACGAATAGCTTCTTTTCATGTTAATGGCATACTGGGTCCAATTACACGGTCAAAGATACTGACAAAGATGAAAAAAGAGAAAACTGACATTGTATACCTACAAGAAACACATTAAAATGATTTAGAACATAAAAAATTGACAAAATGTGGACATAACAGACTCTATTCTTCACACAGGAGAAAACATAAGAGGGGAGTGGCCATTCTGATCTCAAGTAGAACAGCCTTTGATCAAAGTTTTGAATATAAAGACAATATTGGCAGGTTTGGTCAAACTGGTCAAAGGAACCATTAATGGAAGTGTGTTTACCCTGATAAATGTATATGCTCCACCCGGAAGTGGCCTCACTTTCTATACTGAAATTGTGGACCTGATTGCAAACCAGTCAGAGGGAACCCTTATTAGTGGCGGCGACTGGAACTTACATGTCCAGCCGACATTGGACGTCTCAAGCTCGCAAACTACTGTTAAATCTACAAATAACACATTTTGTAAATTAATACATAATGCAGGGTTGATAGATATCTGGAGAGAGATGAATCCTAATGTCCGCCAATATACATATATATATATATATTTCTCCAACCCACATAAGATCAATACCAGAATTGACTACTTTTATCATTTTCAACAAAGCTTGCCAAATATCACAGATGCAGACAGGTACAATAGATTTAAGTGATCATACCCCTATTTACATCACTGTAGATCTGGAACAAAAACAAAAAAACACACTTTGAAGATTTAATACCAGTTTACTCAATGACCCACAATTCGTAAAAATTATGACAAAGGACATTGAGACATACGTAGAGGAAAATGACAATGGTGGTTTTGAGGGGCAGGGTAATTGCTGTTGCCTCGGCCAAAAAGAAACAAAGGCAGAAAAAAAGTTAAACATGGCTAAACATGCCGAAAACAAAGCTCCGCAAATGCTACAAGAAATTAAAAAGACAAGGGGCGAGAATAATGACCTGGCCTCACAGGAAATAATTTTAAAAATGCTCTTCACCAAACAAAGATACTATGAAAGCGGTACAAAATTCACAAAATTATTGGCCTGGAAGCTTAGAAAACAACAGGCAGAGAGAACAATTTTGGAAATACGAGATAGGCAGACTATAAAGTTAACCAAACATGACCAAATACAATCAGCATTTGACTCATTTTACAAAAAACTGTTTACCAGAATATCTGGAAACAAAGAAAAAGAAATACAATCATTTTTGGATACTCTCAATTTACCCGCCATACCGAAGAGCAAAACAAAAAATTAGGCACCGAAATAACAATTACTGAAATTCAAAGTGCAATCAAAAGGTTACAAAACAATACATCTCCAGGGAGCGACGGGTTAACGTCAGAGTGGTATAAAGCTCTAAAACACACACTTACTCCTTTGCTCCTATCAACATTTAACTGGGCCCTAACTCAGATCCCTCTGACTTGGAAGGAATCCATCATATCTTTAAACCTAAAGAGGGGAAGGACCGACTTGAATGTGCCTCATATAGACCAATCTCTATTCTGAATGTGGAATATTGTATATACACTTTAGACCAGGGGTGTCAAACTCATTTTGGGCCAGGGGCCGCTTTTCGACGCTCAGGTTGGGTCGCGGGCCGAACATAATGTAAAAAATAAAACAATAAAAAATATACCAAATGTTATATAGCCTAGTAAGAGTTCTATGTGGACACTGAGTCCATATTCATGCAGCAGCAGGAACAGGAACATGGACGTGTGATATGATTCTGATATTAAATGTTTGTATCACAGACATGTTGATGTTGCTCCACAAACTCAATATGAGCTCACTATTTTTACAGTTCAAGCTTATTTTAGTGACAAATTATTCATGTGGTGAATCAAATGAGAGCTCACAGCAGCTTCACTCTGTCATGGTCAGACTTTATTACACTCTGACCTGTGTTTTTACCTGTGGCTCAGGATCTGTCCAGGTTTTGCACTGGTTTGGATGTTTTCCTCACAGAGTTGTCAGCAAAGAAGTTTGTTTTCTTGTTGTTAGCTTCACATCAGCGCCGCTTTTAGCACAGCTCTAACGTCCACAAAACCGCCTCTTTTCTTTATTCCTCGTGTTTCCCACGATCTGCCCTGGGGCAGAGCGCTACAGGTCATCGCTGCCTGTGTGTTCCATTTTAAACCTGCTGCGATGAGTCTCGCTGGTCGCTGTCCCTCGGCACTTGAGCTGGCAGCACACAGCGCGGGGGAGGGGCAGCGGGGGAGCAGCGCGGGGGAGGGGCCGCGGCTGCAAAGGATTGTGGGAATTGTAGTTCTAGCGATAAAAACGCGATATATCTATTGGAAATGAATAATTATAAACTATAAATGTTCGGCGGGCCAGGTGAAAACGTCTGGCGGGCCACATCTGGCCCGCGGGCCTTGAGTTTGACACATGTGCTTTAGACAATCATGTCTAAAAAAAATTGAACAAATATTGCCAGGTTTAGTTCACAATGACTGGATTTATTAGCAAACGACAAACCCAAGATAACATTAGACAATCTTTACAATCTTTATAATGAACTACATACAGAAACAACAAAGCAAAGCCGTAATAATAAGTCTGGACGCTGAAAAAGCTTTTGACTCTGTTAGCTGGCCCTACCTATTTAAAGTACTAATCAAATTTAAAATAAATGATTTAATAATTAAAAATATTGAGGCCCACGATTGTCCAACATCAAGAATCAAAATTAACGGTCACATGATAGACTCACTGACCTTGGAAAGAGGAATGAGGCAGGGCGGTGCTTGGTCCCCTCTGTTGTTCACCCTGTACTTGGAACCATTGGCTCAATATATTAGAAAACGTGAAACAATTTATGGTGTTTCAATTCACGGGACAGAACATAAAATAGCCTGCTATGCAGATGATGTCCTACTATATCTGACCAAGCCAGAATTTTCCATCCCCAATGTGATGCATTTCCTCCATGATATCGGTCCAATGTCTGGCCACAAACTGAATGTACAAAAAACTGAAATTCTCTCTTACTGGCAACTCCCTCTGTCCCTTAGAAAGATTTACCAATTTAAATGGCAAACGGAATCCCTCAAATACCTAGGTGTGGTCCTCCATAAAGAAATATCAACAATTTTAGAGAAAAACTGTGACCCTCTCTTCCCCACTATACAGAAAGATCTTGAAAAATTGAATCTTATCCCATACTTAAGTCTAAGTCAAAGGTTGAAATTATAAAAATGAATGTTTTGACCAGATATCTCTATCTATTTCAGACTCTCCCGATTGCTATCTCCAACCGGCTGTTTGACGAGTGGAATAAAACAATCTCAAGATTTGTATGGCAAGGCAAAAAACCTCGAATCCGATTTAAAACTCTACAATTATCAAAAGAAAAAGGAGGTTGGAGTTTACCTTGTTTGAAAAGCTACTTTATTTCAGCCCAAATCAGAGCCTTGCTGTACTTATCTGACCCCAAATATGAATCCCAATGAAAAAATATTGAGATTGATGCTGTGCCGGGGACTGCTATACGGGCAGACGACAAACAGTTGAGTCATTTGGAGGAAATTGAGAACCCAGGGATGAGAACTGTTCTTACAACATCGAAGGACCTAATTAAAACATACAAACTGAACAAAGATGTTAAAAACTTAAACTGGTTGGCATATGACCAAGGCTTTCTACCAAATAGAACTGACCTGAGATTCAAGATCTGGATTACAAAAGGTATAAAAGTCTTCTACCAGATTGTAAAAGATAATCATATGAAAAGCTTTGATTTAAAACAATCCTTTGATTTGGAGGAACAGGACTTAGGTATTTACAAAAAAGAAGTTACTACAACCAAGAAATTAAACAAAGTAATGACCACTATAACCCTCGGACTGAAATTTTCATTAAGGCCTATAAATCAGAATTTACAAGGGAAATAATATCCAAGCAATATCAATGCATTACTAACCTGGATAGCTACTCAACTGAATATATTAAAAATAAATGGGAAAAAGAAGGTAATTTTGTTCTGCAGACAAGGAATGGGAAGTTGTTTGTACATCCCAGTGGAGAACCACAAAATCCCATATCTGGAGGGAATTCTTTTGGAAAAATGACTCATGTTATTTCAGAACTCCATGTCAATGTCAATGTCAATCACAGGAAAATGCTGCCTGCTGGAGAAAATGTAGGAACAAGGAGGCAAATCAATACCACGTGTTCTGGGACTGTCCTGTTGCTAAAAAAATATTGGACTGAAATCAACAAGGAGATACAGACTGTACTTGACATGGCCATCCCATTAGATTTCAGAACGATGCATTTGGGCCTCAAAACTCCTGCCATGGACACAAAACATGACTATCTCTGGAAAATAACTTTGGCAGCAGGAAAAAAAGCAAAAAAAACCCCCCCCCCGATCAAGGACTGACATTGTGATATACATTAGACATATGGAAAAAATGACTTTCAGACTTGACCTGAAAACTGACAAACTTTGAACAACTCTGGGCGAGATGGGATGTCTATGTTGGACTAGGTATGTCGTAACTTTTTTATGTTTAACCATATGTTGCCATTATTATTACTTCTCATTACTTATACTATTGCTACTTTCCTTTGCTCTTAAGATGTGTCCCCAGCTGTTGTGTTTTGTGTGTCTGTAAAATTAAATAAAAAAAAAATAAAAAAAATAACGAAAGTGCTATTCTTATCAGAAAGAGACATTTTTGCAACTTTTGAGAACTCAATTTTTTGTTTGATTACAATAGGGCCTAAACCACCAATGGACCAATCACAGCTCAGCATTGTGGTTTGGGCGGAAGCCAAAGGTGAAGAACCTAAACAAACCAAAACAAACACGGCAGCGCCAACAGATGTGCTGCCTATTTATGAAGAAATATGTTTGTTTATAAAAAAGTGATCAGAGGGAATGTGCTTGAATGTGCTTTATAAATACATTTGATTTGATTTGAAGTGCTGTATGTTTTGCACGTACCATAAAGTACTATATTTAGTGCAGTATGTAATGTGAAGGGGGACGAGGTAGATGGATTTAAATAAACCTACTTCTAAAACGGGTAATGCAGCTTTAAAACTCTTCTTATTTCCATTTTGAAAATCAAAAGTAATTGAAATTGTATTTTTATAAATTTTACTGGAGCAAGAAGTGCCAGTCAATGTTATATATCTTTTTTTTACCGTGGCTGTTTTCCCCTTGAGTCTCTGTAAAGATGGGCAGTGGGTCTCTGTCCCCGAACACATCCGCGTGGTTCACCAGAGCCTCCTTCACCGTCTTGTACCCCGCCAACACCACCACCTTCTTAGGCCCCAGCCACACCGTGAACACAGGGCCGTACTGCTGAGAAAACTACGACAAGAACACAAGCAAACATGTTCTGTATGTCCAAGATGACAAAGGCAGGATTCCTCAGGTTTGTGTGGTTCAGGGCTTTTCCTACTAAGTTGATCTGCTGCGTGTGTGACTAGACTAGTGGCTCTTGTATATTCCATACTTTGTATATTCCAAAATGTCCAGTTTCAAGTCTTTATTGTGTTCAGATTATGGGGTCCAGTTTACATAAGAATTCTGTGGACTCACGTCAGCATTTTTGTGGCAGGACGCGTCAAAGCGTCCCGTTTACACTCACAGCTGTCACTCTTTTATCGTGCGTTCAGACGGCCGGGTCAAAGCGTCCCGTTTACTTTGACTACTTTTTCTATCAAACAATATTCAGTATTTAATTTCAAATGCAATTCATTGCTTTTCCTTCTTCATCTCCCACTTCCCCGCTGGGAGTGAAACAGGTATATCAATGATCTGTGGACCCAGATGCTCCTCAACTGCCTAGAGAAACGGTCTGCCTGGAGAAATTCTCTGGGCCCGCTGTTTCCCACACCGAAGAATTGGGAAAAATCGGTACCGGGAAACATAGGTATGTGCACATTTACAGAAGTTCTGCTTTTCCCCACAACAGTAAAACTCATGTGGCTTATGGGCTTTATTTTTTCAGTTGTTTAATACAAATGAGAGGCATTAATCATTTAAATAACTCATCAGGAGCCGCTTCAGTTGTGCGTCTCTTAATCCATGCATGTTTTTTCGTGTCGGCCTGTTGTTAAAACCCACATATATGGTTCCACATCCCCAATAGTTGTGCATAAATGTATAGTTTTACAGCATAACGGCAGCCACGGTGCCGGTCCCGTTGGTAATCAACGCACAAGCGCACACTGTGCATTTCCGCGTTTATTCATCCAGACACTTATTCCAGAAAGTTTGTTTGTGCTTATAGAATTTTCAAACGATCCACGAACGGCAACACATTCAGAGAACGTTACGTTGAGATTTTGTGCCAGAGTCCAGTTTTGAGATTATTGGATTGAAGCGATTGAGTGATTAATGGGACATTTCTTTTTTAAGCCAAACTAATTCCACTGTTTATGTGGTCCAAACGAGTCCCGTCTTCATCTCTCCTCACACACGACCCTTGTCCATTTAGCCTCTTATAGAGCAATTTTTTTTAAAGTAGTCCTATCCACTTCTAACGTTTTGCTTAAATAAAAAAGTGTTTTTTTTTTTTTTTTTTTTTTTTTTTTTTTTTTTTTTTTTTTTTTTTTTTTTTTTCACACGCCTCATCTGAGCTACCCCAGCAGAGTGTCAGACCTGAAGTGTGGTCAATGTTAATCCTTCTCTTTATCTCCGAAGTTGCTATTTTAGTCAGGACAGAAGTCTGTTTTTTTTTATGACCCCGTCGTACATATACGTGCAGGGCCATCAGACTGGATCTGTCTCTGCCCCCCTATCCAAGAACGCATGCCAGGAAGACTTCTCCCTATGTCCTGTGGGGGCCAAATGCCACTTTTAATTACTCTTTAAAACAAATGCACGCATTCAAGAAAGAGTAGTGTCTCACATTCGTTCCTCCCTCTCATCAGTGTTGACATAGGCATCTCGGTCAGTGGGCGTGTTTGAGCCAAACGTGTGTGTAAAAGGCCAATCCCTGCATGTGCCCAAAGTAGGAGATTGATAAACGTGGGACTTTTTTTTGACTGTTTTGGTGCCACTTGAGCGCAATTTGTTTTCCTTACTACTTAAGTTCTCTTTAGATCAGATATTGTATCAGACAGTTTTGATAAAAACTATTACCAAGTTATGTTTTTTGTTGGTATAGTTTTCCAGGAAGGAGAACCAGACTGGCGTAAACATTCCGGCCCTCTATCGGTTACGCATTATTTTTTTAACCTGTCTCTCTTTTACGTTTTCTAACTGCAAAACCCGTACCACAAGATTTAGATTCGATTTTAGACGCAGTTTTGGAGCCATATCAAGTTTGAGCGTGAAGCCACCCTAAAACCATGGTCTCTCTGGATCCGGTCAAAGAACTGATCCGCGCTGGACCCGTCATAATCAAATATAAAAATAAAAAAAGGGCAGTCATTGCTGATGAAGTTCAATTACAGCCGGCTAGCCTGCTATTTTTTATGTGATGGATTAGGGATTATGCCCTCTGGTCCCGTTGCTGGTGACGTTCAAACGCTAAGCGTAATATTCATTTTGGTTTACACATTTTTAGAAAAACTTTGAGACATTCATTTAAATATTATTACAAATTTTTGGGTACTTTATTAGTTTGTCATTTGTTCTAAAGGAGCAATTTGTTGATGATTGGTGAAATCAGGACTGTAAATCAAAATTCTAATCTATGTAAAAGGACAAATTCGTTGATATTAGCCCATATTGTAGCCAAAGTGTCTGGGCATGAAGTCTGGGCATGAGATGGAAGCCCCAAAACACTGGCAGAGGTGAAACCACTGGTCTGCCATGTCCTGCTTCAAGTCTGCCATCATTGTCAAGAAAAAGAAGCCCCGGATCACTGGACTTAATGACTACAGGCCTGTGGCGGGTGGGCTGACGTCTGTAGTCATGAAGTCATTTGAGAACGCCTGGTCCTGCCCCACCTCAAGTCCCTCACCTCCTCCCTGCTGGACCCCCTGCAGTTCGCCTACAGAGCCAACAGGTCTGTAGACAACACCATCAACCTGGCACTCCACTTCATCCTGCTGCATCTGGACTTCCCGGGAACCTACACCCAGGATCCTGTTTGTGGTGGATTTCAACACCATCCTCCCTGCTCTGGGTGGTGCTCCAGGACAAGCTCTCCAGCGCAACGTGCCCGACTCCACCTGCAGGTGGATCACTGACTTCCTTCCCGACGGATCGGAGGCAGTGCGTGCGGGCTGGGGAAGAATGTCTCAGGACACTCGGACTATCAGCACAGGAGCTCCACAGGATATAAGCTGTGTACTTTCCCCTCTGCTCTTTTTTATTCTCCCTGTACACAAACTGCTGCACCTCCAGCCACGACTCCGTAAAACTGATCAAGTTTGCGGACAAGACCACCCTCATCGGGCTCATCTCGGACGGGGATGAGTCCGTCTACAGGAGGGAGGTGGCGACTGGCTGGTTCTGGTCCTGGTGCAGCGGTAACAACCTGGAGTTCAACGCCCAGAAGACAGTGGAGAAGATCGTGGACTTCAGGAAAGTCACAGCCCCCAGCCCCCCCTCATCATGACAGACTCCCCCATCACCACTGTGGACTTCTTCCGCTTCCTTGGCACCACATCATAGTTCACTTAACCAGGACCTCAAGTGTGAGCCCTCCATCAGCTCCCACATCAAGAAGGCCCAGCAGAGGATGTATGAACTTCCTGCGGCAGCTGAGGAAAGTAGCCCAAGCTGCCAGTGCAGATGATGGTGCAGTTCTTACACGGCCATCATTGAGTCCATCCTCACCTCCTCCTTCACCGTATAATAATAAATCTTTTCTGATTCTGATTCTGATTGTGGGGGAACAGCTGTCGTACCGGGTATCATAGGGCTGACCCCCAAGTTCCAGAATAGCCCCCCGAGCCTCAGTTTTTGGGCTTTGTAAAACAAATACACCAAAGCCACTGGTCTGCCATCGGCCCCCCAAGAGAAGAAAAGAAAAAAAAAGCAAAAACACCGGGAATTTTTTCACAACAACTCCTCCATTGCACCTTTGGACGCTTCGGACGCGGGTCTGCTGGTCTATTTTTTGGACCCTGTCCAATGCGTCTACCTTTCATATGTACAAGGATCCAACGTCGGGGGTCCGGCGCGAATTTGGATGCTCAGCTCCTCTGATTTTAGAATGTTTGTACAGGTGCCTCGGCGCTGAAAAGTTTGATAACCACTGCATTAGTGCCTCTGCTGCCCCCCTGTGGCACCTGGTTATCCCGCCCTATCCCTGCTTAGCTTCTGAGATCTGACAAGATAGGGCATTCTAAAAGTGGTGACTGAATTAATATACAAATTATCCTTAAGTGTTAATGTTTGAAGGTGTTATCTTAATGCAGAGATTGTCGTGTCTGTTTAAAGTGTTTAGTCGTTTTCGTCTCACACATGACGAATGGTTCTGACAAAATATATCACCTGATTATTGTTATGAAGATTCCTTTCCAAACCTGCCCAGCCGTCATCTCCAGTCATGATTATGATAAGATGGGTTCATATGACACATTCACATTTGCCCATTAAAAAAAACCTTACCCAACTGTGATCTGGAGAATTTGCCTATTGTAACTGGCAAAAGTTAATATTCACCATATTCCAGAAGTTACCCCTCTGAGGGCCGCCCTCCAACACAAATCCTCCTTCAGGTTGTATTAGTTAACATCAGGTTGCTGAATTCCAGAGAAAATGAGTTCTACTCTGACTAAAAAATAACGCGGTTTCCTCTCCTCCCTGGCTCAGGGAATCGGTGTTGGTCAGATTGTTAACATTGGACATTTAACACAAATCAGTCTATCAAGCTAGAGCATGTTTTAGAGGCAAGACTTCCAATCTTGTTTTCCATTTAAGTGAACAGAGCTCTATTACAACAGAAGTGCCATTACAAATAACAGAAGTGCCATTACAACGGAAGTGCCATTAAGAAAGGCCAAAAGTGGGGTGCGGGGTATAAGGAGACTACAGTATTAAAAAGTGGGAGCAAGATTTTAACACAGGCACAAATTGTAACATAACCTGGTGTTTACATTCTGCACCTGGAGCAAATAGTGCGATAATTAGAGATTAACATTATGGCAATGGCTGAAGGTCACAAGAGGATAAAACTGTCTTTGAGGTTTCTGAGTAGAGGGAAAGGGCTTCAGAGGAGGGTCAAGGCGAGGGTTTTCCTCTGGGATTTATTTATGCGAGGACGTGCCTTGAAATCTTAAATTGGACTTCTCACTGACTTGTAGCAAAACTTTAACTCAACAGGTAACATTTGGCTTCATATTTTTTTTAGCTAAAGTCGAGAAACTTAAATAACATGTAAATGTGTTGTAAAACAAAGTGTAGATTACTTACTGGTGGCGAGTCTAACATGATTAAATAAGAGGTTGTAAACAGATGCACACTTGCCTAACCTGTGCGTGCTCACGACATTTGGTGAGCGTTGACTCTGGAGGAGCAGTGAGGGAAATGGAGTACAGAACATGCAGTGATTCAAGCCACAAAACAGTCATTCCTCAAATATAGCTTATATATATATATATAATAAGTAAGGTTAAAAGGTGAAGGCACACAAATGAATGTAAATAGTACTGGCAAAATCCATCAGGACCAATGATTAATACAATCATGATGAATTGATGGTCATTTTATGGTCATTTGTTTTGACTACATTCAGATTTGACCACAATTTAAGACTATTATATAGTTTCTTCCCTGGGCAGACCATTTTAGAAAAGTATTCTTAATTTGTTATTATCTATTTATTGTTTTACTTCAAGAAATATCTGCAACTTGACTCAGGAAAGAGTATATCTTGAAAAGTTCACCTTCATCAGGGTCTGGTAGGGCCTCTTCAGATCAATCTGCAGCAGGTTTTTTCCCAGGACTGGGATCGGTTTGGGTCCTGGAGGTCCTTGGTCCAAGTTGAGACCTTTGTAGGCGAAGTAGACCAGGATCAAGACCAGGACCAACCCGAGAACTGAGCCAGGACTAGACAGGAGGATTTCAGAGACCCCCATTTGACCTGTGGACGCTGAAACTGTAATGAACACCAATCTCTGGAGACTCAGGCATTTATCAGAGAGAGGCGGGGCTTGGCTTCATTTGAAAGATTATCCAGGTCAGAGGATCTTGTACAAACATCACTGCAATGAACCAGAGGAGGGTAGTACTCTGACATCATCCTTTACTATCCAACACTTGACGATGTAATAGCCCTCCTCCTTGAGTAAAGGTTTTGGTTCCCACTGTGAGTAAGAAAAGCTTAATTTTGACAGTGTTTGAATTATTTGGATATCTGTGTTCCTCACATCGCTTCCTCACAAATGGGATTTAATTTGGATCATTCTTAAAGTTTGAACTTTGTGCATTAGCCTATTTTAATGTTTGTTTTACCTTCCAATTACCTTCACTTCAAATAAGAAAATCAGCTTTTTACCATCTGCAGTTTCCAAACATACTTCTAAAATAATAATTCAGCTTCAAGAGAGGGCGATGAATGTGCAGGATTATATAAAAACAACTAAAAATCAAACACAACTCTAGCGGACACTCCTGGTGGCATCAACTGGCTTGTCTCCATGGTGATAGAAGTGTAAAGTTTTACAAACGTGACTGGTAAATGTGATTTCATGTCTGTAATGTTTAACTGCTCCATAATACAGGGTGATTATTGTGTACAAAGGTTAAAACAGAACCTGAGCTTCAGGTCAGGATGAACTGTTGGACAAACTGGGTTAAAGTGAAACGAGAATTTGAATTTAATCCAGTTTAACCAGATTGTTCGCAACTGTTCTTCCCCACCTGGAATCTCAAATCTGTTGTGATTTTATTTTCAGAACTACTGGTTTTCTTCCTCACTGATCGGCTTGCATGCCTGTAACATAAATTGAATTTCCTCTTGGGGGCTTAAAAAAAAGTTATTCTGAATTATTAAGACAAATTAATATATTCAAATTATTGGTTTGCTTGACAGATCCACATACTTTCGAAAGAGGGTGAGGCAGGGCTGCGCATGGCCCAGCTCTTGTTTTGCTTTGTACTGAGAACCATTGGCCGCAATATATTTATACAATCCAAAAAAATTATATTTTTATTGGCAACACCCGTTTGACTTTTAGAAAGACATGTCCATTTAAACGGCAAAACAGAAATTCCTCAAATATTTAACTGTGGTTCTCCACAAGGACTTGTCAATGATTTTAGAGAACAAGTATACATCCCTTTTTTTCCTCTTGTCAAGAAAGACCTTGAAAAATGGAACCTTATTCCTTTTTTAAGTCTAAACCAAAGGTAGTGAAACTATTGAAATGAATGTTTTGCCCAGATTTCTCTCTCTATTCCAGACTTTCAACGATTTTCATCCCCAAACCGGCTGTTATGATGAATGATAAACAATCTCTAGATTTATATTGGCAAGGCAAAAAAACCTCGAATCCAATTGAGGACGCCCTACAACTACCAAAAGAAAATTGGTGGGTAGGGCTTTCCTTGCATTGAGAGTTCACTTTACTTTGCAGCTCAAATCAAGAGCGTTGCTGGTGTGAGTACGAGGCTCAATGGAAAGAAAATTGAGAATAGTGTTGTGCTGCCTGGTTCTCTGTACAGGCCATACTGGCAGATGGCAAACGGTTTTGAGTCATTTGGAGGAAATGGCATAATTCCCTGGGTAAAATCTGTGTTTGCAACATAAAATAAGATAATAAAAACATATAAATTAAACAAAGATGTTAAAATATTAAGTATTATTGGCTTATGACGACAAAGTTCTTTAGCCAAAACCACACCCACCTGAGATTTAAGATGTGGTTAACACAAGGTATACCAAGTTTTTTACCAGATTGTAAAAGAAAACAAATGAAAAGCTTTCGAAGGACATTTTTATGAGGTCATTTACAAATAAGGAGTTATTACTAATCAAGAAATTAAACACAAGGTAACAATAATTAATAACCCTTTGACTAAAATATGTATTAAGCTTATAAATCACTTCAAGGGGAACAATTATCTTAAGTATATATGATGAATTAATGTCATGGAAAATTAATCTACTCAATACATTATTAAAATTAAATTGGGAAAAAGAGGGTAATTTTGTTGTATATTCAACAAACCTACTACCAACAAAAAGCCCCCCCACCTATCCCCCTCGCCTTTCACCTGGTATCATGCCCATAGCTAGGAATGCACTGGTGGTCTCAGCGTTGCGGACTTATAATCATATTAAAATCAAAACAACCCGGGGCCCTGTGTAAAAACAAGCCTCCCCTAGTGCTATTTCTGTAGTAACAATCACACAGATGGGAAAACAAAATGCGAGTTCAGACTGCCCAATCTGAACGAAATTAGAATTCTATATTCCCTGTAAAAAGTGAAACGCCCAGTCTCACTGAAACTAGTCTGAAACTTGCTGTGCTAAATTTCAGATCCTTATGTAACAAATCTTTCTTAATTCATAATTTTATTTCTTCTTATAATCTTGATTTTATGTTTTTAACTGAAACATGGCTTGACAAAAACACAGGAAATTTAGTTCTAATAGAATCTGCTCCCACCCAACTTTATGTTTCAATCTGAAACACGAGAAAACAAAAAGGGAGGAGGTGTGTGTGCTTTTGTTAGGGATGAAAATAGTTACCCACAGGTTGTCCTTTGGGTGTTTTCAACATTTGAGTACGTAGCCTTTAAAATTGAGTTAAAACAGTCTCCATCCATTCTCTTCATTGTTTTATACAAGCCTCCTCAGCACTGCAAACGTTTTATTGATGATTTTACTGAGATGCTTTCAGTCGTATGCACAGACTTTGATGGTTTGGTTATAACAGGTGATTTTCAATGTTCATGTTGATAATATCTGTGACAGAAACGCTAAAGAGCTTCATGCTGTCCTTGAAACTTTCGGCCTTACTCAGCGCGTGAGTGGCCCCACCCACAGCAGAAAGGCACACTCTATGATCCGGCCCGCGATCATTGGTGTAAAAAATTCGTATCATTATAAGCATTTTCTGTAAAATACCGGCTACTGAATCTATTATTCATTCATTTCATGTTATCTTTATTAAGGACACAAGTGCAGACACATGTTACAGCGCCAAGACAGTTAAAAATGAGAGAAACTAAGAGTAAAACACATATGATCCCGGGGGAGGAGGGCCGGATTAAAACAGGCCGAGGGCCTGATCCGGCCCCTGGGGCGCAAATGCCCAGGTGTGCTCTTCTAATTACAAAAGGGTTAATATTTTCAAACGTTCAATGTGGTCGATGTTTGCTCTGTCTGATCATTTCTGTGTCTTCCTTGACCTGTCTGTTTTTCCCAAACCACCAGCTGGTCCTGCAATTGTCCGGATGAGACACATAAATGACAGCACGGGAAAACTGTTTATGGAAATGATTAACTTTGAAAATGTCTCATGTTCTAATGTAAATGATTTGTTGAACTCTGTTACATCTAGTGTTTTGAATGTTCTCCACACCATTGCCCCTATGAAGGCTAAAATTGTTAAAAATAAGCAGAAGGCGCCATGGAGACATGATGATTCGGTCAGGGCACAGAAAAGGGAGTGCCGTCGGGCAGAACGAAAATGGCGCAAGTCGAAGCTCCAAGTTCAGAAAGAGATTTACAGAGAGAGTTGTACATGTACAACCTCATTTTATGTAGAACTAGGGAAGGATATTTTTCTGAAGTAATTGGAAGCTGCAGAAACAACTCGCGTGTCCTGTTTGCCACAGTAAACAGATGTAACAAACCCTCCAGCTCAGCTGCCGTTAGAAATCTCATTTCCACATCCAAGTGTAATGAGTTTGCATTATTCTTTAATGACAAAGTTCAGGGCATTAAAAATGCTATAAATTCTACAATGCAAAAAAGAACCCTCAAACCACCTACACACTTAGAGCTGACTCACTTTGCACCTGTAACTGACAAAACTGTCCAGGAGAGATCATCACCAGCCTGAGTTCATCTACATGCTGCCTCGATGTGTTACCCACCAGATTTCTAAAGTCTGTGCTGAACAGTTTGTTAGCACCACTCACTCACAATAGTTAACATGTCGCTTCAATCTGGAACATTCCCAATATCTTTGAAAACTGCGGTCATAAAGCCTCTCCTAAAGAAGAGCAGTCTTGATGCCGCAGTACTGAGTAATTACCGGCCCATCTCTAATCTGCCATTTTGGGGCAAAGTCCTTGAAAAGGTTTGTTTACCAACAGCTCACTGATTTCCTCTTAATAAACAACTCATTTGATGTTTTCAGGTTTTTAGACCTCATCACAGCACTGAGACTGCTCTTGTCAAGGTGACAAATGACATCCACCTGAACACTGACGCGGGCAAAGCCTCAGTCTTAATTCTGTTAGATCTGAGTGCTGCTTTTGACACTGTCGATCATGGGACCCTCTTACAGAGACTAGAGGACTGGGTGGGCATCACTGGCACTGCCCTAAACTGGTTAAAGTCCTATCTTGAAGACAGGAAGTTCTTTGTCGAAATTGGTAACTGTGTCTCAGACCAGATGCCCCTGACCTGTGGGTGCCCCAAGGGTCAATCCTGGGACCCCTTCTGTTCAACCTCTACATGCTGCCGTTAGGTCAGTTGATACGCAGCGACAATGTGTCCTATCACAATTATGCAGACGACACTCAGATCTATGTTTCACTGACGGCAGGTGAATATGGACCAGTGGATTCACTCTGTCACTTGTATCCAACAGATCAGTGTGTGGATGCAAAACAACTTTCTCCAGCTGAACTCAGACAAGACTGAAATCATCGTCTTTGGCCCACAGAAACAAAGTGAAAGTGTTAACAGTCACCTCCAGAGTCTCGCTCTAAAACCTACAAATCAAGTTAGAAATCTGGGGGTAATAATGGACTCAGATTTGAATTTTAACAGCCACGTCAGATCAATAACATCAGCAGCTTTTTACCATCTAAAAAACATTGCCAAAATCAAAAGTCTAGTGTCTAAACCAGACCTGGAGAGACTTATCCATGCGTTTGTCTCTAGTAGATTAGACTACTGTAACGGCCTGCTCACTGGCCTCTCCAAACGAGCTGTAAAACAGCTGCAGTACATCCAGAACGCTGCTGCTCGGGTCCTGACTAGAACCAGGAAGTACGATCACATTAGTCCTGTGCTCAGGTCTCTGCACTGCCCCCTGTGGCTCAGAGAATAAACTTCAAAGCAGCTCTGCTTGTATACAAGTCTCTCCATGGCCTAGCACCAAAGTACATCTCGGACATGTTAGTGCCATATGAACCATCTCGGACTCTGAGGACCTCAGGGACCGGCCTCCTGCTGGTGCCCAGAGTCAGGACTAAACATGGGGAATGTGCGTTTCAGTTTTATGCAGCTAAAATCTGGAACAGTCTTCCAGAGGATGTGAGACAGGCCGCTACTCTGGCAATGTTCAAATCTAAATTAAAAACTGTTTTGTTTGGCTGTGCATATGACTGAAATGCTTTTCTTTGCACTCTTCTCTTGTATGTCTTCAACTAAGATTGTGATTTCTGCCATGTCTTTGTGATTTTAATGCCTTTTTTTTCCTGTTGTGTGAAGCACTTTGAATTGCCTTGTGTATGAATTGTGCTCTACAAATAAACTTGCCTTGCCTTGCCTTTTTATTTTATAGAGGTCTTTGGCAAGCTGCTGTTTTATATTTTTCCGTTTGTTCGGGTCAAATGCAGTTTTACTGTATAGGATTTTGTCTTATCATTTTGCTAATTGTCCTCTCTGCGGCAGTGTCTGTCCTGAGCGCTGTCGCCCCCCTGGTGTGGGGGTTGGTGTTCGGAGCGTTCCACTTCGGCCCCATCACATCCTGTATGCTGTGGTATTTTGTGCACTCCCATCACTCTTTTTGCATGTTTTTGTTACCCTTGAGTTTTATTTGGTTTATGTGTGAATAGCATGGAGCCAAGTGAGCGCTCTGACCCATTTCCTATTTCTCCCCCCGCACCGCATGCGCCCACGGCGCAGCCCTGTCTTGTTTAAGTATTTAGATAGTTCTTAAATATTCTTTTAACCTTTAGAATAAATGGCATCTGTGTTTAGTGGTTGTTTTATACTGAATTAAATTTGTTAACGCTTAAATTGTCTCTACCTCTCCTTTGGCCACCTGCAACAAGTGAGTACCTGATGTCTTTAAGTGATACTTTGGGAAAGACCCATCTCTCCCGGTTACATAACGCAAATACACCAAAGCCACTGGTCTGCCATCGGCCCAAGAGGATAGAAACACCTGGAACCACAACTACTCCTCCACTGCACACCTCAGACGCGCATCTGCTGTTGAGTGTATTTTTCGGACGCGTGCCCAGGACACCCTGTCTAAAGCATCTGGTTTCAAATGTACAAGCCTCTGCCTCGGGCGTCCGGCGTGAATTTGGATGCCACAATGTGAACACCCCTTTAGTCTTTTTAATTATGAATTAAAACATATTTTTACCATTCCTTCTATGCAATAGCCCCATCAATGCAAAGCCCTTTTCTATAGTGTAAGCAGATGGAGCAAAAGTGTCTCCTACTTATACTTATCGCTGAACTTATTTATTTACATATGTTTTTACTTTTAGTCCAAGGGCCCAGGATGAACTTGCAGAAGACTGTGATCGTTAGCTGAAACAGAGAACTTTCTCTTGATTGATTTTGGATATCAGTGAGACAGGAATGTCCCGCACTATCTGAAACTGCAGTCAATGATTAATATAATCATGATGCTTACTGGTCATTTAATTGGCAACTATAATGGAAAATGTCATGTTCTTAGGTTGATGCAAAGCTAAAGTCAAATGTGTTTTTAGGATGTATGTTTGGGTTCATATGGTCAACTCAGTGACCTTTGTCCTGTGCCTGGTCTGTTGAGCCTCCCTTTTTGGTGAAACACATAGTCTCGGTTTTGATCAGTAATTGATGTGTGTGGAGGAGTAGGTTGGGCGCCCTTGTGGCGAGGCATGGGGACATCTCTGATTGAATGATCTGACGACCTATGACCTGGGGAACACCTGGGAAATCCATTACAATCTTACGATTTTGTACTGTGCATACAGGCAAACTGTTGCCTTTATAAGCTGGACTCGTCTTTGTTCTAGAGTCAGTTAGAGAGGGAGAGAATTTCTGATCGAGGGAGAGATTTTTGGATGTGCACGGCTAAAATAAAGATTCACCTTTGAACAAAACAACCTTTGTTCTACCTTGCCTTACTTCTCTTTCACGATCTTAAGTGATTTTTCCACAACAGCAACTCTGTTTTAATTTAATTCAGATAAACTGGAAATTATACATAATTTCTTTGTTTGACACAAATTAAGATGATAATTTGAATATAGTTCCTTGCCTGGGTAGACAATTTTAGGAAAAATGTCTTAATTTGTTATTGTTTATTTATTGTTTTATGTCATGAAAACTTGACTCCGTAAATTGCACTTGAATAAAATGTATTCATTGGCTTTGTGCTGGTTGATAGTTTGGGTTGAAATAAGCTGTGTATCTTGAAGTTTACCCTCATCAAGTCTGGTAGGGCCTCTTAGATCAATCTGCAGCAGGTTTCCCAGGACTGGGATCGGTTTGGGTCCTGGAGGTCCTTGGTCCAAGTTGAGACCTTTGTAGGCAAAGTAGACCAGGATCAAGACCAGGACCAACCCGAGAACTGAGCCAGGACCAGACAGAAGGATTTCAGAGAACCCCATTTGACCTGTGGATGCTGAAACTGTAATGAACACAAATCTCTGGAGACTCAGACATTTATCAGAGAGAGGCGGGACTTGGCTTCATTTGAAAGATTATCCAGGTCAGAGGATCTTGTACAAACATCACTGCAATGGACCAGAGGAGGGTAGTACTCTGACATCACCCTTTACTCCAACACTTGACGATGTAATAGCCCTCCTCCTTGAGTAAAGGTTTTGGTTCCCACTGTGAGTAAGAAAAGCTTAATTTTGACAGTGATGAATTATTTGGATATTTGTGTTTCTCGCATCACTCCCTTAAATAGGATTTAATTTGGATCATTCTTAAAGTTTGATCTTTGTGCATTAACCTATTTAGTGTTTATTTTACCTTCCAATTACCTTCACTTCAAATGAGAAAATCAGCTTTTTACCGTCTGCAGTTTCCAAACATACTTCTAAAATAATTTCAGCTTCAAGAAGGATGATATTATATTAATTATATAAAAACAACTCAAATCAAACACAACTCTACTCGACTCGACCGGTGGCATCAAACTGCTTGTCTCCATGGTGATAGAAGTTTAATGTTTTACAAATGCCACCAAAAGTGACTATGTGATTTCATGTCTGTAATGTTTTACTGCTCCACAATAAAGGATGATTTGCAGTAGATTTTTGTGTCCAAAGGTGAAAAGGATGAACTGTTGGACAAACTGGTGAACGTGAAACGAGGAGTTTGAAAACAAAACACCTCGTGGATTTCTTAAAGGAGCAGTCTGTGACTTTTGGGAGGTCCACCAACAGCTTCAAGGAGATGTCTTTTGCTTTGGCTGAAATGTTTCACAATATGCCATTAAACTATCTCCATGGAAACAAGCAGCTGACCAGTTACAGGTCAGATCTGTGGAGAGGTGACCTCGCTCACAGTGAGAATGCATGTATTTTAAGGCATTTGAATGAATTAATGAAGTATAAATTTAATGTAGAAGATTACAGGTAAAGGAAAGACCCTCCCACAAGTCACAGAATGCTCCTTTAAGAAATCTACCAGGCCTTTCATTTAAATGTTTACCAGATTGTCCAAGTGTTCATCCCGACCTGGAATCTCAAGTCTGTTGTGATCTTATTTTCAGAACTACTATTTTCTTCTACTGGTCGGTCGTATGCCTGTGATGTTAAGAATTTCACCTTGGGGCTGAATAAAAGTAATTCTTATTATTAAGACAAATTAATATATTCAAATGAATGGCCACTTGAAAGATCCACAGACTGTGGAAAGAGCAGTCAGGCAGGGCTTACAGGCTGATGACAAACGATTGAGTCATTTGGAGGAAACGGAGAATCCCTGGGAAAAATCTGTGTTTACGACATGGAAGAGGCTAATCAAAACAAATAAATAAATGATGTTAAAATATTAACTTCTTTGTCTTATGACCAAGCTTTTAAGCCAAATAGCATCGACCTGAGATTTAAGATATAGATGACACAAAGTTTAAGAGTTTTTTTCACCAGATTGTAAAAGAAAACCAAATGAAAAGCTTTGATATGCACAAGGGGAAAGGGGGAGGGGAGGGGAAAAGGGGGGGGGGAAAATAGAGAAGGAAAAGGAATCCTTTGGCTTGAAGAAGGTGGCTTGTAGAAACAGGACTTTTATAGGTTTTTACAGAGTTATCATAAATCAAGAAATTAAACAAAGTAACAATAATTATAACTCATTTGACTGAAATCTTTATTAAGGTATATAATTCAGAACTTCCAAGGTGAATAATATCTTCAGTATATAGATGCATTAATGACCTGGACAAACCAATCTACTAAATACATTCCAATGGGAAAAAGAGGGTAATTTTGTTTTGACGGACGAGGAGTGGGAAAGTGTTTGTACATCCCAGTATTGGACCCCAAAATGTCCATGTTTGTAACCCGTTTTTTTTACAACACTATGTCAAAGTGCCCACCACTCAAAGTAAATGGGCTGAGTGGAGAAACTGTGGTTGCCAGGAAGCTAACCATTATCATGTCTTTTGGGTCTAACATACGTTCACTTAAATATAAAACACATAAAGTTGTTAAAAACTTTTCAAGTACATTGTAAACACGTTAGTTTAGTTTGTGCTGTTATTTTAACATTATTTATGACATTTATTGTATGTTAGCATTAGCTTAGCAACAGAAACACTTACTTTCATAAACACATCGATGTCTCTAGGTGAAGTATTTACATGGTACTAAAAGGTCTGAATATGTGAAAGTGATTATACATTTCTGGAACTCGCGCTCCGCTTTGTCTTCATTAATTATTGATTTATTTTAGCCAGACTCTGCTAATTCCCCATAAGGTATGAAGGGAGCAGGAAGTGGAGCTCCGCATATTTAAGGAAACCGAAACGGGTAACTCAGTGAAAAGGGCCAATTGTAAACTTCTGATCTTGTACATTTGAAAAGAGAACAAAATACACTTTCAAAATCAGAATAAGAAAGGTTTATTGCCATTGCCAATTAACAAGAATTCACAAACATAGGTACTCGCTTTGGTGATTCGGTGCAACATAAAACACATGGATTTTATTTGAAATTTGTAATAACGATTTAAAATCTGTTTATGTGTAATTTAAGCACATGAGATAGCACAGAGTTTATGTGGGACAGGGTTCAGACTGAATCCGACACGTGCAGTCAGGTCCAGTTCCTCCTCTGTAACACCAGGGGGCGCAGTGAACCGGAAACGCTGCATCAGAGTCACAAAGAAGATGAACAGCTCCATCCGGGCCAGGCCTTCACCCACACAAAATCCTACGACCTGAAAGACAGAAATGGGAAGTGGGTCACAGTTATTGTTATTGTGAGTATATTATCTGTTCATTCTTAATAACACAGTATTTTCAGCACGTGTCCGAACCTGCAGAGAACGGCATGAAGGCGTCTCGCTTCTTGAACTTTCCGTCTTTGTGGAGGAAGTGATCTGGATAGAAGCTGTGAGGCTTTTCCCACTCGCTCTCGTCGTAGAGGACTGAGGTGAGGAGCGGGTACACTGTGGTCCCCTGTGGACACCAGACCAGGGTTAGATGTTACAAAGTAGTGAGCAAACTCAGTATCAGGGGTCTCCACCTTTAGGAAAGCAAAAATACCTACATTTAGAGGGTAGTGGGCGGCGGGCGGTGGGCAGCAAGATTTTGTGGTGGAAGAAATGGAGGGCTGGGCGGCGGGCAGAGGACATGAATAAGCAGAAACAAACTAACCGGTTTGGTGGACGTCTTTGCGATGCTGGAAAGTCATGTGTGTGTGATCAGAACATGTATGAGCAGGGTTGTATGATATGTTGTGGCGTGCACATGTGATCGGCTGGAAACAAAATGAGTAAGAGGGCGTCGCAGGCACAAACTTATAAATGCGTATTATACAACACGGCCGCACCAAACTCCACCCTTGCATAAAACAATCATAATATCACATCTTTGTGGAGCAAATCCACACAAATAATGATAAGATTCATTTGTTTAGAATCTTCCCAGTTAAATAGGAGCCTGCCTCCATCTGAAATTCTTGAACATTAACACAACCTACGATACGTTAAACTATTTTACCCTACTTACCTTACGTACATTACTTACCTTACTTACCTTACAGCACCGCAGATGAAAGCACATTTACTTTGAATCTGGGTTAACTTAAGGCCACAGTTTACATCAACTGGAACACATTTAGTGTGCCAATGTGCTTATTTTACATGATCCAAGATGGTGCCGCAGACGGATGCCCTGGCCTTTCGGTGCACTTTGTTTTGTCTGTTTTTGTTCGTAAATTGTGTGTCTGCGTGCTCTTACACCCGTGAAGAGCTCTTGTCCTTCCGAACCACAACTCCTACGGACCTAGTTCCAGTTTTTTTTAGTTTCTCCTGCTGAATTAGCCTTTCTTTTGGCTAAAAGAGTGAGACGCCGCAGGCGAGGAAATCGTGCCGGGGTCCTCGTACGGCTCAGGAGACACGGTACACGGATGCCCTTACATGGGATTTTCCTCTCCAACGTTCGCTCACTCTCCAACAAAATGGACGAACTCGCGCTGCTGATGAGACGAAACAGAGACTTTTCTTCATCTCCTGTTTTGTGCTTCACGGAGACGTGGCTCAGCGAGCCGATTCCCGGACGGCGCCGTGCAGATTGAGGGGTTTCGCCTTTTTCGAGCTGATCGCCAGAAGGGTCTCTCCGGGGGTAAAACACGCGGTGGAGGAGTCTGTTTTTACATCAACAACGCCTGGTCTTCAGATGTGACCGTGATCTCCAAGCTCTGCTCTCCTGATCTGGAATATCTCTTCATTAACTTTACTCTCCACGTGAGTTCGCCTCATTCATTCTGGCCATTGTTTACATCCCACCACTGTGCCCGTGGCACAGCACGCGCTCGCGCACCAGATTCTGAGTGTGGAGAGGACCTTCCCGGACTTCTTGTGTATTATCCTGGGTGATTTTAACAAGGGGAATCTCAGCCACGAGCTACCAAAGTACAGACAGTTTATTAAAGTTCCAACCAGAGAGCAGAGCACGTTGGATCGCTGTTACACAACAGTCAGTAACGCCTTCTGCGCCGTGGCTCGCGCTGCTCTCGGCTTTTCAGATCACGCCATGGTTCACCTGACCAGGCAGAGGCTGAAGCTCTCCAAATCTGCAGTGAGGAAATCTAAGAAGTGGACCAATGAGGCAGTGGAGGAGCTACGTGCGTGTTTGGACATTACAAACTGAGAGGTCTTCAGAGCTGCCACAGATAGTTTGGATGAGTACACGGACACTGTGACGTCATACATTCGATTCTGTGAGAACAGCATCATACCAACACACACCAGTCAATTTCAACAATGACAAACCCTGGTTCACTCCAAAACTGAGGCAGTTAAGGCAGCAGAAGGAGGCAGCGCACAGGGCTGGAGACAGGGGGTGCTACAAAGATGCAAAGTATGGATTTAGCAAAGAGGTTTCTCGAGCGAGATCACAGTACAATACGCGTCTGAAGCAGCAGTTCTCTGACAACAACCCCGCCTCCGTGTGGAGGGGGCTCCGGCTCCTCATCAACTCAACACAGCCCCGAGCCCCCCTGCTGCAGACAATCGAAATCTGGCTGAGCAACTCAACACCTTCTACTCCAGGTTTGATGTGACCACCCCCTCCCCCACGGTGGCCACCTCCGCCAACCCAAACCTGGTCTCCCCCACCTCCCCCACCACTCTCTCAGTTCAGGAACAGGATGTAAACAGGCTATTTCGGAAATCCAACCCCCGAAAAGCTGCTGGACCAGACGGCGTCTCGCCCGCTACATTAAGACATTGCGCAGGAGAGTTAACCCCCGTCTTCACAGACATTTTTAGCACCTCCCTGGGGTCATGCCATGTCCCAGCCTGCTTCAAGTCTGCCATCATTGTCCCTGTCACCAAGAAGCCCCAGATCACTGGACTTAATGACTACAGGCCTGTGGCGCTGACGTCTGTAGTCATGAAGTCATTTTGAACACCTGGTCTTAACCCACCTCAAGTCCTTCACCTCCTCCCTGCTGGACCCCCTGCAGTTCGCCTACAGAGCCAACAGGTCTGTAGACGACACAATCAACCTGGCACTCCACTTCATCCTGCAGCATCTGGACTCCCTGGGAACCTACGCCAGGATCCTGTTTGTGGACTTCAGCTCTGCTTTCAACACCATCCTCCCTGCTCTGCTCCAGGACAAGCTCTCCCAGCTCAACGTGCCTGACTCCACCTGTAGTGGATCACTGACTTCCTGACGGATCGGAGGCAGTGCGTGCGGCTGGGGAAGAATGTCTCAGACACTCGGACTATCAGCACAGGAGCTCCACAGGGCTGTGTACTTTCCCCTCTGCTCTTCTCCCTGTACACAAACTGCTGCACCTCCAGCCATGACTCCGTAAAATTGATCAAGTTTGAGGACGACACCACCCTCATCGGGCTCATCTTGGACGGGGATGAGTCTGTCTACAGGAGGGAAGTGGACCGGCTGGTGTCCTGGTGCAGCGGTAACAATCTGGAGTTCAACGCCCAGAAGACAGTGGAGATGATCGTGGACTTCAGGAAAGCCACAGCCCCCCAGCCCCCCCTCGTCATGACAGACTCCCCATCACCACCGTGGACTCCTTCCGCTTCCTGGGCACCACCATCACCCAGGACCTCAAGTTGGAGCCCTCCATCAGCTCCCTCATCAAGAAGGCCCAGCAGAGGATGTACTTCCTGCAACAGCTGAGGAAAGCCAAGCTGCCAGTGCAGATGATGGTGCAGTTTTACACGGCCATCATTGAGTCCATCCTCACCTCCTCCATCACCGTGTGGTACGCTGGAGCCCCAGCCGGGGACAAACAGAGACTACAGTGCATTGTGCGTTCTGCTGAGAAGGTGATCGGCTGCAGACTTCCATCTCTGCAGGACCTGTACGTCTCCAGGGCTCTGGGACGAGCAGGTTGGATCACAGCTGACCCTTCTCACCCTGGACATGGTCTGTTTGAACCACTCCCCTCAGGCAGGAGGCTACGGTCCATCCGGACCAGAACCTCCCGCCACAAGAATAGTTTCTTTCCCTCTGCCGTTGGACTCATGAACACTTCAAAACACCTGTCACTATTCATCACTCACTGCACTGTCACTTTCTGCACTCAAACTGTAAATCTAACTGTAACTCTTGTGTACATAGTAATGCCTATTTTTTTTTATTTATTTTTTTCTAGTAATTTTTAAATTGTTTCTCAATGCATGCCCTTTTTGATTGAATATATGTTATTTTCTTATTGCTCAGTGTTCTATGCTGCACCTTAAGGCCGAGACAAGTTCCTATGTTTGTGAAACTCTTTCTGATTCTGATTCTGATTTTCATATTCAGCATTATGATTAAAGTAACAACATGTTTTTGGGTTAGATCAGGGCAGTAATTTAATATCAGGGGACAGTAACCAGCTTTTATGGTACTTACAACTGAACAATTGAGCAAACAAGGGGATGAGAGAACAGAATTGAGACGCAAAATCCACTGTAAAGGAGATATTTTAGGCTCACCTTCTTGATGAAGTGTCCCTTGAAGGTGATGTCCTGGGTCGTTTTATGAGGAAGAGCCATTGGGAGGACGTTTGAGATTCTCTGAGTCTCATGGATCACTGCGTCGGTGAACGGCAGGTCATTTTTGTCCTCCAGCTGCACCTCACGTGCGCCAATCACTCTGATTATCTCCTTACGGACCTGGTCTATGAAAGGGAAAGAATACAGGTTTAGACCTGATCCAAACCAAGACTAAGGGTGCATTCACACTATACTTTTGATTCGAATCAGGATTTGTTTGCCTGGCTGGTCTGGTTTGTTGGGGTAATTGGGAACGCACAATCGAACTCTGATCCAGACCAAAGAAGAAAACGGTCTCTAACCGATTTAATCGAAATATGGTGTGATTTGTCTGAATTGTTAACGTAAACAAACCAGACAGCGGAACAAAAACAGGAAGTTACCATGAAGTGAGCCACACTGAGATGCACGTGAGGCTCAGGATCAAAACAAACTCCAGTGTGAGATCGACAAATGACACGCAGAAAGACATGAAAGTAACAGGAGCAGCTCAAAGTCTGGTATAATTATAATTACTGATGATCACATGAAAATATATCACCGTTTTCAGTGATTATGCTTATAAAAATAACAATGTTTTAAAGCTAAATTGAGCCAAAATAAAAACTAATGCTTATGATTCTGTAACATGAGAAATGTGGCCCATATTCAGCCGTACATAGGCTGTACATGTAAACGTGATCAAGCCAAACCTTTCAGAGCCTGTGTTTATGAAACAGCAACAACAGAGCGATACAGGGCGTTCAGCCTGCCTCGTACTCACCTGTCACTCACCTGTCACTCACCATGTGTGAGACATGTCAGGTGAGTGACATGTCTCACACATGTCACTCACCTGTCTCACACCTGTCTCTTACCTGTCTCACACATGTCACTCACCTGTCTCACACCTGTATCACACCTGTCTCACACATGTCACTCACCTGTCTCACACCTGTCGATCACCTGTCTCATACCTGTCTCTCACCTGTCTCAAACCTGTCTCTAACCTGTCACTCACCTGTCACTCACCTGTCTCACACCTGTCACTCACCTGTCTCACACCTGTCACTCACCTGTCTCTCACCTGTCTCACACCTGTCTCACACCTGTCTCTCACCTGTCTGTCACCTGTCACTCACCTGTCTCTCACCTGTCTCACACCTGTCTCTCACCTGTCACTCACATGTCACTCACCTGTCTCACACCTGTCGATCACCTGTCTCATACCTGTCTCGCACCTGTCTCACACCTGTCTCTAACCTGTCTGTCACCTGTCACTCACCTGTCTCACACCTTTCTCTCACCTATCTCAAACCTGTCTCACACCTGTCTCTCACCGGTCTCTCACCTGTCTCACACCTGTCTCTCACCTGTCACTCACATGTCACTCACCTGTCTCACACCTATCTCTCACCTGTCTCACACCTGTCGATCACCTGTCTCTCACCTGTCACTCACCTGTCACTCACCTGTCACTCACCTGTCTCTCACCTGTCTCACACCTGTCTCTAACCTGTCTCTCACCTGTCTCTCACCTTTCTCCCACCTGTCTCACACCTGTCTCTCACCTGTCTCACACCTGTCACTCACCTGTCTCACACCTGTCACTCACCTGTCTCTCACCTGTCTCACATCTGTCTCTCACCTGTCACTCACATGTCACTCACCTGTCTCTCACCTGTCAATCACCTGTCTCACACCTGTCTCTCACCTTTCTCCCACCTGTCTCACACTTGTCTCTCACCTGTCTCACACCTGTCACTCACCTGTCTCCCACCTGTTTCTCACCTGTCTCTCACCTGTCTCACACCTGTCTCTCACCTGTCTGTCACCTGTCACTCACCTGTCTCTCACCTGTCACTCACCTGTCTCTCACCTGTCTCACACCTGTCTCTCACCTGTCACTCACATGTCACTCACCTGTCTCACACCTGTCACTCACCTGTCTCTTACCTGTCTCACACCTGTCTCACACCTGTCTCACACCTGTCTCTAACCTGTCACTCACATGTTACTCACCTGGCTCACACCTGTCTCTCACCTGTCACTCACCTGTCACTCGTCGTCTCCTCACACTAAGTCGCAAATGTGGGGCAGGCTGTGCACTTGTGGCACAGGTTTTGCACTTGTGGGGCAGGTTGTGCACTCGTGGGGCAGGTTGTGCAAATGTGGCACAGGTTATGCACTTGTGGGGCAGGTTTTGCACCGGTGGCACAGGTTGTGCACTTGTGGGGCAGGTTGTGCACTTGTGGGGCAGGTTGTGCAAATGTGGCACAGGTTATGCACTTGTGGGGCAGGTTGTACACTTGTGGCACAGGTTTTACATGTGTGGCGCAGGTTGTGCTCTTGTGGGGCAGGTTGTGCACTTGTGGGGCAGGTTGTGGAGCAGGTTGTGTACTTTTGGCACAGGTTTTACACTTGTGGGGCAGGTTGTGCACTTGTCAGAATCAGAATCAGAAAGGGGTTTATTGCCATTGTCAATGAACAAACTTCACAGGCATAGGAACTTGTCTCGGCCTTAAGGTGCAACACAAAACACTGAGCAATAATAAAACAACATATATTCAATCAAACAAAAGGGCATGCATTTAAGAGACAATTTAAAAATTACTATAGTATAAAATAAAAATAAAAATAGGCATTGCTATGTACACAAGTTTACAGTTAAGTTTAAAGTTTTAGTGCAGAAAGTGACAGTGAGTGATGAATAGTGTAGTTAAAGTGACAGGTGTTTAGAAGTGTTCATGAGTCCAACAGCAGAGGGAAAGAAACTATTCTTGTGGCGGGAGGTTCTGGTCCGGATGGACCGTAGCCTCCTGCCTGAGGGGAGTGGTTCAAATAGACCATATTCAGGGTGAGAAGGTCAGTTGTGATCCGACCTGCTCGTCCCAGAGCCCTGGAGACGTACAGGTCCTGCAGAGATGGAAGTCTGCAGCCGATCACCTTCTCAGCAGAACGCACAATGCGCTGTAGTCTCTGTTTGTCCCTGGCTGTGGCTCCAGCGTACCACACGGTGATGGAGGAGGTGAGGATGGACTCAATGATGGCCGTGTAAAACTGCACCATCATCTGCACTGGCAGCTTGGCTTTCCTCAGCTGCCGCAGGAAGTACATCCTCTGCTCGGCCTTCTTGTGGGGTAGGTTGTGCACTTGTGGCACAGGTTGTGCACTTGTGGCACAGGTTTTACACTTGTGGGGCAGGTTGTGCACTCATGGCACAGGTTCTGCACTTGTGGCGCAGGTTGTGCACTTGTGGGGCAGGTTGTGGGGCAGGATGTGAACTCGTGGCACAGGTTTTGCACTTGTGGCACTGGTTGTGCACTTGTGGCGCAGGTTGTGCACTTGTGGGGCAGGTTGTGCACTTGTGGCACAGGTTGTGCACGTGTGGCACAGGTTTTAGACATGTGGCGCAGGATTTACCATGAAACATGCTGCTGTGATGTTGCCAGAGTCACCATTGTGGCAAAGTATATTTATTTCCATGATCACTTTTATGTTGAACAGCACCATGGAAAACGTTTAGTAGTTCATCAAGGAAACTTGGCATCACAGATGCGTTGAAACTTTTGAAGATGTTTTTTTCAACAAGACAGGACTTAATAGCTCCACAAAGCCGTCAATAAAACAAAGCAGATATGTGGGACAGGAAGGCTCGGGGTGGGCATCAGGAAAGGTCACTCCAGAAACAGAGGTGAGTTTAGTCGCTCTCCACCTCCTGGTCTGTGTGCGCAGTGTGACTGGTAATTTACTGTATCTGTCCTGTCCCGTCTCACTCCCCACATGCTCCGACACCTGCCCACAAAGCACTGGCACACTGGTCACATGTGTCCCAAAGCTCCCTTGCAGAGCTAATGTCTTTAGCTTGTACCGTGTGACCGTGGTTCTTACCCTGGATGTGTGGGTACTTGGCCATGAGGAGCAGGGCCCATCTCAGAGTGGTGGCTGTGGTGTCTGTGCCGGCAGCGAACAGCTGCAGAACAATCTCTACCAAATTATCCTCGTGAAACACAGTGTCAGGTACTCCACTCTCCTGTCAATCAAAAACATCAGATTTAATAGTACGGTTATTCAAAACTAGAATTGGATATGGCAGCACCACATCAAAAGTGCTGCTGTACGTCCAAAGCAATGTCTTGTTGTCAACATCTGGTAGTTGCCTTTTAAATTGAAATTCAATAATTTGTGTTCCTCCTCTTTATACAGACAAAATGAATTGTAAGAAGCAAAGATTATTTCGGAGACCAACCCACATCCTCCTCACTGAGAGGAGGGGAACATAAAAACTAACAGGGAAATTAGATGAATTCTCACTATATTTGTTTCACAAACTCTTGAGAAGCCTCTGGTCTGGGCCTGACCAATCCCAGCGCAGCATTGTAGTCTGGGCAGAGGTCAAAAGGACAAACCAAAACAAACATGGTGACGCCAACAGTCGTACTTTGGCCTATTTTAGCATATTTACAGACTATTTTGTTTTTCTCTGACTGGATTAACAACAGTTTGATTATTGTCTTGTTCCTGTTGTGACATTTCAACCAGATTCAGATTCAAATATGTGTCATGATGTTTTGCCTTGTCCCGATTGCTTTCAGCCTGTCCAGATTGATACTGTGTAGAACTCAGTTCAGAGTGACACACTGTGAGCCAGGTTAAGGAAAACCGCCCCGCCACAATAACATTGTTTTAATTTGTGTCTCACCTTTTGCTGTCGAATCATAAACGCGTCCACAAATCCTCGGCTCATCTGCGGGTTCAGCGTCTCTCTCAGTTTTATGAAAAACTTGCGATTCTGATTTTCATTTTTCTTTTTCTGCAGCAGTAAAACTTCATTCCTGTTCGGCACCAGACGTCCGAGCCACGGGAACAAGTTATAGACCTGAATAAACACATTATTTAAAAAAAATTATTTGACAAAAATGTGGTACAATGAGTATATGAACACCCTGCGATTTTGCAAGTTCTCCCACCGAGAAATTATGGAGGGGTCTGACATTTGCAATCGTAGGTGCATTTCCACTGTCTAGAATCTAAAAAAAAAAAGTCACATTATATGATTTTTTTATTTTTTTATTTTTTTATTTCTTTCTTTGTTATTGCTGCAAATAATTATTTGAACATCTGAGAAAATCAATGTTAATATTTGGCACCGAAGCCTTTGTTTACAGTTACAAGGGTCAAAGGTTTCCTGTAGTTCTGGACCAGGTTTGCACACACTGCAGTAGGGATTTTGGCCCACTCCTCCACACAGATCTTCTTTAGACCTGTCAGGTCTGGAGACTGGCTAGGCCTCTCCAGAACCTTGATATGCTTCTTATGGAGATTTAAAAACCATGTGATTTCCAGAATTAGTTTTTATAGATTCTGTCTCTCACAGTGGTAAATGCACCTTTGATGAAAAGTCAGACCCCTCCATAATTTCAAAGTGGGAGAATTTGCAAAATTGCAAATGTTCAAATACTGATTTTCCTCACTGTATATTTATAATGGACAATCACCCTTGACCTCATAGCACGTAATAAATTAAAACGCTTACCTTGCAACAAAGCTGTTATGAAGGGCTAAAGCTCATCTAATTTACTTTTTTTTTTTAAATGCATTTTCTTAAATGTTTAAAATGTCAGAAAATGTCTTTCTTGCACATAATTTGTCCTTGCATTTGGATGGAAATTTGTCTGTTGATGACATAGAGAAAAGAGATTTCTTATCAGAGCTTTACTCTACATTTTTCATTTGAATTGTTTACTTTTCTTCCCAAACTTCCAATTAACTGGTGTGAAACTAGGATTTATGATAGACATTTATTTCAGGTACTATCCCAAAGTATTAGACAAACGTGAAATCCGTCATAAGTTTTTGCTGTCAGGAAGATTCAGAACTTTGTGCCTTTTCCGTTTGATGTGGACAGAGATATTCACACACCAATTCAATTTATTTTTTGTAACGCCCAAAATCACAACAGTAGTTGCCTCAAGGGGCTACAGTGGAAAACAAAATAAACAATGTTCATAGGGACTTGGAAATGTCCCAGCGTCCTGTGTCCTTAGACAGATGTCCCAAGTCCCCCTGTCCTTAGACCCTCCTTCTCGGCCAGGAAAAACTACCAAACCTCTTTGGGAAAAAGTAGAAACCTGTAGGTTTCCACAGTGAAGGAGAGATCCGACTCCCTCGGACGGACAGGCGGACGCGCCTCAATTTACAGATACACGGTGGAGCAAGACCCACTCAGGAGGAGAACCAATTCTTCGAGGCCGATGAAGAACCGTTCATAGGGAGTAGAGACTGTTTCTCCAGGCAGACCGTTTCTCCAGGCAGATGAGGAGCATCTGGATGCTCCACTCCCGTCGGGGAGGTGGGAGAAAAAGAAGGAAAAGCGATGAACAAATTGCCAGTGAAATTAAATATTAAATATTAAATATTAAATATTAAACCAGGTCAAATGCTCTGTAATATGACAGTCTAAATGAAAATAAGTTTGTTATCTTAGTTTCGGGTGCAGGACCACACCGCTTTCACGCTCCTTCTTGCAGCTACACTATTTAAGCATCCAGGTCACACGTCGGTGTTCGTGACTTCGAGCACACACTCCATTGTGGCGGAAGCCCACACTTGAATACACACTTGTTCCTTAACTTTCAATGGATCAGCTTGACCTCGTTCCTTCCGATGCATTGGCCCTACCCAGGCCTCACCTCGACCAGCACAGGAGAGCCATACCGGGCCATCCTCCAGCGGAATCTGTCGCCATCTGTCCCATCATTTCAGCTGTTCTCCCAGGCGCAACTCTCGCTTATGGTCGTTATCTGCTTTCCTTTTTCGCCTTCTCCCGCTTCGTCTCAGTCACGCTAGTCCGGTAGCTCACTCTCCGGGCTCTATCCACGTTCCAAGGCCAGGCTCCAGTCAGCAGACCGGCGTCTCGCAACCGGTCACCCTGTCTGCTAGTTCAGGATTCAGATCCTCCCGTGCTCGCGGGCCTCCACCGCGGGTCCTCCCGGCGGCCTCGCTTATTAAACATGCTCGTTATTCCTCTACATTTGACGGTCCGCATGGACGTTGGCAGGTCTCCAGACCGCACTTAAGAAGAAAGGCATCAGTTTCCATTGCACCATCAACAAAACCTCGTTGTTCAAAACTTCTCTTTAACTAGCACGATTTGCCTGCTCACTCTCGTTCCTGCCACCTTCCTTCCTTCCCAGGAAGCGGAGTGCTCTTTGCCCCGCCCACAGTTTGCTAGATCATTTCTCCTTGGGCTCTGCGTCGCCAGGATCCAGCATTTTATCCTCGGGAGCCGCGTCGCCTGGTTTCAGTCGCTTTTCCTTAGGCACAACGTTGCTAAGTCCCAATGTTCTATCCTCGAGCACTGCGTCGCCAGGCACTGGATTTCCCCTCTCGCTCCAACCAAGAAGGGCTGCCTCCAACCACCGGTCTCCACGTCAGAATAGTTTCAGCCTCACGTTTTCATGTCCCGGCAAACCGATTAAATCCCAGATCAGCTTCTAGCTGGCCACAATCTCCACCCGCGTTCTGACTTCTTTCGGCCGCAGATACTCCTTCAACTCCAGATGAACGTTCATGTCTCGAAGAACAAAATCTAGCTGCAATTAAAGCATGTCCGCCTGTCCGTCCGAGAGAGTTGGATCTCTCCTTCATCATGGAACTCCTCAAGGTTTCTACTTTTTCCCAAAGAGGTTTGGTAGTTTTTCCTTGGCAAGAAGGAGTGTCTGAGGACAGGGGACTAAACTACTTTTAGCTTTGTTGTGCACCTATTTATTCATCCACTGGTTTTGTCTCATCGTGGCCGTGCTTCACGGATTGGCTCATATTGGTCTCGTCGTAGTATCGGCTGCTAATCCATTAATTCCCAGCTGCCGGGCCCCGGGATGCCCCTTCCAGAGGCGCCGCCAGGCACCAGGATTTACCCTCCAGAGCTGCCGGTCCTTCTACCTTCTGGGAGTTCCCTGACACCAACCTGAAACTAAACCGGCACTGTCTTCTCAGGAACTTCTCCTCATGCACCAAACAGCAGCGCTTGTCCGTCTTCGGTCATATAAACTTTGCCAGGCAGACCATCCCCCAGGGGAAAGTCTCAATCTTCCACCTCCTGACCGTTATGTCTACTGTTCAATCGTTCCACAGCGTCGTGCTTCTCATCCAGTCCATAAAGTTGGTGCTCCACCTTGATATGCTGTTCCATCAGCCGATTTTGGGGGTACTTTAAGGCAGGCGGTTCTCCAGCCCCCGTCTTGACGAGTTCCTACACACATCATCTGCAAGTTTGCATGTCTTCGGCTGTCTTACTTTAGATTGATCCCATCGAAATCGCTGTCCCCGTGTTGGGCCATCCATGTTCGTGGTTATCCAGTCCGATAACCCTGCAGTCATCGACACAATCAACAAATACATTCAGAACATTGGTTCCCGAGGCAGAACCGTCATCGACCCCAGTTCCTCCTTTCTCAGCTGCCACGTTCAACACCTGAGCTCCACTGTGGCAGACCTCCTCTCCCCACTAGACCACCTGGTACAGCTTCCGCCACTTCCATTACGGCTTCAACCTGCCTTTACCTGTGTTCGACCTACTCTCCCTAACCTATCACTTCCCATTCACCTTTGACTACCAGTCTGCTCTCAGGCTCGACAATCCCCTCTCCGGTTTGCAAAGAGACAAAACAACAAAGGTCGTCAAAGGCTTGCATCGGCATGTTCCTCTTCGGTTTCTTCCCCTTAAACAAGCAAGATCAATCACAGTGGTAGATCAACCATGATCTACTTGTTCAAGCTAAATTCAGTTTTGTGCTCGTTCGCAATGTTCCAGGACTTCTCGTACCGGTCATCATGTGGCGCCTCCCCTCAGGACTTGCTCCTCACTACCTACAAGGTCATATCGCATCAGGTTCTGGTTCATCCCTTACTTCAAGTCGCTCCTCGCCTGGTCCCCATTTTTCCTACTGGACATTTTTCCCGCATCGGCGCTGCTACACCTGCCTCCAGTCAAGGATTCGCTGACCGCCTCATTAACTCATGGAAAGCAGGCCCTCCATTGCCTTCAAGGTCTACACCCACCATAACCTCCGGGACCTCCAGTCCGCCAATTGGCACTCCCCTCGGTTAAGCTTTTTTTGGGGGTACCGAGGCCCGGGAGCCTACAGCCCTCATCGCCAGAAGCCGCAAAACGACATCCATTTCTGTACACTCGTGTTGTTCATATTTCTCGTATGTCAATAAACACTTTGCATCGTAGCTGGGGTTGTGGTCCTTGCTAGTGAAATGAAGATAAATTTGTTAACTTTGCTTTGGGAGCAGGACCACACCCCTTTCACACCCCTTCATGCAGCTACACTATTAAAGCATCCAGGTCCCACACATCAGCGTTTCGTGACTTCATGTCCGTCCCTTATTTTAATTATTCTAATTTATCTCCTAGATGGGGGTACCGAGGCCAGGGAGCCTACAGCCCTCATCGTCAGAAGCCCCAAAACGGCATTAATTTCTGTAGATTCATGTTGTTCATATTTCTCGCATGTCAATAAACACTTTGCTTTGTAGCTGGGGTTGTGGTCCTTGTTCGTGAAAAGCAATTGCACCAAAGAAGACTTTACTGACCTGTACAGATGGAGAGCCTACGAGCTGTGTGTTCTGGTTGGTGTAACTGACTAACGTGGTGAATTCGGGGTCATCGTACTCGAAGCGGCTGCCGTAGACCAGAGAGCAGATGATGTTGGAGACTGCATGGTTCATAGGCTCTGTCGTGTCAAACGGTTTCCCTGAAATGTTAACATTTTATTTTCAGTTGTAAATGTATATGAAACAGAGGACACCAAACTCAAAACAGACATACAAAAAGTATATAACGCACGACATCCATACACGCTACAGCACATGCTGATCAACATAAAAGTCCCACTTAGTCCAAAGTTAATCAAATTTGTCCATGTTCAAATTTCAAATTAAGTCTGAACTTCATTTTTTCCATTTGTCTATGTTAGTCCAGTCCTTGATCGATGATAATGTTTGTGTCATCCATTTCTTTATGATGGCTTTTTTTTCCTGCCCCCAAAAATACATTGGTATTCCTGAAATTAAGGGTTTAGATTTTTACATTTCATAGATAAAAGTATGTGAACATTGATAAGTTAGGTTAGAGAAGACTTTATTAACATAACCTTCAGTTGAAAGCCTCATGCTATCAATCACATGTCCAAATTGGAGAAACCAAAAAGGAGTCTTGTTCGTGGTTCTCTACCGACCCTTCGAGCCTTCAACATCCACGTGAACGTGAACATTAACTCTCTAAGTAATTCAGGGCGTTTAATTCTAAAACGCCCTGTTAGATGGCAAAAAAAATTAAATAAACCAACTCACAGTCACAAGCAAAAAGGCCCAAACCAGATACTATTCCAATTTAATAGAAGCCAACAAAAAGAACACTAGATTTTTTTTCAGCACTGTAGCCAGACTACCAAACACAGAGCCCTCAATCCCAGCTACTCTCAGCTCTGATGATTTTCTTCTATTTTTTGACAATAAAATAAAAACAATCAGATATAAATTAGATGAAATGACTCCCACTATTAGCCCTGAACAAGCCCAAGCTGTAAAACTAGTGTCCCATATAAATCCATCAGTGACACTAGAAAGGTTCACTGCTGTTGATCAAGCAGAGATAACGTCAGCCATTATGTCCTCTAAAACGTCATCCTGTATTCTTACCCGATTCCAAGCAGACTCCTCAAAGACATTCTCCCCCTAATTATAGATTCTATTCTTAATATAATAATTACTTCATTAGAAAGTGGTTATGTTCCACAGTCCTTCAAACATGCAGTCATTAAACTGCTTCTGAAAAAGCCTAATCTTGATGCTGACCAGTTGATAAACTACAGACCTATTTCAAATCCACCCTTTGTCTCTAAAATCCTTCAAAGAGTTGTAGTTAAACAGCTTTGTCGCCATCTACAGGACAATAACTTATTCGAAGTTTTCCAGTCAGGGTCCAGAGCCCCCCACACACTGAAACTGCACTAGTTAAAGTCACACATGATTTGTTATTAGCTGCTTTGCCTGATGGACTGGTCTCAATCCTGGTTCTATTGGACCTCAGGTGCAGCGTTCAGACACCGTCGACCACAACATTCTACTGCAGACGGTAAGAAATGTGATGTAGGTGTCAGAGGCCCCGCGCCTCAGCTGGTTTAAACTCCTACCTATCGGATAGGTACCAGTTTGTTCATGTAAACCAGAGCTCTTCACCGCTGTTCTAAGGTAACCTACTACGGTGTGCCACATGGTTCAGTATTCGATCCAATTCTGTTTACTCTTTATATGCTGCCGTTAGGTCACATGATCAGAAAGCATAGCATTAACTTCCACTGCTCTGCATGATGACACACAGCTGTATTTATCAATGAAACCCGACTCAGACCGATCAAGCAGACAGACTTGGTGCTTGTGTGAAGGATATAAAAACCTGGATGACACTTAATTATCTGGCTTCTTAACCCTGAAAAAACCTTGAAGTCTTATTTGACCAAGAGCTCTCATTAAAAAGCGCACATAAATCAAGCCTGCAAAACAGCCTATTTCCATCTGCGTAATATAGATATAATATCAGAAGAATTCTTGCCTAAAAGTGATGCTGAAAAACTTGCATTTGTAACATCTAGATTTGACTACTGTAAACTCCTGCTGCAGCCATGTCCTAAGAGCTCTATAAAAAGCTTTCAACTTGTTCAAAATGGCAAGCAACAAGATTACAAACAGGAACTAAAAGAAGAGAGCACATTACGCCGATGCTCGACTCTCTTCACTGGCTCCTGTTGAGTTTACAATCAAATTCAAAATCCTCCTCCTGACTTACAAAGCCATAAATGACCTGGCCCCATCCTACCTCAAAGAGGCTATAGTACCTTATCATCCAAACAGAGCACTTCGCTCTCAAAAGGCTGGACTTCTGGTGGTCCCAAGAGTCTCTAAAAGCACAGTAGGAGGTAGAGCGTTTAGCTACCAAGCTCCTGTGTTGTGGAATCAGCTCCCGTCGATGTTAAAGAGGCCGACACAGTCTCCGACACAGTCTCTTCATTTAAGACCAGGCTTAAAACGTTCCTCTTTGAAATGGATTATGGTCAGGCCAGTTAGGAACAGAAATAAGAACCTATAGTTCCCAGCTATGCTGCCCTTGGAGCAACTATACTGGGGGGAGTATGGCAGCTTGAGCACTATCCTCTGCTTCTTACTACTTTTCTATCAAACATTATTTAATACTTAATTTCACTTGCAATTTGTTCATCACTTTTCCTTCTTCTTCTCCCACTTCCCCGACGGGAGTGGAGCAGGCACATCGAGGACCTGTGGATCCAGATGCTCCTCAACTGTCTGGAGAAACGGTCTGCCTGGAGATCCGGTCTCAACTCCATATGAACGGTTCTTCATCAGCCTCGAAGAATTGGTTCTCCTCCTGAGTGGGTCCAGCTCCACCGTGTATCTGCAAATTGAGGCACGTCTTCCTGTCTGTCCAAGAGAGTCGGATCTCTCCTTCACTGTGGAACTCCTCCAGCTTTCTACTTTTTCCCAAAGAGGTTTGGTAGCTTTTCTTGGCTGAGAAGGAGCTTGGGACATCTGTCTAAGGACATGGGATGCTGGGACATTACCAAGTCCTTATGAACATTGTTTATTCTGTTTGTATTCTGTTTTTTTCCACTATTGCCCCTCGACGCAACTGCTGTTGTGATTTTGGGCGTTAGTGGTCTATGCAGGGATTTTGTCTATTTTTGGTGGTGACCGTGCATGTTATTCATGAACATACATGATTAACATGCTGTAAACACACAAGACCACATGTTCACGTGGTAACTAATCATTACTATGCTCTGGTGGTACCACCACACTGCACAGTGTGCAATCTGAGCTCAGAGTAACTACTTAATTAAAAAAATTTCCCGCATCTACTATAATACCACTTCAGAAGTTCTTGAAGACCTCACAGAGACACCGGGCCTATACTTGTCCTCGCAGGCTCACTCTCTTCCCTGTCTTAGTGAGTCCTGACTTAGTCCTGGTTTAGTCCTCTTGAACCCACTACAGTTTGTCCACTGTGGGTTAGCTGAAGGCTCACCTCTAAAGTTCCTCAAGACCTCACAGAGACACTTGGCTTCCTCAGTGACTGTCTCCTCTAAGACTCTCTTTCCCATCCCAAAGTCTCTCAGGTTGGGTCAGAGTTAAAGCGCCGCATCTCCCTTCCAAGGCTCATTATTTGCCCATATCACACCTGAAACAGAACAAAACATATGTAAAACCACCTGCCTGAAAGTGCTATTCTTGCCAAAATAGAGGATTTTTGTGTTCATTAAACTCTTTGAGATTTTTTTATTTATTTTATTGCTATAGGGCCCAAACCACCACTGGACCAATCACAGCTAAGCATAGTGGTTTGGGTGGAACCCAAAGGTGAAGAACCTGAACAAAAAAAAAAAACATGGCAGGGCCAACAGATGTACTTCTGCATATTTAAGAAAAAAATATTTGTTATTAAAAAAGCAAGTAGAGGGAATGTGCTTAAATGTGCTTTATAATACATTTGATTTTGTTTTAAAGTGCTGTAATGTTTTGCACGTACCATAAAGTACTATATTTAGTGCAGTATGTAATGTGAATGGGCACGAGGTAGATGGATAATAAATAAACCTTCCACACCGAGTAAACGGTCAGCATTAAAAATCTTCAAGTAATTGAAATTAATTATATATTTTTACTTAGAGTCAAGAAGTGCCAGTCCATATTATTATATTTTTTTTTTACCGTGGCTGTTTTCCCTTGAGTCTCTGTAAAGATGGGCAGTGGGTCTCTGTCCCCGAACACCGCGTGGTTCACCAGAGCCTCCTTCACCGTCTTGTACCCAGCGCAACACCACCACCTTCTTAGGCCCCAGCCACACCGTGAACACAGGGCCGTACTGCTGAGAAAACTACAACAAGAACACAAGCAAACATGTTCTGTATGTCCAAGATGACAAACGGCAGGATTCCTCAGGTTTAAAGTGTGGTTCAGGGCTTTTCCTACTAAGGTTGATCCTACTGTGTGTGTGACTAGGCTCTTGTATATTCCATAACTTTGTATATTCCAAAATGTCCAGTTTCAAGTCTTCAATTTTTTACTCAACTTACCTCAGACTACCACTTTTATTGTGCTGTTCAGATTATGGGTCCAGTTTACATAAGAATTCTGTGGACTCACATCAGCATTTTTGTGCGCATTTTGAGCGTTTTTGTGGGCCGGACCCTACGCTTTGAGCGCCAGACACGACGCCATCCAAGCGTTCCGACGCAGAAGGCCCATTCAAACCACAGCGTCAAAAGCGTCGCAGTTTAAACTCACAGCTGTCACTCCTTTTATCTGTGCGTTAGACAGCCGGGTATAAGCGTCCTGTTTACATTGACTACTTTTTCTATCAAACAATATTTCATATTTAATTTCACATTCAATTCATCGCTTTTCCTTCTTCTTCTCCCACTTCCCCACTGGAGTGAAACAGCATATCAATGGACCTGTGGATCAGATGCTCCTCAAACTGACCTAGAGAAACGGTCTGCCTGGAGAAACAGTCTCTACTCCATATGAACCTTCAGCCTAGAAGGACTGGTTCTCCTCCTGAGTGGGTCCAGCTCTGCCGTCTATCTGCAAATTGAGTGGCGTCCGCCTGTCAGTTGGAGGGAGTCGGCTCTCTCCTTCATACAGGAACTCCTCGAGGTTTCTACTTTTCCCCAAAGATGCGCCTAGTTTTGTAGAGGTTTTATAGTCCTTGGACCCTCCTTTTCGGAGGGTCCAAGGACAGGAGAGCTTGGGACATCTATCTAAGGACACAGGATGCGGATGGGACATCACCAATTCCCTATGAATACTGTTTATTCTATTTTTCACTGTCGCCCCTCGAGGCAACCACTGTTGTGAATTTAGGTGTTATATATAAATTGAATTGAATTAAATTCAAAGTTTGTGGACGCATGTCAGCATTATTGCGGCGCTTTTTGAGTGTCGGACGCCCTGGACGCCCTGGACACTCTCCATCAAAGTAGCCAGAGCAGCCAGAGCGGCTAACGCAGAAAAGTTGGACGAAGCTGAACTTTTTTGCAGCCGACGCGGCGCAAAGCAAACCCTGCACAGGTAAAAATTCATCCAGACGCAGCTGTTTGAGCAAATGATGATATTAACTAAACTCTGCTCACCTCAAGTATCTGGTGGACCTAAGAAAGGGGTGCGTACCTATATGCATACCCGGTATTCTCCGGGGCCGCTGTTTCCCACACCGAAGAATTTGGAAAAATTGGAACCGGGAAACATAGGTATGTGCACATTTACAGAAGTTCTGCTTTTCCCCACAACAGTAAAACTCATGTGGCTTATGGGCTTTATTTGTTCAGTTGTTTAATACAAATGAGAGGCATTAATCATTTAAATAACTCATCAGGAGCCGCTTCAGTTGTGCGTCTTAATCCATGCATGTTTTTTTTGTGTCGGCCTGTTGTTAAAACCCACATATATGGTTCCACATCCCCAATAGTTGTGCATAAATGTATGGTTTTACAGCATAACGGCAGCCACGGTGCCGGTCCCGTTGGTAATCAAAGGAGCGCAAACGGCAGCCACGGTGCCGGTCCCGTTGGTAATCAAAGCACGAGCGCACACTGTGCATTTCCGCATTTATTCATCCAGACTCGCATTTATGACTTATTCCAGAAAGTTTGTTTGTGCTTAAAAGGATTTTCAAGCGATCCACGAATGGCAGCACATTCAGAGAACATTATGTTGAGGTTTTGTGCCAGAGCTTTTGCACAAAGTAGGAGATTGATAGTGGGACTTTTTGACTGTTTGGTACCACTTTTTCCTTTACTGTTCAGATCAGATCAGACAGGATAAAAATATTGTTATGGGCCACGGTAATGGCCCTTGTTTATTTTTTTCTAACCTGTTTCTCTCTTTGCACTTGTTTGTTAATTATACCTGCATATGATTGGACCCTCTGCCTTGCTGGTGAGTTCGATTACAGCTAGCGTAATCTTTTGGTGCACATGTTTTTTCGTTGAGACATTCATTAAATATTATCACAAATTTTTGGTTACTTTATTAGTTTGTCATTTGTTCTAAAAGAGCAATTTGTTGATTGGCGAAGTCAGGACTGTAAGTCAAAATTCTAATCTATGTAAAAGTTTGTTGATATTTGCCCATATTGTAGCCAAAGCGTCTGGGCATTAAGTCTGGGCATGAAGTCTGGGCATGAGATCATGCATGAACCCGTGTCTCTACTCTGGAAGCCCAAAACACTGGCAGAGGTGAAACCACTGGTCATGCCATGTCCTGCTTCAAGTCTGCCATCATTGTCCCTGTCCCCAAGAAGCCCCGGATCACTGGATTTAATGACTACAGGCCTGTGGCGCTGACGTCTGTAGTCATGAAGTCATTTTAACGCCTGGTCTTTACCCACCTCAAGTCTTTAACCTCCTGGACCCCTTGTAGTTCGCCTACAGAGCCAACAGGTCTGTAGACAACACCATCAACCTGGCACTCCACTTCATCCTGCAGCATCTGGACTCCTTGGGAACCTACGCCAGGATCCTGTTTGTGGACTTCAGCTCTTCATCAACACCATCCTCCCTGCTCTGCTCCAGGACAAGCTNACAGGTCTCTCACTGTGGTGTCGGCCTACGGGCCGAACAACGGTGCTGAGTACCCGGCCTTCTTGGAGTCCCTGGGAGGGGTACTGGACAGTGCACCGACCGGGACTCCGTGTGTTCTACTGGGGGACTTCAACGCCCACGTGAGCCACGACAGTGACACCTGGAGAGGGGTGATTGGGAAGAACGGCCCTCCCGATCTGAACCCGAGCGGTGTTCAGTTATTGGACTTCTGTGCTAGTCACGGACTGTCCATAACGAACACCATGTTCAAGCACAAGGGTGTCCACCAGTGCACGTGGCACCAGGACACCCTAGGCCGGAGGTCAATGGTGGTCGACTTTGTTGTCGTGTCATCTGACCTCCGGCCGCGTGTTGTCTTGGACACTCGGGTAAAGAGAGGGGCGGAGCTGTCAACCGACCACCACCTGGTGGTGAGTTGGATCCGCTGGCGGCGGAGGAAGCCGGACAGACTTGGCAGGCCCAAGCGTATTGTGAGGGTCTGTTGGGAACGTCTTGCGGAGCCCGCTGTCAGCAGGGTCTTCAATTCACACCTCCGGGAGAGCTTCTCCCAAATCCCGGGGAGGCTGGGAACATTGAGTCCGAGTGGACCATGTTCTCGACCTCCATTGTCAATGCGGCTGCTCGGAGCTGTGGTCACAAGGTCTCAGGTGCCTGTCGCGGGCGGCAACCCCCGAACCCGGTGGTGGACACCGGAAGTAAGGGATGCCGTCAGGCGGAAGAAGGAGGCCTATCAGGCCTCTTTGGCTTGTGGGACTCCTGAGGCCGTTGACGGGTATCGGCGGGCCAGGCGTGTCGCAGCTCGTGCTGTCGCAGAGGCAAAAACCCGGGTCTGGGAGGAGTTCGGGAGGCCCTGGAGGAGGACTATCGGTCGGCCCCAAAGAAAATTCTTTGGTCACCTGCTTCCTCCGGCGCCTCAGGAGGGGGAAGCAGTGTTTCCACCAACACCGTTTACGGTGCGGGTGGGGACCTGCTGACCTCGACTGGGGGATGTCGTCGGGCGGTGGAAGGAGTACTTTGAGGACCTCCTAAATCCCACTGTCACGTCTTCCGAAGAGGAAGTAGAGACGAAGGACTCGGAGGCTGACTCATCCATCACCCAAGCCGAAGTCACTGAGGTTGTTGGCAAACTCCTCGGTGGCAAAGCTCCGGGGGTGGATGAGATACGCCTCGAGTACCTAAAGTCTCTGGATGTTGCAGGACGGTCTTGGTTGACACGCCTCTGCAACATCGCGTGGCGGTCGGGGTCGGTGCCCTCTGGACTGGCAGACTGGGGTGGTGGTCCCTCTGTTCAAGAAGGGGGACCGGAGGGTGTGCTCCAACTATAGAGGGATCACACTCCTCAGCCTCCCTGGTAAGGTCTATTCCAGGGTACTGGAAAGGAGAATCCGACCGATAGTCGAACCTCGGATTCAGGAGGAGCAGAGTGGTTTTCGTCCTGGTCGTGGAACACTGGACCAGCTCTATACTCTCCATCGGGTGTTCGAGGGTTCATGGAAGTTTGCCCAACCAGTCCACATGTGCTTTGTGGATCTGGAGAAGGCTTTCGACCGTGTCCCACGGGGTGCCCTTTGGGGGTGCTGCGGGAGTACGGGGTCCGGGGCCCTTTGCTCAGGGCTGTCCGGTCCCTGTTATGACCGAAGTGGAGGAGTTTAAGTATCTCGGGATCTTGTTCACGAGTGAGGGAAGGATGGAGCGTGAGATTGACAGGCGGATCGGTGCAGCGTCTGCAGTGATGCGGTCGCTGCATCGGACCGTTGTGGTAAAAAAAGGAGCTGAGTCGAAAGACAAAGCTCTCGATTTACCGGTCAATCTACGTTCCTACCCTCACCTATGGTCATGAGCTTTGGGTAGTGACCGAAAGGACAAGATCGCGGATACAAGCGGTCGAAAATGAGTTTCCTCCGCTGGGTGGCTGGGCGCTCCCTTAGAGATAGGGTGAGGAGCTCAGTCACACGGGAGGAGCTCGGAGTAGTAGAGCCGCTGCTCCCACGTTGAGAGGAGCCAGCTGAGGTGGCTCGGGCATCTGTTCCGGATGCCTCCTGGGCGCCTCCCTAGGGAGGTGTTTCGGGCATGTCCCACCGGGAGGAGGCCCCGGGGAAGACCCAGGACACGCTGGAGGGACTATGTCTCTTGGCTGGCCTGGGAACGCCTCGGGATCCCCCCGGAGGAGTTGGAGGAAGTGTCTGGGAAAAAGGAAGTCTGGGAGTCCCTGCTTAGACTGCTGCCCCCGCGACCCGCCCCGGATAAAGCGGAAGAAGATGGATGGATGGCCACGGTAATGGCCCTTGTTTATTTTTTCTAACCTGTCTCTCTGTTTGCACTTGTTCGTTAATTATACCTGCATATGATTGGACCCTCTGCCTTTTGGTGGTGCACATGTTTTTACTTAGAGACATTCATTAAATATTATTACAAATTTTTGGGTACTTTATTAGTTTGTCATTTCTTCTAAAGGAGCAATTTGTTGATGATTGGTGAAATCAGGACTGTAAATCAAAATTCTAATCTATGTAAAAGGACAATTCGTTGATATTAGCCCATATTGTAGCCAAAGCGTCTGGGCATGAAGTCTGGGCATGAGATGGAAGCCCAAAACACTGGCAGAGGTGAAACCACTGGTCTGCCATGTCCTGCTTCAAGTCTGCCATCATTGTCAAGAAGCCCCGGATCACTGGACTTAATGACTACAGGCCATTGTGGCGGGTGGGCTGACGTCTGTAGTCATGAAGTCATTTGAGAATCTTGCCCCACCTCAAGTCCCTCACCTCCTCCCTGCTGGACCCCCTGCAGTTCGCCTACAGAGCCAACAGGTCTGTAGACAACACCATCAACCTGGCACTCCACTTCATCCTGCTGCATCTGGACTTCCCGGGAACCTACGCCAGGATCCTGTTTGTGGACTTCAGCTCTGCTTTCAAGACCATCCTCCCTGCTCTGCTCCAGGACAAGCTCTCCCAGCGCAACGTGCCCGACTCCACCTGCAGGTGGATCACTGGCTTCCTGACGGATCGGAGGCAGTGCGTGCGGCTGGGGAAGAATGTCTCAGACACAACTCGGACCATCAGCACAGGAGTTCCACAGGGCTGTGTACTTTCTCCTCTGCTCTTCTCCCTGTACACAAACTGCTGCACCTCCAGCCACGACTCCGTAAAACTGATCAAGTTTGCGGACAAGACCACCCTCATCGGGCTCATCTCGGACGGGGATGAGTCCGTCTACAGGAGGGAGGTGGACTGGCTGGTGTCCTGGTGCAGCGGTAACAACCTGGAGTTCAACGCCCAGAAGACAGTGGAGATGATCGTGGACTTCAGGAAAGTCACAGCCCCCCAGCCCCCCCTCATCATGACAGACTCCCCCATCACCACTGTGGACTTCTTCCGCTTCCTTGGCACCACCATCACCCAGGACCTCAAGTGTGAGCCCTCCATCAGCTCCCACATCAAGAAGGCCCAGCAGAGGATGTACTTCCTGCGGCAGCTGAGGAAAGCCAAGTTTGCATGATGATGGGCAGTTTTACACGGCCATCATTGAGTCCATCCTCACCTCCTCCTTCACCGTATAATAATAAATCCTTTTCTGATTCTGATTCTGATTGTGGGGAACAGCTGCTGGTACCGGGTATCATAGGGCTGACCCCCAAGAAAGCCCCCCGAGCCTCAGTTTTGGGCTTTGTAAAACAAATACACCAAAGCCACTGGTCTGCCATCGGCCCCCCAAGAGAAGAGCAACACACCGGGAACCACAACAACTCCTCCATTGCACCTTTGGACGCTTCGGACGCGGGTCTGCTGGTCTATTTTTTGGACCCTGTCCAATGCGTCTACCTTCATATGTACAAGGATCCAACTCGGGGGTCCGGCGCGAATTTGGATGCTCAGCTCCTCTGATTTTAGAATGTTGTACAGGTGCCTCGGCGCTGAAAAGTTTGATAACCACTGCATTAGTGCCTCTGCTGCCCCCCTGTGGCACCTGGTTATCCCATCCCTGCTTAGCTTCTGAGATCTGACAAGATAGGGCATTCTAAAAGTGGTGACTGAATTAATATACAAATATCCTTAAGTGTTAATGTTTGAAGGTGTTATCTTAATGCAGAGATTGTCGTGTCTGTTTAAAGTGTTTAGTCGTTTTCGTCTCACACAGTTTCTGACAAAATATATCACCTGATTATTGTTATGAAGATTCCTTTCCAAACCTGCCCAGCCGTCATCTCCAGTCATGATTATGATAAGATGGGTTCATATGACACATTCACATTTGCCCATTAAAAAAAACCTTACCCAACTGTGATCTGGAGAATTTGCCTATTAACTGGCAAAAGTTAATATTCACCATATTCCAGAAGTTACCCTGAGGGCCGCCCTCCAACACAATCCTCCTTCAGGTTGTATTAGTTAACATCAGGTTGCTGAATTCCAGAGAAAATGAGTTCTACTCTGACTAAAACTCAGGTTTTCTGGCTCAGGGAATTTGAACACAACAGCAACAAATTGTAACATGTTTTAGACCTTCCATCTTGTTTTCCATTGTGAGTGTTTACAACAGAAGTGCCATTCTGCACCTGGAGCAAATAGTGCGATAATTAGAGATTAAGATTATGGCAATGGCTGAAGGTCAAAAGGATATAACTGTCTTTGAGGTTTCTGAGTAGAGGGAAAGGGCTTCAGAGGAGGGTCAAGGCGAGGGTTTTCCTCTGGGATTTATTTATGCGAGGACGTGCCTTGAAATCTTAAATTGGACTTCTCACTGATCTGTAGCAAAACTTTAACTCGAACAGGTAACATTGGCTTCATATTTTTTTTACTAAAGTCGAAAACTTAAATAACATGTATGTGTTGTAAAACAAAGTGTAGATTACTTACTGGTGGCGAGTCTAACATGATTAAATAAGAGGTTGTAAACAGATGCACACTTGCCTAACCTGTGCGTGCTCACGACATTTGGTGAGCGTTGACTCTGGAGGAGCAGTGAGGGAAATGGAGTACAGAACATGCAGTGATTCAAGCCACAAACAGTCATTCCTCAAATATAGCTTATATATATATAAGTAAGGTTAAAAGGTGAAGGCACACAAATGAATGTAAATAGCACTGGCAAAATCCATCAGGACCAATGATTAATACAATCATGATGATTGATGGTCATTTTATGGTCATCTGTTTTGACTACATTCAGATTTGACCACAATTTTAAGACTAATATATAGTTTCTTCCCTGGGCAGACGATTTCAGAAAAGTATTCATAATTTTCTATTATCTATTTATTGTTTTACTTCAAGAAATATCTGCACCTTGACTCAGGAAAGAGTATATCTTGAAAAGTTCACCTTCATCAGGGTCTGGTAGGGCCTCTTCAGATCAATCTGCAGCAGGTTTCCCAGGACTGGGATCGGTTTGGGTCCTGGAGGTCCTTGGTCCAAGTTGAGACCTTTGTAGGTGAAGTAGACCAGGATCAAGACCAGGACCAAGCCGAGAACTGAGCCAGGACCAGACAGAAGGATTTCAGAGACCCCCATTTGACCTGTGGATGCTGAAACTGTAATGAACACCAATCTCTGGAGACTCAGGTATTTATCAGAGAGAGGCGAGGCTTGGCTTCATTTGAAAGATTATCCAGGTCAGAGGATCTTGTACAAACATCACTGCAATGGACCAGAGGAGGGTAGTACTCTGACATCATCCTTTACGCCAACACTTGCCTATTTAGTGTTTATTTTACCTTCCAATTACCTTCACTTCAAATGAGAAAATCAGCTTTTTACCATCAGCAGTTTCCAAACATACTTCTAAAATAATTTCAGCTTCAAGAAGGATGATATTATATAATTATATAAAAACAACTCAGATCAAACACAACTCTACTGGACTCGCCTGGTGGCATCAACTGCTTGTCTCCATGGTGATAGAAGTTTAATGTTTTACAAATGCCACCAGAAGTGACTATGTGATTTCATGTCTGTAATGTTTTACTGCTCCACAATAAAGGATGATTTGCAGTAGATTTTTGTGTCCAAAGGTGAAAAGGATGAACTGTTGGACAAACTGGGTGAACGTGAAACGAGAGTTTTGAAAACAAAACACCTCGTGGATTTCTTAAAGGAGCAGTCCGTGACTTTTGGGAGGTCCACCAACAGCTTCAAGGAGATGTCTTTGCTTTGGCTGAAATGTTTCACAATATGCCATTAAACTATCTCCATGGAAACAAGCAGCTGACCAGTTACAGGTCAGATCTGTGGAGAGGTGACCTCGCTCACAGTGAGAATGCATGTATTTTAAGGCATTTGAATGAATTAATGAAGTATAAATTTAATGTAGAAGATTACAGGTAAAGGAAAGACCCTCCCACAAGTCACAGAATGCTCCTTTAAGAAATCTACCAGGCCTTTCATTTAAATGTTTACCAGATTGTCCAAGTGTTCATCCCCGACCTGGAATCTCAAATCTGTTGTGATCTTATTTTCAGAACTACTATTTTCTTCTACTGGTCGGTCGTATGCCTGTGATGTTAAGAATTTCACCTTGGGGCTGAATAAAACTAATTCTTATTATAAAGACAAATGAATATATTCTAATGAATGGCCACTTGAAAGATCCACAGACTGTGGAAAGAGCAGTCAGGCAGGGCTTACAGGCTGATGACAAACGATTGAGTCATTTGGAGGAAACGGAGAATCCCTGGGAAAAATCTGTGTTTACGACATGGAAGAGGCTAATCAAAACAAATAAATAAATGATGTTAAAATATTAACTTCTTTGTCTTATGACCAAGCTTCTTAAGCCAAATAGCATCGACCTGAGATTTAAGATATAGATGACACAAAGTTTAAGAGTTTTTTTTTCACCAGATTGTAAAAGAAAACCAAATTAAAAGCTTTGATATGGAATCCTTTGGCTTGTAGAAACAGGACTTTTATAGGTTTTTACAGAGTTATCAAAATCAAGAAATTAAACAAAGTAACATAATTAATTATAACTCATTGACTGAAATCTTTATTAAGGTATATAATTCAGAACTTCCAAGGTGAATAATATCTTCAGTATATAGATGCATTAATGACCTGGACAACCAATCTACTAAATACATTCAATGGGAAAAAGAGGGTAATTTTTTGCTTGACGGACGAGGAGTGGGAAAGTGTTTGTACATCCCAGTATTGGACCCCAAAATTCCACGTTTGTAACCCGTTTTTTACAACACTATGTCAAAGTGCCCACCACTCACAGGAAAGGGCTGAGTGTGTGGTTGCCAGGAAGCTAACCATTATCATGTCTTTTGGGTCTAACATACGTTCACTTAAATATAAAAACACAAAAGTTGTTAAAAAACTTTTCAAGTACATAGATGTTTTTGTAAACACGTTAGTTTAGTTTGTGCTGTTATTTGAACATTATTTATGACATTTATTGTATGTTAGCATTAGCTTAGCAACAGAAACACTTACTTTCATAAACTCGATGTCTCTAGGTGAAGTATTTACATGGTACTAAAAGTCTGAATATGTGACTGTGATTATCTATCTGGAACTCGCGGTCCGCTTTGTCTTAATTAGTTATTGATTTATTTTAGCCAGACTCTGCTCATTCCCCATAAGGTATGAAGGGAGCAGGAAGTGGAGCTCAGTGAAAAGGGCCAATTGTAAACTTCTGATCTTGTACATTTGAAAAGAGAACAAAAATACACGTTTAAAATCAGAATAAGAATGGTTTATTGCCATCGCCAATTAAAAGAATTCACAAACATAGGTACTCGCTTTGGTGATTCGGTGCAACATAAAAACACATGGATTTTATTTGAGATTTGTAATAACATCATTTAAAATCGTTGTTTATGTGTAATTTAATCACATGGGAATGCACATAGTTTATGTGGGACAGGGTTCAGACTGAATCCGACACGTGCAGTCAGGTCCAGTTCCTCCTCTGTAACACCAGGGGGCGCAGTGAACCGGAAACGCTGCATCAGAGTCACAAAGAAGATGAACAGCTCCATCCGGGCCAGGCCTTCACCCACACAAATCCTCCGACCTGAAAGACAGAAAGGGCAGTGGGTCACAGTTATTGTTATTGTGAGTATATTATCTGTTCATTCTTAATAACACAGTATTTTCAGCACGTGTCCGAACCTGCAGAGAACGGCATGAAGGCGTCTCGCTTCTTGAACTTTCCGTCTTTGTGGAGGAAGTGATCTGGATAGAAGCAGTGAGGCTTTTCCCACTCGCTCTCGTCGTAGAGGACTGAGGTGAGGAGCGGGTACACTGTGGTCCCCTGTGGACACCAGACCAGGGTTAGATGTTACAAAGTAGTAAGCAAACTCAGTATCAGGGGTCTCCACCTTTAGCTCGCGAAGGGATTTCTCCAAAAATACCTACATTTAGCAGTCTACTTTGAGTTGTCACTTTGTAAACACATTAGAAGCTTGTGAAAAAGTTCAAAATTCAAAGGACGCATCAGGAACGGTCAAACCCCGGATGTTTTTTTGACACGCCCTCTTCTCTGCTTCAGAGCAGACTTGCTGCGTTCTCGGCCCGGGCCGTGTCCCAGAGGACTTTGCGGTGGAAGAAATGAAGGGCAGAGGGCACTTTTACTTCGAATCTGGATTAACATTAGCCCACAGTTCACCTCAACTAGAACACATTTAGTTTACAAAAGTGCATATTTCTTATGCAGCATTGTGATTAAAGTAACTACATGTTTTTGGGTTAGATCAGGGCAGTAATTTAATATCGGGGTCAATAACCAGCTTTTATGGTACTTACAGCTGAACAATTGGGCAAACAAGGGGATGAGAGAATAGAATTGAGACGCAAAATCCACTGTAGAGGAGATATTTTAGGCTCACCTTCTTGATGAAGTGTCCCTTGAAGGTGATGTCCTGGGTCGTTTTATGAGGAAGAGCCATTGGGGCGACGTTTGCAATTCTCTGAGTCTCGTGGATCACTGCGTCGGTGAACGGAAGGTCTTTTCTGTCCTCCAGCTGCACCTCACGCGCGCCAATCACTCTGATCATCTCCTCACGGACCTGGTCTATGAAAGGGAAAGAATACAGGTTTAAACCTGATCCAAACCAAGACTAAGGGTGCATTCACACTATACTTTTGATTTGAATCAGGATTTGTTTGCCTGGCTGGTCTGGTTTGTTGGGGTAATTGGGAACGTGCAATCGCACTCTGATCCAGACCAAAGAAGAAAGCGGTCTCTAACCGATTTAATCGAAATATGGTGTGATTTGTTTGAATTGTTAACGTAAACAAACCAGACAGCGGAACAAAAAAACAGGAAGTTACCATGAAGTGAGCCACACTGAGATGCACGTGAGGCTCAGGATCAAAACAAACCCCAGTGTGAGATCGACAAATGACACGCAGAAAGACATGAAAGTAACAGGAGCAGCTCAAAGTCTGGTATAATTATAATTACTGATGATCACATGAAAATATATCACCATTTTCAGTGATTATGCGTATAAAAATAACAATGTTTTAAAGCTAAATTGAGCCAAAATAAAAATAAAGTTTATGATTCTGTAACATGAGAAATGTGGCCCATATTCAGCCGTACATAGGCTGTACATGTAAATGTGATCAAGCCAAACCTTTCAGAGCCTGTGTTTATGAAACAGCAACAACAGAGCGATACAGGGCGTTCAGCCTGCCTCGTACTCACCTGTCACTCACCTGTCTCTCTCACATGTGGGGCACTGGTTGTGTCACATGTGGGGTCAGGTTGTGCACAATGTGGGGCAGGTTGTGCACACATGTGGGGCAGGTTGTGCACATGTGGGGCAGGTTGTGCACATTGGGGCAGGTTGTGCACATGTGGGGCAGGTTGTACACATGTGGGGCAGGTTGTACACATGTGGGGCAGGTTGTACACATGTGGGGCAGGTTGTACACATGTGGGGCAAGTTCTGGGTTAGATCCGTAAAAGCCAAAGAATGAATCCAAACAAACTAAAGTCCCGCTCCAAGTTTGTTTATGTGGTGCGGCTCAGGCAGAGATCCAGCTTCTTCCTCATGTTTCCCTGTCATTCCTTTGGCTGATATCGTACACAGCACCTCTACAGGCGAGGAGGAGACGCGTCTTCCTGCATCTTTCTGGACATTTGGTTCAATTGATAAAAGTGTATTGTGAACACAAACCGGACCAGCTCAGAGGAAGAGAAACAACGTTGCAATGTTGGTAAAAAAGAAAAAAGTTAAATTTAAAAAATATATATTTTATATGTTCTTTTCTTTATGTCATTAGAAATATAAGCATTTTATAAAATGTTAATACTTTTTCGTAATAAATTGAACCGACTCTGGACACTCTTGCACAACTAGGTACTTCACCAGGGTGAATAAAGTCTTGAAACACTTGTCTCTGCTGTATTTCCTACTGTCTGAGAAAGATTGTTCCAGGGGCATTGTTTGAAAGATGGACTAAATTCAGGGAACTTGTGCTGCTAGCTGGAGATTCGATGTATCTATTTATGTATTTGTTTATTTGAATAGGGACAAATACAAACAAATTGACTAACTGGGTAAGGATTAGTTGCTTATAGCCGGAGCTAATTCGCAGAAGGGGCTTTTCACACACACACACACACACACACACACACACACACACACACACATACACATACACAAATAACAGAAGACAGATGTACATGAAAACATGGACATTAAAAGAGACATACATTAGAAACGCATTAAACATGTGTGCAGTGCTGCTGCTGCTGCTGCTGCTGCACAAGATGGTCAGAACCCTGCAGGGCTAATCTCTTTAGCTTGTATTATGTGACCCTGGTTCTTACCCTGGATGTGTGGGTACTTGGCCATGAGGAGCAGGGCCCATCTCAGAGTGGTGGCTGTGGTGTCGGTCCCGGCAGCGAGCATCTGCAGAACTGTCTGTACCAAATTATCCTCGTTAAACACAGTGGCAGGTACTCCACTCTCCTGTCAATCAAACATCGGATTTAATAGTACGATTCAAAACTAGAATTGGATATTGCAGCACCACATCAAACGTCTACTGCTGTATGTCCAAAGTAATGTCTTGTAACATCTGGTGGTCCTTTTAAATTACAATTCAATTCAATCAGAATCAGATCAGAATCAGAAAAGGTTTATTGCCATTATCATTGAACAAAGGTCACAGACATTGGAACTTGTCTCGACATCAAGGTGCAACATAAAACAATGAATAATAAAATAATAATAATTGCGCAATAGAGTCTATAGAGTAAAATATGAAATGCGTAAATTAAGAATTTACTAATAAAATAAGGTAAAGAATTAAAAAAATAAACTTGTCTCAATATGTTCATAGATATTTACACAAAAATGTACAGATGGTCGTAAATAGCTCAGCAAGTGAACAATGCGTGAATAGTGTTGGTTGAATGACTGTTAAAGTGGCAGGTGTTAAATGTTCATGAGCCCAACGTCAGAGGGAAAGAAACTGTTCTTGTAACGGGAGGTTCTGGTTCGGATGGACCGTAGCCTCCTGCCTGAGGGGAGTGGCTCAAATAGTGGACCCTCATCAATAGTGGTGTTGGGGAGTCTGTCATGGTGAGGGGGCTGGGGGGCTGTGACTTTCCTGAAGTCCACAATCATCTCCACTGTCTTCTGGGCGTTGAACTCCAGGTTGTTACCGCTGCACCAGGACACCAGCCGGACCACCTCCCTCCTGTAGACAGACTCATCCTTGTCTAAGATCAGCCCGATGAGGGTGGTGTCATCCTCAAACTTAATCATATTTACGAAGTTGTGGCTGGAGGGGCAGCAGTTTGTGTACACAAAGAAAAGCTTATTGTATTTGAGGACGAGGAAGAAGTCTGTGTTTTTTCTCTGACTGGATTAACAACAGTTTGATTATTGTCTTGTTCCTGTTGTGACATTTCAACCAGATTCAGATTCAAATATGTGTCATGATGTTTGGCCTTGTCCCGATTGCTTTCAGCCTGTCCAGATTGATACTGTGTAGAACTCAGTTCAGAGTGACACACTGTGAGCCAGGTTAAGGAAAACCGCCCCCGCCATACAACACTAACACCGTTTTAATTTGTGTCTCACCTTTTGCTCTTGAATCATAAAAGCGTCCACAAATCCTCGGCTCATCTGCGGGTTCAGTGTCTCTCTCAGTTTATTTAAAAAACTTTAAATGCTGATTTTCATTTTTCTCTCTCAGCTTGAAAACTTCATTCCTGTTCGGCACCAGACGTCCGAGCCACGGGAACAAGTTATAGACCTGAACAAAACAATGCATTGATATTAATTTATGTACGCTCACCCTTGACCTCATAGCATGTAATACACACTGTCACCTAGCAACAGAGCTGTTATCAAGAGCTAAAGCTTTTTTGACAAATTCACATTTTCTTAAATGTATGGATGTCAGAAAAAAATTATTTCTTGCACATCATTTCTCCTTGCATTTTGGAGGGAAATTTGTCCATTGATGACATAGAAAAAAAGTGATTTCTTATTAGAACTTTACATTTTCCACTTTAATTGTTCCACTTTTCTTCCCAAACTTCCAATTAACTGGTATGAAACTAGGTTTTTATGATAAATATTTCTCTCAGGTACTATCAGCAAATTAAATTATATTTAGACAAACGTGAAAATCGTCATGAGTTTATGATGTCAGAGAAGATGCAGAACTTTGTGCCATTTTTGTTTGATGTGGATAGATATTAAACCAGGTGGAATGATCTGTAATATGACAAATTGTACCATAGAACAGGGCTATTCAACTTAAGGCCCAGGGGTCAGACCATGATCCCGTGACCCATCTTCCAAATATTATAATAATAGATTTTTTTTTTCTTGGTTTAATTCTGGTTTAGAGTTTAAACCTGGTTTTCTATATTTTCTGGTTTAGTCCTTATTTAATTTCCGCTTTACGACCTGGTTTGGACCTTGTTTAGACCTGATTTGATTCTGGGTTAGTCTTGGTTCCGACCTGGTTTGTAGCCTATCCGGCCCAGAGGCCATGGCCACCCGAGAAATCTGGCCCTCAGGAAAATTAGGCAAGGCAAGGCAAGGAAAGTCAATTCGTACACAATCTTAATTTAAATAAATTTAAAGGTGCCATTTTTGGGGCTATCCGTCAAATAGTTCAAGACAAAAAATAGAAGCGTGCAAAGAAAAGCATTTTAGTCATATGCACAGCCAAACAAGACCAGTTTTTAGCTTAGATTTGAAAAATTGCCAGGAGTGAACCTGTCTCACATCCTCAGGAAGACTGTTCCAGATTTTAGCTGCATAAAACTGAAACGCAGATTCCCCATGTTTAGTCCTGACTCTGGGCACCAGCAGGAGGCCGGTCCCTGAGGTCCTCAGAGTCCGAATGGTTCATATGGCACTAACATGTCCGAGATGTACTTTGGTGCTAGGCCATGGAGAGACTTGTATACAAGCAGAGCTGCTTTGAAGTCTATTCTCTCTGAGCCACAGGGAGCCAGTGCAGAGACCTGAGCACAGGACTAATGTGATGGTACTTCCTGGTTCTAGTCAGGACCCGAGCAGCAGCGTTCTGGATGTACTGCAGCTGTTTTACAGCTCGTTTGGAGAGGCCAGTGAGCAGGCCGTTATAGTAGTCTAATTACTAGGAGACAAAAGCATGGATAAGTCTCTCCAGGTCTGGTTTAGACACTATACTTTCGATTTTGGCAGTGTTTTTTAGATGGTAAAAAGCTGCTGATGTTATTGATTTGACGTGGCGGTTAAAATTCAAATCAGAGTCCATTATTACCCCCAGATTTCTAACTTGATTTGTAGGTTTTAGAGCGAGACTCTGGAGGTGACCGCTAACACTTTGTCTTTGTTTCTGTGGGCCAAAGACGATGATTTCAGTCTTGTCTGAGTTCAGCTGGAGAAAGTTGTTTTGCATCCACACACTGATCTGTTGGATGCATGACCAGAGTGAATCCACTGGTCCATATTCACCTGCCGTCAGTGAAACATAGATTTGAGTGTCGTCTGCATCATTGTGATAGGACACATTCTCGCTGCGTATCAACTGACCGAACGGCAGCATGTAGAGGTTGAACAGAAGGGGTCCCAGGATTGACCCTTCGGGCACCCCACAGGTCAGGGGCATCTGGTCTGAGACACAGTTACCAGTTTCAACAAAGTATTTCCTGTCTTCTTCCAGATAGGACTTTAACCAGTTTAGGGCAGTGCCACTGATGCCCACCCAGTCCTCTAGTCTCTGTAAGAGGATCCCATGATCGACAGTGTCAAAAGCAGCACTCAGATCTAACAGAATTAAGACTGAGGCTTTGCCCGCGTCAGTGTTCAGGGGGATGTCATTTGTCACCCTGACAACAGCAGTCTCAGTGCTGTGATGAGGTCTAAAACCTGACTGGAAACATCAAATGAGTTGTTTATTAAGAGGAAGTCACTGAGCTGTTGATAAACAACCTTTTCAAGGACTTTGCCCCAAAATGGCAGATTAGAGATGGGCCGGTAATGACTCAGTACTGCGGTATCAAGACTGCTCTTCTTTAGGAGAGGCTTTATGACCGCAGTTTTCAAAGACATTGGGAATTATCCAGATTGAAGCGACATGTTAACTATGTGAGTGAGTGGTGTTGTAGCAGAAAAACACCAGACCTGAGGTCACCATGCAAAACGACCCCCCACGCTCTCCCCCACACAAATGCTAAATCCATCAGGATCCCTGGTAGTGCTGCTCAAAGACTGGCACCTCTCAGGTGTGATCTAACCCCAAGGGGTCCAGGATGGGCCTCTTTGCATATGCCTCGCCTGCCGCAGGGCTGCCCCAAACCGGACCGGTCGAACGCTGACAGTTTTACCGCGGACCGGGGGGGGTGTGTGAAATTATAATATTAATTTTTTAAAAATACTCCGGGGGCTTGTCTTTTATTCTGGGTGCTTGGTCTCTAAGTGGAAGCATTTTGAAGGCTTCATTGCCTCATTGAGAGCATATTATGCGAGCGGGCTTGGTGTGTGGGAATCACCTGTCGCAATAAATCAAAACTTCAAGTAGGACTCCTGGTACTGTCTGCTAAAACCTTTTTTTTTCTTGGAAGTCGTAGGCTCTCTCTTCTCTCTTCATTGTGCTTTTCCCTTTCACAAAGAACTTTCCAAAGACACCTGTTTACTCATTTTCTAGCTGGGTTAGACCGTACGGTACCGCGGCCGGGAGTTGGGGACCCTCTGCGCTAAGGGCATTGTCTTAACAGGAACCAGACAGCCAAAGTTGAATTAATCAACAAACCCACCCTGTTTCTGTACTTAGCATCTGGCCTATCGAACCAATTATATTCAGTATGTACTCATGTGATTTTTCACCTGTATTCTACACGGGATCCCTTTGTGTGGCCGAAGTCCGGAAGGGATAAACAACTTGTATTAGGAAGAGATGAATTCAGAAATGCACGAATTAAACCATTCACTTTGAGAAAAGACAACTCTGTCCGATCGTTTATTTCATTCTTGATAACTATTACTGAAGTTTTCCACGACAATTTTGGCGTTGCTGGCAAGATCCTTCGTCAGGCGATCAACTTCTACGGACCATGTGATTCAGTGTTGCCGCCTGGAAACACAAATACCTTCCAGCTCCTACCTCAAAATCTTTTCGAGACATGAGGAACTGTATCACAACGACCAGAAGAGACAGCCGCGCAAGGAAGAAAACGGACCACGTCGTGGGGTTGATTGTCGCGATCGTGTAAGACTAGGCATAAGTTTCTGATCTATTTGAATTGATAGAAACATCTTAAAAGAAAAAAAAAAAGGGGGGGGGGACTTGACATTTTGACCAGTTTGACATTGTTTTTACAACGTAAAAAAGACTTTTTAAAAAATGTTTATCTTCAAATTAATTTCACCTAAATTCAATATACCGATTATAATTGAAAAACATAACAGTCTTGTTGGACAATGCACCTATTTTGGGCACGTGTCTTAGAATAGTGGTTCTGAGGAGAGTTGCTTTCTGCTGGTTGGACTGTCGGTGGCCTGGGGTCATCGTGAAGACCAGGAAGAGCCTGGCGGATCTTTTTCACTAACACGATAACAATAATAACTGAACTTTGGTGGAGTTTTATTGCCTGGGGCCAAAGTGGTTTTGAGCGTTTCGCTAAACTAGAAAACTGCTAACGAGAGGGTCGTCACTAAAATACTTTAAAGGCGGCGCGCGGCTTGATATTAATTAAGAATGATTTTTTACATAAGCATCTGACATTTAGCACAGAAAGTTTCAGACTAGTATGAGACTGGGCGTTATCTTTTTACAGAATAAAAATCAAATTTCTCAGATTGGCAGTTTCTGACTCACATTTGTTTCCCATCTGTGTGATGTGACTACAGAAATAGCACTAGGGGAGGCTGGTTTTAACACAGAGCCCCCGGGAGGGTTTGATTTTTATTATGACTATAGTCAAGCAACGCTGAGACCAGCCTGCATCCTAAGCTCAGGAGAGATCAGAGTGAAAGGAGAGGGGGATAGGTGGGGGGGCTTTTTGGTTGGTGTGGCCGGAGCCCGGTGAGATTTGGGACCAGGTGAAAGAAGGGGGTTTAGGTGGGACGATTTTTGTCTGTGTAAACACAGTCGGGAGCGTTCATCATTGTTGATATCAGAACTCTTGATTCTGCTATATTAGGCGTGAGTGAAGCCATCTTAATGGGCTATTTGGGAACGACACAGAGTCAGTCAGGTTAAGGTTGAAGTAGCTGTTTTTCTTTTTTAAAAAAATGTGGACTTCTTACCACTTTCTTGACGGAATTGTATTTCTTGGAGGTCCTTTTTTCAGATTCCAAAGCGAATATCCGTAGCTCATCATAATTTCTTATCCAACAGCGTTCACAAGAGTTTGTTTCCCTTCTCCCGGACATGTCGCTGTGGCTCGTCAGATTTGTTGATTAAAACTCGAAAAATACTCTTAAAATCCTTGGTTTACTTAAAAAAGTCATAATTAAAACATGTTTGGAAGACAAAAACTGATTAAAAAAAGCAAAATAAATATTGCAAGGAAAGCTCTTCGGAAGCATGAAGTACATTCAAATTAAGTTGAATAGCCCTGCCATAGAAGATGGTACTGACCTGTACTGATGGGGAGCCAATGAGCTGCATGTTCCGGTTGGTGTAACTGACTAACGTGGTGAACTCGGGGTCACCGTACTCGAAGCGGATGCCGTAGACCAGAGAGCAGATGATGTTGGAGACCGCAAGGTTCATTGGCTCTGTCGTGTCAAACGGTTGTCCTGAAAGAGGAAACAAAGGATAGCGCAAGACATCCATAAACGCTACAGCACATGCTGATCAACGTCCAAAAGTCCCACTTAGTCCAAAGTTTATCAAATTTTGTCCATTTTCAAATCAAGTCTGAATGTCATTTTTTCCATTTGTCTGATGTATGTTACTGTGTCAGTCCAGTCCTTGATCATTGGTGATATTTGTGTCATCCATTTCTTTTGTGATGGACTTTTTTCTTGCCCCCAAAAGTAGGTTGTTTTCCCTGAAATTAAGAGTTTAGATTTTTACATTTCATAGATAGAATAGAAGTATGTGAACATTGATGGGTTAGGTTGGAGAAGACTTTATTAACATCAACTTCAGTCTAAAACAGGGGTGTCCAATCCAACTTTTTTCATCGATGGCCCCAATTACGAAACATAAACCAAGATGAGGGAGACAGACTAGTGGTCAATGCAGTGAGTTTGTCTATTTTTGGTGGAGACAGTGCACGTGTTTATCCCGGATTGCGCCATTCAGATGGAGGGATTTCAACTCCTTCGTGCAGAAAGACAAAGGGCTCTATCCGGGAAAAAGCTGGGGGAGTCTGTTTTTACATCAACAACGCCCTGGTGTACAGATGTGACTGTGATCTCCAAATACTGATCTCCTGATCTGGAATATATTTTCATTAACTGCAAACCATTCTACTCTCCATGTGAGTTCACCTCATTCATTCTGGTTTTTACATTCCACCAAGCGCAAACGTGTACGAGGCACAGCGCGCGCTCGTGGTTTTGAGTGTGGAACCAGGTTTTGAGTGTGGAAAGGACCTTCCCGGACTCCTGTGTGATTTTAACAAGGGGAATCTCAGCCACAAACTACCCAAGTACAGACCAGTGCCAATCAGAGAGCAGAGCACATTGGATCACTGTTACACAACAGTTAGCAACGCCTTTTCGCGCCGTGGCCCTAGCCGCTGTGGGTTTTTCAGATCACGCCATGGTCCACATACAGACAGAGGCTGAAGCTCTCCAAACCTGCAGTGAGGACCTCTAAGAAGTGGACCAATGAGGCAGCGGAGGAGCTACACGCGTGTTTGGACATTACAGACTGGGAGGTTTTCAGAGCTACCACAGATAGTTCGGATGAGTATATGGACACTGTGACTTCATGCATTCATTTATGTGAGGACAGCATCTCCATCCAACCACACACACACACCAAAGTCACTTTCAATAATGACAAACCCTGACCCCTGGTTCACACCTAAACTGAGGCAGTTAAGGCAGCAGAAGGAGGCAGCTCACAGGGCTGGTGACAGAGTGCTACAAAGATGTGAAAGTATGGATTTAGAAGGGAGGTGTCGGGAGCCCACCCCTCCCCACCTCCCCCATCACTCTATCAGTTCAGGAACAGGATATTATCAGACTTTTTTGGAAATCCAACCCTCGAAAAGCTGCTGGACCAGACGATGTTTCTCCCGCTACCTTAGGACACTTCGCAGGAGAGCTGACCCACATCTTCACAGACATTTTCAAC
>BJKM01000906.1:0-166929 GCA_015082035.1 Chaenogobius annularis
TTCAATACAGTTTCATGAGATACAAACATCACATTTCAAATGTTTGCACATTTTAATGAATTGAATTTGGGTTATTACTTTTGTATTGAGTTGTTTTGACAAGGTAAAATATATTTTGTCAGTTTGTCTAAATACTGGAGTTCGACTTCTGCCTTTGATGCACAAAGATTTATTGCATTTGTATGAAGTTAGAAAACTGGTCATAATGAACTTTAATAACCAACAGGTAGCTCATTTACTTCAATCAAATATTTAAAATTAAGATAAAATGTTTAGGCCAACTATATATATATTTCTTTTTTTAACCTATGTATCACAATTTTAATAGTGACCAAGGTTCCGGTGGCAAACGGGGCATAAAAGACCCAGCTGATGTTTGATTTTCCACTTTCTTTCCTGTGAGTCTCAACCAATTTTTATTTACAGTTTTAATGTCAGTGAGTGAAGGTTCTCGAGGTGCCAGCAGTGAACAGGGCCCCAAGAAGAAGCTAATTTGATGAAAATGGTGCTCTTCCTCTCCGCTCAGACGCAGTCCCCTGATTCTCGTATCATCTAACAAACAAAGTGCAGGCAGTAATTGCTGTCCAGGATGTGTGGCGCCTGCTGCCGAGATCGTGCACACTCCCCTGCGTGCATGTGAACGTGCACGCTCCTCTCTGTTTCACGTGCACGCTTGATGGTCATTAAAATTATTGATGAGAAGCTGATGTCATCAAGTAAGAGAAAAGAAATGGCCTATAAGTTGTGGTGGTGGTAGTAGTAGGAACAAATTCTTTCAAACATGACATTTCCTACTTTAGCTTTTGTATGTATGTATTATTATTATTATTATTATTATTATTATTATTATTATTATTATTATTATTATTATTATTATTATTATTATTATTATTATTATTATTATTATTATTATTATTATATAAAAGACAAGGAGAATAAGATACGTTTTTAAAAAAAGTCTGGCATAGTACGTTCCCTAATGTAATTGCCCCATTTGTCCCAATATCTGGTCAATGTATCCATTGTCAAATGTATTGTTGGTAATTTATTTGTAAACTTGTCCACAGTTATTTCAGTCCAGGTCATGACAGGTCGGTTCAGTTCCTGTCATCCATTTTTTTTTTTTTTGGGCGCTAGCAAAAGTACATCTCACAGGTATCCATCAACTATTTCCTTTGTCTGTGTTTTATGTCCGAGATACATTGTTTTAAAATCAAATGGAAGTCAGCATGCAGTGCCTCATTCAATCTCTTTCCAGCACACGAGAGTGATGAGCTAATTGGCAACCACGGTTTCTCCTGTATCTTTTGAATACTGTGTACTTATTTTTCTTGTGTGATGGTGGTGCCGAAGGAGTCCATGATGGGGGAATCTGTCAGGGCGAGGGGGAGCTGGGAGGCTGTGACTTCCTGAAGTCCACGATCATCTCCACTGTCTTCTGGGCGTTGAGCTCCAGGTTGTTACCACTGCAGCAGGACACCAGCTGGTCCAGCTCCCTCCTGTAGACAGACCCATTGAGTTGAGCCCGATGAGGGTGGTGTGGTCCGCAAACAGACAGTTTTACGGAGTCGTGACTGGAGGTGCTGCAGTTTGTGTACAAGCTGAGTGTCTGAGACATTCTTCCCCAGCCGCATGCACTGCCTCCGGTCTGTCAGGAAGTCAGTGATCCACCTGCAGGTGGAATCAGGAACTTTGAGCTGGGAGCTTGTCCTGGAGCAGAGCAGGGAGGATGGTGTTGAATGCAGAGCTGAAGTCCACAAACAGGATCCTGGCGTAGGTTCCCGAGGAGTCCAGATGCTGCAAGATGCAGGGTCATTGGCAGAGTACTGCTGCTCCAGACACGTACTGTATTGTGATCTAGCTCTTGACACAGTGCACAGCAGCCTAGTTTTGACCCAAATAACTACTTTAAAATAGCTATTTACGGTACAAAACCAATTTTTCTTTATTACATGAAAAAAAGCGGGTGCCGCCGATTTTTTTCAGTTGTTTCAGGAATTTTATTTGGCTTAGTTGTGTATTTTTTGTTGTATTAAAGAAATTATGTTTATTTTTAGTGTAAATGGCAAAAATAATGATGTTGACAGATGTATAATTTGCATTGTTTTACCTTACATATGATGTCTATGATTATATCAATTTCAAAATGTATAAGTCTTTTTACTTTCTTTTTACTTATTTAAAAAAAAAATCTTGAGTAACCTATCAGCTCATTATTTTTACTTGATATAAATCTCAATTATTTTTCAATTTCCAACTGCGCCCACTGACCCATCTCGCCTGGGAGTGAGTCATGTAATATTGGGTGAAATTAGTCGCATGTAGCATTAACTTCTGTGAGCTTACACGCATTAGGGTGTGTTGTGTCCGTCAACAGGAGATTTATGGGTCACTCTGCGGTGTTCAGGGCGAGTGTAAGTACGCGTGTGTAGGAGGGGTTTGTATGTTTGTGTGTAGGGGTAAAGGGAGAAGAGACCTGGGATTTCAAGACTCCGGAGCATAAATCACTACCTGACGCTGCTCCATGTAGGACACTTGTATCTGTTTGGACAGCGGTGAGGAGGAAGGGGGAAGGGAAATGTTGGAAGCAGACAGACTGAAAATAAATGTGAGAAGATGTCAGGAAGGAGTGCTTAAACAAACCAAGAACTGATGTGATAATGAGGCACAGAAGATTATGTGAGAAGAATAACTCTAATCATGTTCGTATCCATCAGCAAAAACTCAGGTAGAAACTAAGGGTATGATCAAATTTGAGCGTTTTGCCCAAGGACACACAAACAGTCTGCATTACCAGTAGTCTACAAGATGGATGCTTTGGACAAGGAAAGAATTATTTTTTTACTGTTTGTAAACAAATTGCCAACATTCTAAAAGCTAATATATACTATTCATTTTCAATGGGAATGACAAGAACTTGTGCACACGTGAGTAACGCCAGAGCCTTGCTATAAAACATTACCTTGTGTAGCATTGTTTTGCGTAGACTATTAACGTTAGCGATTATCTGCAATATTAGTATACATCGTAATAACCACGTAATAAAACATTTCTTAAATTGAGTGCTATGCTGGGCAGTGATGCACCAAAACATCGTGAGGCACAACAGTTTTCAAATCTATTACATCAAGCACCGCCACAAATCTGGCCTACACTAGTCACTGTTCACTGTTCACTGTTATTGCTTAGGCATAATAGGCATTATAGGTCAATAGACCTATAATGAACATATGAACAACCATTTGCGCTGTCTACAAGTCTCACTCATTGTTTTATTTTGCTGCCACATTAAAATGAATGGGACAGAACATTTATATCAGCATGAGGCTTTGTGCACAACTGTTCTGTCCTTGAAGGAGCTATTATTTAGCACAATATGGGCTCTTTATTTTTTCCTTATAAGGGTTTAACAACTATTATAAAGTAGTGCTGTTAACATAGAGATTAACAATTTTAAACAAAATATCTTATTTATTGGAAAAAGTCCCAAAATGTTGCATATTACCGGAAGCTTACCCATTAATACAAATTAATATTTGCATGCAATATATGTTCCAATAATCTTTTCTCATATTTTTGTACTAAAAAACATTGGGATAGTTACTCTTTTTCTTTTTTTTCCCTCCTCACACTTTACTTGCAATTTCACTTTGTGCAAAGGCCTCTAATCATGTCCTTGGAATGTAATGTAACACACAATAACACACATTTAACATTATTTTTACAACACCCTCAATTCATTTAAACTTGAAGATGTAACAACAATTCTTCATGGTTCCATCTTCTCGTCTTGCACAGGTCAGCACCTCTGCTCAGTGCGTCTGCGTTCTGACTCGTGTACAGTATAAACACATTGATTGAGGTCTTTATGCAAATGCCGCAGCCATTCTCCTCACTGTGAACAAATAGATTACAATTCACACCGGCACGCATCATTAGGCACACTTCATTTACATAGCAGCCATATGGAACGAGTGCCTCTCAATTATCCATACTCAAACAGGAGCATTGGTTTGCTGTAATGACAAACACACATGCTGTACCATGTTCGCGGAAGCCCAGCGTACTCGCGGAACATCATTTCCCATGGTGCACCACTCTGGAGAATAGATACGTGTCCATGAGTTTGTATGTGATGAATGGTGGTCCAGTTTAGAAGGTATGTTTGCATTTCAAGGGAGCTTTAGTCCCATGTCAGCTGTACAGAAATAGACAATATATTATCAGACAATGTTTGATTTATAATGCAGGATTCACTGTCACTTATCAATAATGTACTTTAATATGCAAAATTATTGTAACTGTCCCCATTGATGAGATAAGTTAATGTGGATTTGAGTAGTTTATGTTTGTCATTGGCAAAGCAAGTTTGTTTGTAGAGCACAATTCATACACAAGGCAATTCAAAGTGCTTCACACAACAGGGAAAAAATGCATTGAAATCACAAAGACAAGACAGAAATCACAAAACGGAATAAAGACATAAAAGAGAGTGCCAAGAAAATCCTTTCAGTCATATGCACAGCTAAACAAAACTGTTTTAAGCTTAGATTTGAACGTTGCCAGAGTAGAGGCCTGTCTCACATCCTCAGGAAGACTGTTCCAGATTTTAGCTGCATAAAACTGAAACTCCCCATTTTTAGTCCTGACTCTGGGCACCAGCAGGAGGCCTCAGGGTCTGAGATGGCTCATATGGCACTAGCAAGTCCGAGATGTAATTTGGCACTAGGCCATGGAGAGAGTTGTATACAAACAGAGCTGCTTTAAAGTCTATTCTCTGAGCCACAGGGAGCCAGTGCAGAGACCTGAGCACGAGACTAATGTGATCGTACTTCCTGGTTCTAGTCAGGCCCCGGCAGCAGTGTTCTGGATGTACTGCAGCTGTTTTACAGCTCGTTTGGAGAGGCCAGTTGTCTAATCTACTGGAGACAAACGCATGAATAAGTCTCTCCAAGTCTGGTTTAGACACTATACTTTTGATTTTGGCAATGTTTTTTTGATGGTAAAAAGCTGCTGATGTTATTGATCTGACGTGGCTGTTAAAATTCAAGTCTGAGTCCATTATTACCCCCAGATTTCTAACTTGATTTGTTGGTTTTAGAGCGAGACTCTGGCGGTGATTGTTAACACTTTCTCTTTGTTTCTGTGGGCCAAAGACGATGATTTCAGTCTTGTCTGAGTTCAGCTGGAGAAAGTTGTTTTGCATCCACACACTGATCTGTTTGATGCATTGACTGAATGAGTGCATCAAACTCATTCACTGGTCCATATTCACATTGGTGTAAGAACATTTTTCACCCCAAAAATACAATCTAAAGAAATCAGAATGAATGTACTGTACAATTTATGTACATTTTTAAAATACACAAAGGAAAACATATGTAACTCGCTCATATATAAAATGTATCATTTTGTTTAGCCTCATTTGAACTGCTTCACTCCTCAGTGTGCCAGAAGAAGATGCAGCCTCTGTGGCATTTTTTTTTTTACTTTGACCCCATCGTAAATGTAAAGTATTGTACATTGCAGAAAGTGCATCGACGCATTTGGCATGTTTCCACTGGTTCACTTTGAAGCAGATAATTACAGTCTGAAAGTGTCTCCACTGTTTTAGTGAATCGTACCAGCATGTGTAAGTGATCCAAAGCGGACCCTACAAAGTACTCGCTTCCAAAGGGTCTCACACCCAAGTTAGATGATTGGCCAAGTGAGCAGTCACCCTGTTGTGATTTTGGGTGTAACAAAAATACATTGAAGTGAATTGAAAGAACGCAGACTCTGATGGAAAAAAAAAAAAATCTCACCAAACACTTGATCTTGTGATCAACGGCCATATGGAAACTTATATGTTGAGCAGACATGCCCAGCAAAAGAAAGCAAGCAAACGTTAGCAACAGGAGTTTCTTGTTTTTTAGTTACTTAGTTAGTTAGTTTATTTATTACGACAGAAACACTGCACAATATACATTAACCTTATTAGGAGAGATGCATTGTACCAGGTTGTAGCTCAAGTGCTAGTTTCCACCGTCGTCCCTGGGTAGGCTGATGTCATTAAAGTGATACAATTCCCGGTCTTGCGCCTCTTGAGGCCACAAGTGCCACTGAACTGTCGCAAAATATAAATATGCAAACACTGCGTTGTGTGAGTGTATTTCAATCATTGTTTCAATACTTTAGTCAACCTGTGGTTACTGGTGGAGGTTCACGAGAAAAGAAAAAGGAGATTTACCAAAAAAATATGTACAGCCGACTATCAGTATTATACTATAATTTTGATTTATGTTATGATAGTGAATGATAGAATGATAGTGGTCAATAGCATTCATAGCCAGCATCAGTCTTCGTTTCGCACAAATCATCACACGTTTAGCTTCTAAATGGTTATCAAGTTAGATGTTATCCAGTACTTGCAGTGGGCCTATAAGTCAGTAAATTGTTTGTGACTTTTCACGACGAGGGGAGGGGGGGGGTAGTTGCAGGCCCGGTCCAAGCCTTCAGGGGGCCCCTCACCACATCATCAGAATCAGTTTTATTGCCATTGTCAGTGAACAGTTCACAAACTAGGAACTTGCTTTGATGCAAACAAAGTGCACCAAAATGCCAGGGCATCCGTTTGCCATCCTGGTTGGTTTATTATCAGCACCTTACGAGCTCAAATATTGAAGACTCAAATCCCACAACGCAATTTGGTATTCCGTTGAGAATAAATAACACACCTCTCAGAGAAGTTGTTACAAATGTATTTGTTGGGGTGTTAAGGATCTACAGCCACATTCAACAGGGGGTCCCAGAAATGATTTGTGTATTCTGGTGCATTTTAATGTGGTCCAGCTGGCTAAAGTAAGTGATGAGTGTTGATTTTGTAATGTTATAAAATGATGATGAGATGAAACTGTGCCAGGAGAAAGTGACTAAAGCCAGTTATTAATTAGTATACTTAATTACTCAATACAATATTGGCTATGAAAAATAGTTGGGGTCAAATTGTGTTCATAACAAAACAAATGTACCTAAAACATTGGGCAATTTGTTGAATACCAAGTCAAATATCATAATGAACTATGTACCACTTGAGGCTCACATTGTATTTGTTAATACTAATAACTAATTAAAGCAATCACCACTTAACATGGATGGCTGTACTCATCATAACAGAACATAAGGACGGTCAAGTACAAACTGACCAAACCTCAGCAGAACTACAAATATGACAGTGATATAATTGTGTGTGTTGTGTATATATATATATATATATATATATATATATATATATTATATATATATATATATTTTTTTTTTTTTTTTTAAATGTTAAAATGTACATTCTCTATTTAACTGAAAATGTAAAAGTAATAGTTATCCTTACTAATTTATCTTTTTACTGCTCCCGACTGTTCCTTCTTGCCAAAGTGACAAAACAAGTTACATTAAATTAAACACATGGCAAAAGCAATGATTGAACAACAAATTACACTGATAAAACTACACAGTGCAAAAAAGTTAATTCCCACAGAGAATGAACAGAACGAGAAGTGAAGATCCATACCTAGCGCCATTTAAATGTGTTATTACTCTATTAAAAGTTGATTCGAATATAAAGCTGACACGAGATGTTAGTTCTGATCAGAACATCACACACTGGACTCTGACTTTCCTCTTGGCGTTACATGCAGAAACCTTTGCTTTCCTCTCGTCAGTCAGTGACGCTCTTATTTCTTATGAAGTCAAAGTAAAACACGAGTCACGACTGATCTGCTTTCTCACGCAGCGCTGCGATCTGACGTGATGCACGGGTTTCAGGCTCCTGTGTGCTGGGACCGGGAGGGAGAGAGGGAGTGAGAGAGAGGGCGAGAGAGGAGACGAGAGAGGGCGAGAGAGGGCGAGAGAGGGCGAGAGAGGGCGAGAGAGGGCGAGAGAGGGCGAGAGAGGGCGAGAGGGAGAGAGAGACGACGCGAAGGAAAGACACAAACTCCCATCTTTTTAAAACTATTTCTTAAAACCCGCTCATCTCTAACACACGGGGGGCTGCACTGCTCATTCTGTGTGAATGATGAGGGGCATACACTGTTCACTCCAAAGTTTCATGTCAGAGGAGGTTCTGGTCCGGACGAGACGACGCTTGCGGCAGGGTCCGGACCGGAGTCCACTAATAGTGACCTGAGGCATTGATGACACCTCACTCTCTCACCTGCTGCTAATACTATCAGGCTGGTGTAAACATTAAGCTTAATAGCCTTCATTCAGACGTTTCCTCAGTGGTGCGGTGCTCGCTAACACAGGTATGTGCGGGGCCCCCATGGCAGGGCCCCAGCCCGGAGCTCTCGTCCCCCCGCCAGGCTCAGGGCGCTATCGGCGCACTAACATGACAAACTCATGTCTCAAACCTTGAGAGTGTTGTTGAGATTCATCGTCAAGTCTTTTTTTCTTTTGTTTTTTTTCGGCACCGGAGAGCTATATGATTACCATGTTCTGTTGTGTTTATGTCTTGCTTTCATTCTGTTCGCGCACAGTGAAGTTTACCAATCAGCGCAGGTCTGGTGCCTTGGTTGCCAGTTTGTCATTGCAAATAAATGTTGTTTGCACTACTACGCTGTATGCGCAGCATCAGAGCTATTACGCCAGTGGCTTCGCATAAGTCAGGTTGCCAGATTGGGGGCCCTTTAAACGCCTCGGGGGCCTCAGCGGCGGCCTAGTTCGCTTATAGGCTTGGCCGGCCCTGGGTAGGTGCAGGGGTAGGGGAGGTGTGAACTCCTGAGACTGCCCTAGGAGAGTGCCACACATGGTCTACATCCTAGATGCAGGAGTTTTCCTGCGTGAAACAACACCTTTGCAGTTGATGACGACCCAGGACCTGGAGAAGAACAATGTGAAAGCCGGCACGCAGTTTACAGGTATTCTAAGCTGCTTTGTTTGGAGAATAATGGTATCTTATCCAGACCCGATGGGACAGAACACAGGTTTCAAAGTGAGACGCCTTTTTTTACTCCACTGACTAAAACATTTTGAATAGTCCAAAGTCTTATTTCTTATTACTTTCATACATTTTTACCCTGTCACTGCAAAGTGTATTGCTAAAAGTAATTTCCAGTATTATACGCCCCAATTATTTACAAGGCATAAACTTACAAATACAACAACTTATACTACTAGACTTTATTTTACAAAAAATAGCCTCAAAATATGCATTTACTTTTCTTTGAGTTCTCTTCTTTTCTTTGAGCTGCTCTTCTTGTCTTGTGTCTGGCCAAAAACTCTGCTGTGGGTAGTGGCTCAGATAAACACAAATGTTCAATGCCCCTGGGATCATCCTCCCGAAGGCTTATTCTTCATGGAAGGCCAACACCACTCTCTATTCTCCTTGAAACGATGGCTTTTCATGCGATCGGAATGTAACTGTACGTCTTGGCCTACTTCAAAGCATAAACACTCCAGTTCTTGGAGTTTTTTTTGTAGTACCATTTGTACCTGTAAAATAAAGTGAATTTTGTATTTCTACTTTAGAAAAGTTAAAGTTCAAAATATTTACATTTTTTGTCCATCTTCGTTCAAGTTCAGGACCACGGCTGTTATGGCAGTTGTAGTCTATAGGTGCAGGTCTGTGTAAACTATGGGGCTGTAGGCATAGCGCTTTGCAGCATACATGAGTATGTGACTCTGAAAGCTCTCCAAATCAGAGGTTGGGGAAAGTATTGGAAACGGAGTGTAATCAGAGACAAAATATAATAACGTACCTATAACGTGATGTATGATTTTTCACATCTTTTAGCCAGCATTTATTCAAAATAATTGTCGTAAGAGTTGCAGAACCTGTCAAGACATGAAAGAAAGTTCAGCTGTAAACATAAATTAAAATGTAGTTCTAAGAAATGGATTTGCACAAGAAATATTGTGTCAACAACTTTGCTGTCCCCATGGCTTCTCCCTACTGCTCTTCCAGTGGCTCGTGGTCACAGCTGCCAGTTGCCCATGTGTGCTCATTGTGGACATGATGTAGTACACCCCTGCCACATTATCTGTAAAGTAATTATTATATGTTGTGGATAATAATAAACACATTTATTTGTTATCCACATATTATACCTGTATTGTACATGCCAAACATCCAAGGAATGTCTTATATTTTTCACATACAGGATCTAAAACAAACCCACAAACACATTTTCTATTATTGTAATTTCTCCCATTGGAAATGATTCTGCGTTGACTAATTACCCATCATATTTGGTAGTTGAGGACGGTGTGTTCCGTGTGCTTTGCCTGGTGTGGATGTAACGTGACATCTGCGTTCACAGCTGGGCAGACAAACAAGTCCGTAAAGGTTCATGTGAAGAAAATAAACAAGTACGCATACAACACTGAGCACTAATAAAAACAACATACATGAAACATATATGAAATCAAAGGAGCATGCATTAGGAAACAATTAAAATGTACTATAGTGCAGGATAAAAATAGACTTACTATGTACACAAGAATTTACAGCTAAATTTACAGATGTAGTGCAGAAAGATGTAGTGCAGTGAGGGATTGATCAAATTGTAGTTAAAGTGGCAGGTGTTTAAGAAGTGTTCATGAGTCCAACGGCAGAGGGAAAGAAACTATTCTTGTGACGGGAGGTTCAAATAGGCTCAAATAGTCCGTGTCCAGGGTGAGAAGGGTCAGCTGTGATCCGACTGGTTGTGGCTCCAGCGTACCACACAGTGACGAAGGAGGTGAGGATGGACTCAATGATGACCGTGTAAAACTGTACCATCATCTGCACTGGCAGCTTGGCTTTCCTCAGCTACCACAGGAAGTACATCCTCTGCTGGGCCTTCTTGATGAGGGAGCTGATGGTGGGCTCCCACTTGAGGTTCTGGGTGATGGTGGTGCCGAGGAAGCGGAAGGAATCCACGGTGTTGATGGGGGAGTCTGTCATGGTGAGGGGGGGCTTGGGGGCTGTGACTTTCCTGAAGTCCACGATCATCTCCGGCGTTGAACTCCAGGTTGTTACCGCTGCATCAGGACACCAGCCGGTCTACCTCCCTCCTGTAGACAGACTCATCCCCGTCTGAGATGAGCCTGATGAGGGTGGTGTCATCCGCAAACTTGATACTTGTCGTGGCTGGAACCTGCAGGTGGAGTCAGGCACGTTGAGCTGGGAGAGCTTGTCCTGGAGCAGAGCAGGGAGGATGGTGTTGAATGCAGAGCTGAAGTCCACAAGCAGGGTCCTGGCGTAGATCCGTTGATGGCGTCATCTACAGACCTGTTGGCTCTGTAGGCATACAGCAGGGGGTCCAGCAGGGAGGATGTGAAGGGCTTCTGGGGACAAGGGACAATGATGGACAACTTGAAGCAGGCTGGGACGTGGCATAACTCCAGGGAGGTGTTAAAAATGTCTGTGAAGACGGAGAACTGCACTCCTGCGCAGTGTCTTAAGGTGGCGGGAGAAACACCGTCTTCAGGACCAGACGGTCACAGTATACCTGTGATACCTGAGGCTCAGGTAAAACAAGGGAGTGCCGTAAAGCATGTTACTATTGTGACGTGACGTAGCGGGGCGCTCTGGCGATGTTACGAGGTCGGTTTTTCAGCAGGAAAACCCTGCTCGGAGCAACAGAACGCGTCTGAGGGCCTATAATCTCTCAAAGAAGCACAAAAAAACAACTCGATATAACCCACATATTTAGGTGAAAAGTTACGCAGTATAACTTTAAGTATTACATTTATGTATAGCACTTGTGTTAAGACCAAATATATTACGTTTCAGAGTACCTAATGCCTGCTTGTTCAGGCCTGATCCCATCAGATCTCAGAAGCAGGCCAGGGCCTTGCTAGTACTTGGATGGGAGACAGCTGGAACCAGGTGCCACAGTGGGGCGCGCTACACATTGCCTAGTATAAAGCACATGTAACTTTCCTGGTGGAGCCAAGTTACAGTTCAGATCTGTGAGCCCCACTCTTAGTAAGAATACATGTTTTTCAAGAAACAAGCACCCGGAAATACATAAATGCAATACAAATACACTGCCTTTCCAAAAATAAGTTGCCACAAAAAAGGGTCATATGCTCTAATATTAAGTAGGACCGTTAGCTTTGATTACAGCTCACATTCGCTGTGGCATGGTTTAAATTATCTTCTTCTTCAATATCAAAAGATCAATTTCCATCCAGTGTTGCATTATTGTTTACCATCGATCTTGTATTAATGATGGAGAGAGTGACCACTGCACAAAGCCTTCTGCAGCTCGTCTCAAACACTTTGACTGGGGTTCAGATCTATAGTAAATTAGGTTCTGCTTCTCCTTAGATGTTTTCTCTGCTTGATGCCAATGATTTGACCCTTCTAAAACACATTGACATCTTTTCCATGACCACGGGATTTGTCTTTCCGCATGGTTGTTTCAGAAATGAGAATCAGTTGGGTTTAAATACCGTGTTGCAGCTGAAAGATCATTACTTGCAGCAGTTATCCAGTAGGAAAAGCGGACCTTCTGTATTTGCTTAGTTAAATCCAAGTGGTGACTTTATTTAATTTTTTCGGACAGGCATTGTATGTTTAATGCCATACCGTGGCATTGTCTCTGATTCTACATAGAAAACTTGCATAGAACACGTTTTACACTGAGAGGATTTTGCAAAAAGGTACAAAGACCATTCAAACACATTTGGGTCTGAAAGTGTCGCTGGCTGGACTCGGACTACAGAGTTTTGGCGAGCACTTATTTAGCTTGTAACCAAAATTCAACACACTCTCTCCTCTTTTCTGCAGCTCCTCTGAAATGTGAGCAAAGCAGCGGCTGGGAGCTTTGGACGGAGCAGATAACGCCTTATCACCAAACCGTACACACTGGTTAGAAATGTCACCCAAACTCTCGGTGCCCACTGCTTCCAAAACATAATGAAACGCTGGATTTGGGCCAGGCACCATTAGCTTTGGTGCTGAAAGGTTGTGCTATTTTTATGGAAATGCCCCAACTGCATTACACCTCCAAGAGCTAAAGCAAACATTATAATTTGATATTTGACATTGATTTTTTTATTTTTAAAGCCAAAAGGAAATGCCAAGGCGTTCCTGGCAAAACTGAGAGTGCGCTGAATCTTTCAGGGTTTTAAAAGGATCGGTGATAACGGCTATGGAGGAAAATGACACCGTACTGAATCGTACTTAAAATCTCGATTTTCTCGTCACGCTTTGGAGCCTCTGATGTTTTGTGCTATCCAAAAAATCCTATAATTTGGACTGGTGGATTTACTCTGTTATATATTTAGGGGATAAAAGTGTTTTTGAACTCCACAACAAAGAAGCACCCTTAAATGTACCCAACTCAAGGGGATTTTCAGATTATTTAGATTTTTTTTATTTTTTTGGCTTCCTTTTTAAAAGCACCATTTTGAATACCTTTGACCATTCAGTAACAGTGAAGTGGTGATGTCAAAACTGCTATTTATCTACTTCCGGGTTCAATGGGATTCACTTGCACTTCGGCGGATATGAACCTGCTCCAGAGTATTGCACAAGGGCGATTTAAGATTTCTCCCAGAAATATAAATGCTAAAACATAAATTTCTTTTCTCATCACTGTCCAACCCAACAATACAATGTATATCACTTTTTACTGTTGTAGTAGTAATAACACAGGGGCACCGGTTATAAAATGTGGACGTCTACATTTGTTCGCACTGCAGAAAGTTATAATAACTAGGTGTTAAATTACAAATTATTTAACTTTATTATTTTCCAGATTGGAGAAATTCGACATCTCAAGTAAAATCTGTTTCCAAGGAAATTTGATATTTTAATTTAACATGACTTGAATTTTTTTTTTAAAAAAGCTAACATTTTATAATATGGCAAAAATAAAATACATAAAAATGAGTCAATATGTTCAATAATCATGTATTATCATTGGCCAATTACTACTATTGATTATTAAACTTTTCCGAATGTCTTGTAATAATTTGTTTTGTTCATGATTAATAGCTTTTTTTTATTAAACATTTGTTTAAAAAATTACTAATAAAACATCATTTTCTTTTCTATTTCTTGCCGGTTTAAACAGGTATCACCTTTCAATTGTGTGTTTTGTTTAATCCAGGGGTGTCCAAACTTTTTTCACCATGGGCCCCATTTTGAAACTTATACGGAGCAGAGGGCCACAGACGACCCGACAATGAAGTGATTCATTTGAAATTTTGCCTTTGACATAGTTTTGATGAGCCTCCACACCTTTAATAAGACTTGGATCATTAATATTACGTTGGTATAAACATCAAAATGCTTGAATTTGTCCAATTTTACAGTAAAAAGTACTACTTTTTGCTGTTTGGACCGACTTAACAGGAAGCCGGAGGGCCAACAAAAATTGGTCTGATGGCCGTAGTTTGGACATGCCTGGTTTAATCATACTAATCATGTTCTTTTACTTCTCTCTCTTTGTTTATTCGTTTTAATTTCAGTCCAATTAAGGTTGTGTTTTAGAACTTCTAACAATAACACAACACAGACCACTTCTTACTTTCTTTTCCCCTCTTTCACTCACAGACAATCGAATTTGCTGAACAACTCTGGAGGTGTGCGGATGAAGGCTTTGGAAAGTTTATGTCTAAAGGCAAAGTCCGACCAGTAGGAGGAGGCATGCGCTCGGAGACAGAAGAGCGGACATTTTAGATTCGACCCTCATGTTTAAACACACACATGGGTTGACTTACTGTAAAACTCCTGAAACTTTGCAGAGTCTTTACTGCGCACCGTAAAAAACGAAGGCCAAAGATAGAAAAGACGACGCTGAAAGACTGTAACTTTTACGCCGATGCTTTTTGATGACCTGCTCGGTTTCAAAGTGATGGAGAAAACACTCGGCTGAACAATCTGAGCAAACTCCTCGGGCCACGGTAAAACACGGCACCTTCTGTTTTGAAAATACCGATTTCTGTCTGGTTTTTTTCCCCCTTTCCATCATTTCCCTTTTTATTGTCGCTCTCATCTAGTCCAAACATTACTCTAGTTCTCTCCCTTTTCATCTATTTATCTAATTTTTTTTCTCTTTCACAGTCCGTCTGTTTTCGCTTATGGATCTCCTTCTTTTTTTTGGCTCTTCCTCCTTCCTTTTTCTGTCCTCTCATTCCCTTTTTCTCTCTCCCTTCCTCCCTCTCTGTCTCTCTCTCCTTCTCTTGAAAGATATATTCATAGTTTTACAGTTCTATCTATAACTCAGAAAGTGTTATAGATAGATACAGTACTTGATAATAATTGGGAGGTAAGACAAATGATTACTATAAACACTGACAACAACAATAATGCATATACTATATACTTTGTCACTGCTCTAACTATTTATAATAAGTTATGGCATATATTATGGCATACTGTATATTAGCGTTGAGAATTAACAAAAGGTTACAAGGTTGAAATATTGTGACTAAAGGGTTAGAGGATATTTATGAACAAAGTGTCTATTAATTAGATAAGATAAGATTTTATTCTTTGATGCCGCTGTCAATGTTATGAAACAGCTTTTGCCATTGTTTTATTTAGATTAATACACACAGTCCAGATAATGATTGCAACTTTCAAATTACAATTATTTCAATAGTCGACCAGTAAGTGTTATTTAAGGTTTCTTTCTCTGCGCCCTCAGCTTTCCTCCCTCTTCTATTTCTATCTGTTTTTCTCTTCCGTTTCTTCTCTTTCCCTTTTCTCCCTCCCTCGCTGTTCTTCTCTCTCCTTTTCACGCTTTCTTTTTTAATTACATTCTTATTTTTCTCTTCCACTTTTCACGTCTTTCTTTCATTTCTTCCCTGTCTCTGTTTCTCCCTCACACACTCTTTTTTTTCTTCTGTCCACATCTCCTCTCTGTCTGCCCCCCATCTCTCTCTCTCTCTCTCTCTATTGTTTCCTCCTATTCTCCCCTTCTCTTTCCTCTATGTCACTCCATCTTTCTGTCTATTTGTCCTTCTCTCACCACGTTCCTTGTTTTTATTTATCTATGTGTCTCTTTTGTTTCCCATTTTTTCGCATAATAATGATTTTAATAAAGCCTTACATGGTCCCAGCCTCTCAAAGCACCCGTCATCGTCACCGTTATTCCGTCACTCCACACGCCATGGTGGACGAGTGCTCTAACCCCTAAGCCACTGCCGTTCTCTCCATCTGTTTGTCCGTCTCTCTCTGTCCATTTGGATTTGCCTCTCTCTCTCTCACACTCAATAACTCACCCTCTCTTGTTTTTTTCTGTGCCTTTCATTTTCCACTCGTTTCCATCTTCCACTGTCACTCTTTTCTTCTCTTTCTCCTTCTTTCTCTCTCCCTCCTTTTCTTCTCTTCCTGTCTTGTCTGTCTCTCTCTCCCCTCTCTCTCTCTCTCTCTCAGTCACACACACATTAAAAGACACACTCGCCCAGAGACACATGCAGACCGCAGAAAAGGAACAACTTAACCTCAGAGAGTTGATCCTTGCTAAAACCTACTGAAATATGAAAGAGGTGGTGAAGAGGGCGGGAGTGGTGAGAGAGGGCGGGAGAGAGAGAGCGAGCGATATAGAGAGGGGGGGGGGGAGAATAGAGTGAATATTGGATGCGCCGGGGTCAAACAGGGGGCAGGGACATGTGCTGTGTCAGACTGGTACATGATGGACCAAACACTGATCCGCAGACACACTACAACTACAAGTACGAAACTCTTAGAAATAGATTGAATTGAAAAAAGCAATTGTGATATCTGTGAAAGCCAATGAGCAACGTTCTACTCTACTGGTTTGTCCTGGTTTAATTCTGCGTGAGACCTGTAAACATGGACATTTTAACATACAAATTGATCATATTTTTCACTATCATTATTATCAAAATGCGACGTTTTGAGCTCCCAAGCAGATAATGCAGGCTGAGTAGATTTTATGGTGGTTTAAGGTTTCGTTCCATGCGTTCACATCCGAGCCGCGAGCATGTGCTGAATGTCTCCCTTCTCCCTGCCCATTTCACACTTTAGCTGTCCTATCCAATGTACAACAGCAATTTTTTTTTACATTTTGTTCATTGTAAACTGCAATATTGATGTAAAAGGGCTTAAAAATACAGTACAAGCAGGTCAGCCTCTGCATACTGACTTTTCACCTTAGCAAGTAGCAGATTTTCTTTTACTTTTAATTTTGAAAATTGTGTCTGCAACATTTTTGAAGGATTTGTTTGACCTGTGGTGTAATTTTGTTCAAGTACAGAGCAGTTGGCTAGGTGCTGTTCAGACAGGTGCTCAAACATCCATGAATCAATCAAAATTCAACTTCAAGTAATGGAGTGATGAGGGGAAACCATTATAACATGCCGGGTTCAAAATTAATGCAAGTTAATTTGCATAAAATGTCTCCATTGAGGGAGATTTGATTACTAATGTTTGAGGAAGAAATTGTTCCTCTTGAATTTTTTAGATCATTTCTTATTCATGACATGGATGAATAAACTTTGTAAAATACTAGTTGTAAAATAATGCCATTAAATCGATAAAGTGCAGTGGTGGAAAGTGACAAGTTCAAAAGTACTGTACTTAACTACAGTTTTTAGGTATCTGTAATTCACTGTAAAATATAATTAAGTAGACACTCTTTACTTTTACCTCACTACATTTTAGAGCAGTTATATTTACTGTCTGCCGCACTATATTTGCGCCAGAATAAAAAAAAGTATTTTTATTTACTCTTTGAAACCACCTGAAATGTCTGAAGGGTTATTGTTAGCACATTTGAGTTAACATTCCTACTTTGAAAAAAACCTGGCGTGGGTGCTCGACGGCGAGCGCCTGGTGGCCGGGTCTTTCCCCACGGGGCCCGGCCGGGTGCAACCCAAACGAGTGACGTGGGGCCGTCCTCCCGTGGACCCACCACCTGCAGGAGGATCCGTAAGGGGCTGGTGCAGAGGGATCTGGGCGGCAGTCGACGGCAGGGGCCTCGACGACCGGACCCCCGGACGCAGAGACTAACTCTGGGGACATGGAACGTCACCTCACTGGGGGGAAAGAGCCTGAGCTTGTGCGGGAGGTTGAACGGTTCCGACTAGATATAGTCGGCCTCACCTCCACGCACAGTTTGGGCACTGGAACCCATCCTCTTGAGAGGGGCTGGACGCTCCACTTCTCTGGTGTTGCCTGCGGGGAGAGGCGGCGGGCTGGCGTGGGCTTGCTTATTGCCCCACAGCTCAGCCGCCATGTGTTGGAGTTTACCCCAGTGAACGAGAGGGTCGCGTCCCTACGCCTTCGGGTTGGGGACAGGTCTCTCACTGTGGTGTCGGCCTACGGGCCGAACAACGGTGCTGAGTACCCGGCCTTCTTGGAGTCCCTGGGAGGGGTACTGGACAGTGCACCGACCGGGGACTCCGTTGTTCTACTGGGGGACTTCAACGCCCACGTGGGCAACGACAGTGACACCTGGAGAGGGGTGATTGGGAAGAACGGCCCCCCCGATCTGAACCCGAGCGGTGTTCAGTTATTGGACTTCTGTGCTAGTCACGGACTGTCCATAACGAACACCATGTTCAAGCACAAGGGTGTCCACCAGTGCACGTGGCACCAGGACACCCTTGGCCGGAGGTCAATGATCGACTTTGTTGTCGTGTCATCTGACCTCCGGCCGCGTGTCTTGGACACTCGGGTAAAGAGAGGGGCGGAGCTGTCAACCGATCACCACCTGGTGGTGAGTTGGATCCGCTGGCGGTGGAGGAAGCCGGACAGACTTGGCAGGCCCAAGCGTATAGTGAGGGTCTGTTGGGAACGTCTTGCGGAGCCCGCTGTCAGCGGTGTCTTCATTTCACACCTCCGGGAGAGCTTCTCCCAAATCCCGGGGGAGGCTGGGGACATTGAGTCCGAGTGGACCATGTTCTCGACCTCCATTGTCAATGCGGCTGCTCGGAGCTGTGGTCGCAAGGTCTCAGGTGCCTGTCGCGGCGGCAACCCCCGAACCCGGTGGTGGACACCGGAAGTAAGGGATGCCGTCAGGCGGAAGAAGGAGGCCTATCAGGCCTCTTTGGCTTGTGGGACTCCTGAGGCCGTTGAGGGGGTATCGGCGGGCCAGGCGTGCCGCAGCTCGTGCTGTCGCAGAGGCAAAAACCCGGGTCTGGGAGGAGTTCGGGGAGGCCCTGGAGGAGGACTATCGGTCGGCCCCAAAGAAATTCTGGCAAACCGTCCGGCGCCTCAGGAGGGGAAGCAGTGTTCCACCAACACCGTTTACGGTGCGGTGGGGACCTGCTGACCTCGACTGGGGACGTCGTCGGGCGGTGGAAGGAGTACTTTGAGGACCTCCTAAATCCCACTGCCACGTCTTCCGAAGAGGAAGTAGAGACGGAGGACTCGGAGGCTGACTCATCCATCACCCTAAGCCGAAGTCACTGAGGTTGTTGGCAAACTCCTTGGTGGCAGAGCTCCGGGGGTGGATGAGATACGCCCCGAGTACCTAAAGTCTCTGGATGTTGCAGGACTGTCTTGGTTGACCACGCCTCTGCAACATCGCGTGGCGGTCGGGGTCGGTGCCTCTGGACTGGCAGACCGGGGTGGTGGTCCTCTCTGTTCAAGAAGGGGGACCGGAGGGTGTGCTCCAACTATAGAGGGATCACACTCCTCAGCCTCCCTGGTAAGGTCTATTCCAGGGTACTGGAAAGGAGAATCCGACCGATAGTCGAACCTCAGATTCAGGAGGAGCAGAGTGGTTTTCGTCCTGGTCGTGGAACACTGGACCAGCTCTATACTCTCCATAGGGTGCTCGAGGGTTCATGGGAGTTTGCCCAACCAGTCCACATGTGCTTTGTGGATCTGGAGAAGGCTTTCGACCGTGTCCCACGGTGTGCCCTTTGGGGGGTGCTGCGGGAGTACGGGGTCCGGGGCCCTTTGCTCAGGGCTGTCCGGTCCCTGTATGACCGGAGCAGGAGCTGTGTTCGCATTGCCGGCAGTAAGTCAGATCTGTTCCCAGTGCGTGTTGGACTCCGCCAGGGCTGCCCTTTGTCACCGGTTCTGTTCATTGTTTTTATGGACAGAATTTTCTAGGCGCAGTCAGGGGGCGGAGGGGGTCCGGTTTGGAGAGCACAGGATCTCATCTCTGCTGTTTGCAGATGATGTTGTCCTGATGGCTCCATCAGACCTGGACCTGCAACATGCACTGGGACGGTTTGCAGCCGAGTGTGAAGCAGCTGGGATGAGAATCAGCACCTCCAAATCTGAGGCCATGGTTCTCGACCGGAAAAAAGGTGGCTTGCCCTCTCCAGGTGGGTGGGGAGTCCTTGCCCCAAGTGGAGGAGTTTAAGTATCTCGGGATCTTGTTCACGAGTGAGGGAAGGATGGAGCGTGAGATTGACAGGCGGATCGGTGCAGCGTCTGCAGTGATGCGGTCACTGCATCGGACCGTTGTGGTGAAGAAGGAGCTGAGTCGAAAGACAAAGCTCTCGATTTACCGGTCAATCTACGTTCCTACCCTCACCTATGGTCATGAGCTTTGGGTAGTGACCGAAAGGACAAGATCGCGGATACAAGCGGTCGAAATGAGTTTCCTCCGCAGGGTGGCTGGGCGCTCCCTTAGAGATAGGGTGAGGAGCTCAGTCACACGGGAGGAGCTCGGAGTAGAGCCGCTGCTCCTCCACGTTGAGAGGAGCCAGCTGAGGTGGCTCGGGCATCTGTTCCGGATGCCTCCTGGACGCCTCTCCCTAGGGAGGTGTTTCGGGCATGTCCCACCGGGAGGAGGCCCTGGGGAAGACCCAGGACACGCTGGAGGGACTATGTCTCTCGGCTGGCCTGGGAACGCCTCGGGATCCCCCCGGAGGAGTTGGAGGAAGTGTCTGGGGAAAAGGAAGTCTGGGAGTCCCTGCTTAGACTGCTGCCCCCGCGACCCGGCCCCGGATAAAGCGGAAGAAGATGGATGGATGGATGGATGGATGGACTTTGAAAAAAAATTACGAATAAAAAACAGCTAGAAAGACTAGTAAATCGATTCCGTTTTTCTGTTGAACAAAACCAGATCACTCTTGACACACGCTGAGATATCTGATTTTTAAACCGCCAAAGCAGTACATACGTATTTAAATATGTCTAGTTTCTAGCGCTCATAAACGATTTAGCACATTGTTAATATTCACGTGCATTCTTGTTTAGCTGGTTGCACAGTTTTGGAAGAGCTTTTTTCAGACGGTGAAGTGAAAGTGGGATAGACCGCTCAAGCGAAGCCAATCAGAACGCTGCTTCCGGCTCTTTATTATTACATGCAGACAGCGTGCATCAGCCTCATTTTGTCTCAAAATCCTGCATTTACAATATAGTATAGTTGGGGGGGTACATAAACTTTACTAAAACCTCCTAACAAAAACGTCCGATACCCCAGCTTTAATAGAATATGTCTTAAATACTTTTTACTTTTTCCTCTCAGTACATTTTTAAACAGGTACTTGAAAACCTTAATTTAAGATTAAAGATTAATTTTTTTTTTATGTGATACTTTTTTAATTGATTTTTTCCGATCTGTACGTATAATCAACTAATAATATGTAGTATATCTTTCATCACTACATAAAAGCATGCTGCGTAAAACATTTATTTATGTTTTTAAGCATGCACGCCACCTATCTCTTGTATTTTTCAGCGTTTCAGTGATCCATCTTCAAGTAGCCCCTCTTTATGTTCAAAAGATCTTTACAAAAACATGCAGCCTGGACTGTCTGCATTGCATTGAACAGGCCATTTTAATTATCCCGCTGCAAACATAGTGTAACCCAATAGTTGTAATCAGATTTCTGTTGTAACTGAAGTTTGAATCATTGTTCCCATTTGGGTTGCCACATTCGTTACATGAGACAGATTGGTCAAAGAGGACATTACATGCAGGCGGTAACTGATCTTCTGTAAACCATAAACAAGAGAATATACAAAACATGCACAAGAGACCGCGATGCTAACCATACTGCGGAAGATAATGTCCCTGAGTTTATAAAAGGAGAGCTTCTAAGTTGTCGAAGAAAAGCAGATGACCTGAGCTTCAACTGCGAGAAAAATGGTTGGTTATAACATACAAATATCTGTCCTCCCTACTCAAAAACACACATTCACACTCACTAACACAAATAAGAAAACATACAAATTCACTTCCCGGGCGGTGACAGAGGTGCGACAAGGTCAGCCGGTGAGTGCGTCCGTTTTTTCCCCACAATGCAGCAGGACACGGCGCACAGGGACCCAATCAGAGCGCGGGATTTGGGGCGGCTTGTCATCGCAACATAAATAGAAACAACAGAAATGTCAACATGTCAGGGCAAGGAAAAGGAAAGAAGGTTGTAGTTGTTTTAGAAGTAGACCACCACTGCAAAAGATGTCTGTAAAAGTGGATGTGTAATTTCCTGATTTACCCTTTTTTTCCCGTAATAAATACGTGTTTACAAGCCTTAATAAAGAATGAACAAGCACTTAATTCATAATGAGAATGATTCAGGCTTAGTTAATTTAGTACCCTAAACCCAACTCCAAACCTCAACCCTTTAATTAAGTTGTTTCTAAGCCTAAATCATTCTTAATAAACAATTTGATATTGCTCAGCTTAAATGTATATATCAATATATATATCAAAGTTTGACTATTTAATGTCCTTTACTCTTCACTTAGCTCTACTGTTTTTTAACAATGACAGATGGTAAATTATAAAATGGAGTCAACAGACCTGTTTCAATTAAAATAATCCTAATCGTATTTTGATCATTAAATGGACCATACAAATTTGAAAAACACATGCCAAAAGACATTTTATAGCAAAGACATGGATATTTTACAAAAAAATTTAAGGTATTTCAGATTTTAATCAAGATTACACAAAATGTTTAACTATTCTTTACCTAGAAGCCTTCAGTTTGAATATTCCAACCTTTATTTGGTTAAAAAAAAATCTGTGTTAGAGTCACACATTTATTGGCCTTTATTTAAGAAAGGACCAAAAATCAACTAATCAAGAAAACAACTACCAACTACGACTACTAAAATATCATCGGTTGCAGTCCTCCGGTTTCCAATGAACAAAATGTAAAATTCTGAGCTACATATGTCACAGTTCATTACGAAATAAATATAGCATAACATGTACCACCATATTGAAATCAACACCTCGCTCAAGGTACAAAGTACAGCTTCAGCTTCTTTTCTCATTCTAATAACAACTGTATTGAAATATATCTCGCACTCTTGAAATCCATTCTCTATAGGTTCTGTTCTTTTCTTGGACAGCCGTACTGTACATGTTGATTGGCGGTGGCCTCTGCAGAGTTTACGTGTTCTCCCATTACCTGCGTGGGTTCACAGACTGAACCGCAGCATGAGGCAGGAACTCGGTAATTCTTCCGCGGCCGTTAGGCCACAATACGACTGCGAATGGTGCTTTGTCTTCGAGCAATGATCCCACTGTGACCTGGCACGAATCCAACCTGACCTGTGTGAACAGCCATACTCCTGCTGGGATGCACTACAGCTAAGCAAGGATGACCTCGACGGAGCGATGGATAGATTGGGCGCAATCGTAGCATCGCATTACTACTTAATACATGCTGGTTGTAAGTTATCTATATGTTTTGTAATGTACTTTCCATCTCTCCCACACTTCTGCTCAGACATGTCAGAGGGTCCGTCCCAGAGGCTGGCTAAGTTTTCCCTCAGAGGAGCTGCCTTTCTGGGGTAGGACCTCCTGGCGAACATTTGATAGCTTAGCGCCATTGTAGCCGCTTCCTGGTTTCTCATGTTGAGGTGTTCCCAGGGGTTTAACTGTGTGGTTGAGTTCAGTGATGGCAGTTTCATGCACAATGGTGTAAAACTATCACCTTGTAGAGCTGCACGGTTTTGGAAAAAGAATCTAAACAAAAGTTTACAATTTACTCCTTGTCAATGTTTTCAAAAGCCAAAACTGCTGTATTTTAGTGCAATAAAAATACTATTCCATCTCATCTTGAGCAAATCCCCTCAACTAAAACTGAGTTCTGATTTTGCGTTTTTACGCTTCCTTTACAAATTATGTTTTAAAAACATTCAGTTTTCAGTGCACATTTTAAACACATCAATGAGCACTAATATCTGAGAGAAGAATGAAATATGAACAGCTAACTATCCCATTTCACACCTTTTTTAAAGGGTTTCAACTGCAGGGATATTGTGTTGATTGTACGGGATATTCTCTTACCCCAAAAATTGTAACCTTTGGGATTTTGTAAGTTTTCCATTTCAATTTGCGATTTTGAGTCGATTGCGATTGTGCAGCCCAAACAAGTTGTTTTCGCAAAGTATTTATTAGACGAGTCGGTGTAATCCCTCATTCGTCCAGGAGTGTTCCATTGTACTAAGCCCATTGGCTATTATCAAAAGGTTCCGCCTTTGGGCAGGGCTTACTCCAAGTACAAAATAGAGTTGTCAGACCAAATCCACACATTGAGAATGACTCTTGGATGAGAGTCGAAACATCTTGTTTTTCTAAAATAGATGATTACAACTGAATCATTTTTCTACAATATTTATTAGACGGTTGACTACAGCAAAGTCTTTCTAAAGGTTTTGAATTGCTGGACCAAACTGACCCATCAGTTTATTATCAACCACCAATCAACCTGAACTTTATCAAAGGTTTAAGGTGACTAACATAGACTGACTCAAAGCACTGACACAAAATGCCTGATTTGAGCAGGTTTGGCTGTAGTAAACGGTAGGCATTCTACTTGTTATCAATCTGAACACTAGAGTAAAAAGTTGGCATTGGTGGAAAAGTCTTCAATTCATTCTTCCAGGTTTGGGACTAGAAAATAATGCATACATTAAATACGCTTTGTCTTTTTAAATATTTTACTTGATTTTGACACCAAACGCCCTTCTCCTAGTTTTAATATACCCTCATGTATTTCTAAAATACTGACACAAAAAAGGGAACGGCACATGACTCTGGTTGTGTACTGCGTCTCTAAAATCATTTGAAGAGGCGTAAAACAAATGTGATCATGGGAACATTGGGGCCTGTCTCTGTTTTGCCAGGTTTATGTCTTAAGCAACAGCAACTTTGCCTTACAGTGCTAGAAAATGCTAATTGTTCACAATAATTAACTAAGGTTAGGATCAGAGTTAAGTTTTGGGTCCCCAGTCCACAGGAAATGGAGACGAGAGACACGGGAACATAGAAGTACATAGGTAAGCATTCCACAAAAATACTCCTCCTGGTTCTCCTCCTGATTTAGCGCAGGCAGTGTGTAGCAGACAGCCTTTAAAAAGAGGCAACTTAACCTCAGAGAAACGATCGTGCTTCCTCACTAAAACCTTCTGAAATATGAAAAAGCTGCTGGAGGAGTGCAGGGCGGAGTGAGACAAAGCGCCAAAGAGGTCTGCCTGAATATTACATGGAGAGAGAGCGGGTCACCCAAAGGTCAGGACATGTGCTGTGTCAGAGGAGGACCGCCCCGCCTCAGCTCGCTCAAAACCAAAGACTGAAATATCTGTAAAGAACATAAACAGCAGTGGAGATGTTAGACATATAGTGGTTTTACCAAAGTGACCGGGCTAAAGTAAGCAAACTAAATGACGTCTAGTGAGTGGGTCAATGGAGGGTCAGTGTGTTGGCTTTGGGAACTCTCACAACGGGGTGAAACTGCACCTACAGTTTGTTTTGCCCAGTTTTTATTCAGATTCTTTAATTGTAGCTAATGACTGCTGTGTACACTTTGACTATTGCGACTCAATTTCACGAATCTGACTTATGCCTAATTATATGTCTGGAACTCTGAATTGTGTTCTTCTGTACATCAATCTGGAAAGGCTCTCACTGAATGCTATCAGGATGTGTTGTTAAATCCAGTTGAGACATCTTTGCTCTCCACAAATGCACAAAACGCTTCCTTCATCTTGTTAAAAAAAACAAAACATATCAGTCTGTGTTTCTGTTTAAATAGACCGGAGTATGTCCATTGGCGCGCCCATGTTTGTTTTGGTCCGCCTGGGTGCTTCACCTTTGGCTTCTGCTCCACCTACAATGCTGCCCTGTGATAAGTTTATTCCCGCACCAACTGTGGTTCGAGCCCAATCACAATCAAACTCAACACCAGGAGCCTCACAAGAGTTTGTGAACTCACAAAAAGAGAAATGATCTTGTTGTTTCACCCCATCAACCAAAAACAGGCTCGTCCTCCAACTAGGTACTCCTGACTGAGATCCTGATCACATTTAGAACGACATGGGTCCCTTACCGCAATACTACGATGGGATTGCCCACTCCTGTCAAATTTGATCTTGGGAGGAGTCTTAGCATGCTAATTATGCCCCAAAAGCTTTAAAAACTAAGACAAAAAAATCACTAAAATTGAATTAACCTTGTTAAATACAGTTATTTACATAAAAAGTGACACAAAAAATAAACTACACTACACACTTAATTAACTTTTTACACATACACAAATAATCCACAACATACACATAACACATATAAAGTTACAATGTTTCCACGTGTTCTGCCCAAAGTAATTAACACGATATAAAGCAGGGCATTAAGGCATATTTATTTTCACTGCACATTAAAGGCAACTCAGGTACAGATTTAAATATAGAAAGAGAGAAATACAGCAAGATAAAAGAAAACATAAATAATTCCATTAAATGACTTGAACATTTTGAAGGTTTACAAGTTCAGAATCGAAATACTCGGCTTAAGTGGCATTTTTTAACAAAGGTAATAATAACTAAAGTCGTAAAATACTTTTAATAGGGTCTTTTGTTGATAACAGGGATGAATAGAAGATGTAGTTCAAATAAAAATGTGCTCAACTGGTGAAGTAGTACTACGCAAGCCTTAAAATAACAGAGTGTGACTCCGAGCCCAGCTGCAGACAGGTGACGGAGGCTCAGGGTGCTCTGAGCCACACTCCGCTCCCCCGAACTTCGCTTCTCCCTTTGGTGTGACACACAAGGCAAGTTTATTTGTAGAGCACAATTTGTACACAAGGCAATTCAAAGTGCTTTACACAACACGCAAAATCCCAAAACAGGTGCTACCCGGTGGTTGTGTGGTTAAGAGGCAGCACACATGCCAGGTTCCATGTGCAGCCGGCCGCAGTGTCGTGAGGTCTAGTCCCAACTCCGACAATTTACTGCATGTCCTCCCTTCTCTTTCATCCCCATTTCACGCTAAAGCTGTCAAGTCTAAAAAAGCCTATGGCCATTCAATGATGAATTCTCTCCCGCTTGTTCCCGTTAGTGACTGGAGCCTTTCACAGTGACTTTGGGCCTTAGGTGGGCTACACCTAGCTCGTCGCAGGGTTAACACAGAGACATAGACACACAGACATTCACCATTCATCATCATTCACTCTCACAATCTCTCACTAGGGGTATTTTAGAGTTGCCAATTTACTTAACACATGCCAATAAATCCTTAAAAAAAAATAAAAAAATCAATCGAGATTTATTTGTTATTATTCATTCATACAAAACGTAACTCAGAGTTCTTTATGATTTTATGAACAAATAAAAAAACGGCAAAGATTTTAAAAACAGAAATTGTAAAATAGTAAATAAATAAAGTCACAAAACAGAACAGAAGACATAAAAGAAAAGATTACAAATAAAATAATTTCAGTACAGCTAAACAAAAGTGCTTTTAGCTTAGATTTGAACATTGCCAGAGTAGAGGCCTGTCTCACATCTTCAGGAAGACTTGAGATTTTAGCTGCATAAAACTGAAACGCTGATTCCACATTAGTCCTGACTAAACAAGGCAAAGGTTACGGTAGGTTGAGGTAAGGAGACTGTTAGTTCAATAAAAGTACAACTATAGTGCCAGAAAGTTACTCCAAAAAGTAAAATTTCTTGAAAAAGTTACTCAAGTAAATGTAGTAACTGGGTAACTGAGTGCTAGAGAAGATACCCAACAGTCACACTCATAATGAGGCCGTAACAACAATAAAAGGACACAAACGGGTATCAGTACGCCATAGCAGCTAGCTCACATCACGCACACATATTAAATGTTGAGTTAGCTCTTCAGATTTGACCAAAACGAACGGGAAAAAAAGCTTCACCGAGGACTGATATATTCATCTGTACTGTACCATTCTGTCTCCAAAAGTTATCTATCCATCCTGTGTCTTCCGCTGATCCAAAACCGACCAAGGTTCTGTTCTCTCTGGCCTGGCTGTGCGTAACTGTGATAACCAAACACATCGAAATTGGTGGTTACGACTCCCACAATCCTGTAACCTTCTAAAAGATACACCATAAGCGCCGTGCAATGCCAATCACGTACTGATACAGCATGAAAGTAAAAGCTGTAAAAGCGATCCTAACCACATACTATGAACAATGTGCGTGTGTGTGCGCCAACATGTGTTAAGAGCTACACAATAATGTATTATACTTTGTACACGGACCATGTACTATGTTCTATTCCATGTACCGTAGAGACTAAATGCTGCTTTACCAAATTTTGTTTAAACTCTTGGCTCGTCTACTAGATCTAAGTTCCCGGATCTGAGTTTCTTTCTCGGGTGGTAGGCTTGGCTTTTACGCTCAGGACTTTGACCTTTGACCAAAATGGAATAAACGTCACCATGTTACGACAGAAGCATTCTCAGTTCTGACTAGATCAGTTCTGACTAAACAGTGCAATGGCAGGTAGAGCGGAGTTAGAGAACTGAGGCTAGGCTAAATCTTACAAAGCTAACTTTTTGGCTTTTTTTTTTTTTTTTAAGTAGAAAAGAGTAGAAAAGAATCCATTCAATCCGACCTCTTGAAGCTACAGTTCCTTGTCAGATGAACATGGGCAGTTTGAGTCACAAAAATACATTGGCACTCTGTTTCTTTCCCATTTGCTGCATTACCTCTGAATGGCCCACTTATCAATCTGCTTCAAGATAGACTGGGACTTCATATCATAGATCTATGGTGGGATTACACAGACATAATGCATTAGTGCCCCCCGAGCAGCTGCGGTGGTAAACATTTTTCTTGCGTACTAAAATTCCATTAGTTAAGTGTGACACAATTGACTGAAATTTTCTCAAATTTCACTGAATTGAGCTAATCTAATGCAAAAATCTATTCACCTTATTCTATAGTTATATAGTTGGCCTGAGCATTCAACGTAACGTAACCCTACTTCTGCTTGATTTTGTTCAGATATTCAGCTTGTACTAGTGAACATAGGGCTTCCAAACTGGAGTGAAAAGAAGTAGTACACAGACTAAAAAGCCATTCTCAGGACGCTCAGGGTGCATCGTTGACTTGTTGGTCACAATGAACATTGGACATTTTACACAACTCAATCTACTTTATAGTATATTTTAGAGGTGAGACTTTTCCCTCATTCTCCATTTAAACCAACAGAGGTCCCTCTCGACCAGAAGTGTGATTACAACAGAAGTGCTGATCCGTGGAAAAAAGAGGGAAAAGTGGGCGGGGCGGGGTGGGGTAAAGTGAATAGTATAGTAATATTGTGGCTCTAATTGTGCAAAATAACTTACAGTTTGCCTCTACGTGGTATGCCAGTTGCATTTATTCTTTCTACATACGTAGGAATTCACATTAGCCTGTAGCCGTCATCTCTCATTTCTATCTGCGCGTATTAGCTCGTATTATCCACTTTGGCTGGAAGTGAGTGGCAGCTCGCGCTCTGCTGTATATTAACTCAGCAGAGAGGCGTGTGTGTGTTTATAATGACCTCCATTATCCCCCCCTTCCCTAATTCTAAGTGAAAATGACATGTTTATGCACGGCCCGCGCACTGTTTTACAATATATCCTACTGCACATATGTTCTCTTCACAATCCACTCCTAAACCATTACGGAGGTGGGTTCAGCGCGGCTAACCCTATGCCCTCCGGAGTGCATGGATAGCCTGTTTACATTAGCATGTTTAGCTAGTCTGCCCTACGCTAATCTATACCATACTTGCGGTGCTTGAGCGTGGGTTTCTCTGTGTTTCTGAAGTGCATTTCGGACACACACATGGACCGGACTGACTGCAGACGTCTTGGTCAAATTCATTACAAGCAGGTGTGTTTGGAGAGATCTTGTTTCGTCGTCTGCCTCTGCATAAAGAAAAAATGTGTTCCTTCTTCCTCTTGGACTTAGCAGCTCTCTCCACAGTGAGTTTCAGTTTAGTTTTGGACAATAAGATTAAGAGTGACAATAGTTTGTCAGTTTAATTGGATTTTTTCAAAGTGGATTTTTTTACTATGCACATTTGAGTAATTCTGTATTGTCCTGCAGTCGGGGCTTGTGTGCTCATAAAATGTATTTTCTTTCGTTTTCACCTGTCTCCTATGTATTTACTTTAGTTTATTCCACAAAAATCACTTCAGGTCATTCTGTACTTTAGCACTCAAAAAGGACACGCAGTCTTTTTCAGCAATAAAAACAGATACAGAGACATACGAGAAAAATAGAACATAGTTAATTGAGCGCTGCCTGTAAATTATCCCAAATGAATACACCAATATGCTGTGTTCAAGTTGTCCTCGGAGCTCGTATTTTTTTAGTTGAGACTCGTAAATTCACACTGGCTCAGCCCTCAAACTCGGCATTCCTACTTGGAAACTCTTGGACCTTTTTCAATCCCAAATTAGAAAATCCAAAATGGCTGCGCCCTGCGTTTGGTGAACAGCATAAGCCCCTCATTCACGGAGAACGAGCAGTGCAGCCTCCCCGTGTTAGAGATGAGTGGCTTTTAGAAATGGTTTCAAACGACAGCTGTAGATCAGTCTGATGTCTATTTTGCTCTGACTATAATAGGAAAGAAACGCAGCTCTGACTGATGAGTGAGTTCACTTTGCAACACTTAACTTTTCTGCTCTTTAGGGCAATGAGAGGAACGTAAAGGTTATTATATTATAATATAATAATATATATTATAATATGAAAGTGGCCAAATGGCAGAAACGCCGTGAAGTTCCGGACCTCGGCTTGTGGAAATGTTCTCAAACTGGACCTTGGTGAAAGCTTATTAGTGACCCATGCTATAGAAGAAAGTTTTAATTGAAACGGCGCAGCAGTTGTCCAAAATACTGAGAATGAGATTGCAATGTCGTTCTGCCAAGCTAAAAAATTTTATAAAATTCTCCTTCCATAGCAAAGTACATTCCTTAAAGCAATTGGAGATTTGATTTGTAATCGTATGGCAGAAATCTTCAAACTTTGATTGAAGAACTCGAGTCCACACAAAAGTTATTACTCTACAGTGTTATTATATGGATTTGAAATGCAATAAGCATACACTTTTACCAAACAGAGAATAAAGAAATCAACAACTCCCTGAATGATAAGATTATTTTGTACAAGACAGTATAGACACAACACATTTTCAATAATTAAATGGAATAAGATCTAAATGCTAATGATTTTAAGCAAAACATTTGAATTTCCACAGTAGAAATGTATGCTTTTCTATTACAAAGGCTGTAAAAAAATTACATTTTCTAGTGTTATTTTTTAGCTAGTTTAGGTATGACCTATGTAGGAGTATTGTGGAACATTTATGTAAGTATGATCTGTAGTATTACATAAAAAATATATATTTTGCCTTTATCAAAAAGGTTAACTGTCTATCATAATCTCTTATTTCGTAACTAATAATACAAACCGTAATTTTAATAATCGTCTATAAACCAGGCTCTGACATCACTCACAAGTATCTGAGAGGTTCATTTCCCAAAACCATCTTGATTTTTAAAATTATTTTGTGATTAATCCTTATTTCTGCATTGTTTACAAACTCTTTAGCGATCAAGATCATTTATACTTGCATACATCCAAAATACACCATGGAATATGAGGCTACTGTTGTCCATGTTTAAGTGAGGAATAAAACTTTTGTATTCTATCGTCCGACCGCCTCAGATGGCCTAACCTTAAGAAGCCTTGAACAATAAAAGCCCTTCAGCACAATCACTAGCCCTTCACAAAAGCATAATCCTTCAAACTGCCGCACGACTAAAATACACCCTGTGCTGTGAATGTCAGTGGACGTTTATATATGTTTACTTCTGCACAGGTTACATAAGGACTGACCTGAAGTTATATGTGCGCGGTTGATTGCTTATCTATAAATTATGTGAGGTAAAAAAGGTACTGTAATTGTTGATGGCGACACTTTTAGAGTTAGATTTATTTGAGTATAACAGGTTTTATTGATATGTTCATTTCGCCTGGCAAGTCAAGAAGACACACTTTTAAATGTGGACACCGTTCTTCCAGAGTTCAGATGGGCGTGGTTGAAAAAACTGAGAAGCAAATCAGGGAAACTCATGGTGATTTATGAGGAAAAAATAAATAACCCTGACAACCGAAAGACGACTATATCCGAATGCATGGGAAAAGAGCTTGTCCCATGCGTCTCTGAATTACAAACCTGATGACACGGTTCTGTCTGAGTTTGGCCTGAGACACAGCAGAAGAAACCAGACTGAGATCTTCTGTATAGAATATATATAATATATAGAGCAGGGGACTCCAATTATATTTTCCAGGGCGCCAGACTACAAAATTGCGCCGCAATTTTATGCTTTATCTCTATAAGAACAGAAGTGGACTTACTTACATGACTAACAACAGGAAAAAAGCACTAAAACCCAGGCAAAGCAAACCCAGTGTTTACCAGAAACCTGACTTGACGAGTGCAAACCAGACAATACAATTACAATCCAACCTATATTCACAGAGAAATTAGCCTATGAGTGCATTTGGTGCATTTACACCAAATCATCAATGAAGCTGTTATTTACTGTGTCTGTAGCATCATACGTTTGTGCTTTGACAGAGCAGTGTTTCAGATGAACCTGGCCCGCCAAGACCAGCGGTGGAGCTGCAGCAAAGCAGTGTAGAGCGTTATATATGGCATCACGGAAGCAACACAGAAAAAATTACCAAATCTTCTTTTATGATGGGAAAATGGGCCGTGGGGCCGCCTATTGATTGGCTATAGAGCAAATCAGTCTGGATCCAAGGTTTGGAACATTGTCATAACATTGTATTAACCTGTAAGTTGGCAGTATAATGGGCAATAGCCTGTAACAAATATTTACCAATGGATTGCAACTCTTGGGTCAATTTGACTATTTATAGAACAAATATTATGGATTGTTTGTACTTTTTATACTTTTACTTTGGCAATTCATGTTTTAGAATTTAAAATGATGTGTCTACTAAAAACACACACGCCTTTTTATAAGGCAGGCTTTTCTCACATTAGGAATTGAGTCAGAGCTTGATCTACTGGCTGCGGAGGAAATTGCAAGTGGGTGATAAACAAACCTAGCTTACCCCAAAAATGCTAATATATACTTGCAGATGTAATGAGTGCCATTTGATGGCAGAAATGCTCAAGATGAGTCTGGCAATTACATCAATGCCAGTTATGTCGCCCGGATTGGCGTCACTGGGGCCCCATCCAAGAGCCAGGCCTGGGGTGGGTGCTCGACGGCGAGCGCCTGGTGGCCGGGCCTTTCCCCACAGGGCCCGGCCGGGTGCAGCCCGAACGAGTGACGTGGGGCCGTCCTCCCGTGGCGTGGACCTACCATCTGCAGGAGGATCCGTAAAGGGCTGGTGCAGGGAGATCTGGGCGGCAGTCGACGGCAGGGGCCTCGACGACCGGATCTCCGGACACAGAGACTAACTCTGGGGACATGCAACGTCACCTCGCTGGGGGGGAAAGAGAGCCTGAGCTTGTGCGGGAGGTTGAACGGTTCCGACTAGATATAGTCGGTACCGTCTGTACAAGGTCTCAGGTGCCTGTCATGGCGGTAACCCCCGAACCCGGTGGTGGGCACCGGAAGTAAGGGATGCCGTCAGGCAGAAGAAGGAGGCCTATCAGACCTCTTTGGCTTGTGGGACTCCTGAGGCCATTGACGGGTATCGGCGGGCCAGGCGTTACGCAGCTTGTGCTGTCACAGAGGCAAAAACCCTGGGCTGGGAGGAGTTCGGGGACGCCATGGAGGAGGACAATCGGTCAGCACCAAAGAAATTCTGGCAAACCGTCCGGCGCCTCAGGAGGGGGAAGCAGTGTTTCACCAACACCGTTTACGGTGAGGGTTCATGGGAGTTTGCCCAACCAGTCCACATGTGCTTTGTGGATCTGGAGAAGACTTTCGACCGTGTCCCACGGGGTGTCCTTTGGGGGGAACTGCGGGAGTACGGGGTCCTTTGCTCAGGGCTGTCCGGTACCTGTATGACCGGAGCAGGAGCTGTGTTCGCATTGCCGGCAGTAAGTCAGACCTGTTCCCAGTGTGTGTTGGACTCCGCCAGGGCTGCCCTTTGTCACAGGTTCTGTTCATTGTTTTTATGGACAGAATTTCTTGGCGCAGTCAGGGGTCGGAGGATGTCCGGTTTGGGGACCACAGGATCTCCTGATGGCTCCATCAAACCTGGCCCTGCAACATGCACTGGGACGGTTTGCAGCCGAGTGTGAAGCAGCTGGGATGAGAATCAGCACCTCCAAATCTGAGGCCATGGTTCTCAACCGGAAAAGGTGGTTTGCTGTCTCCGGGTGGGTGGGGAGTCCTTGCCCCAAGTGGAGGAGTTCAAGTATCTCGGGGTCTTGTTCACGAGTGAGGGAAGGATGGAGCGTGAGATTGACAGGTGGATCAGTGCAGCATCTGCAGTGATGCGGTCGCTGCATCGGACTGTTGTGGTAAAGAAGGCGCTGAGTCGAAAGACAAAGCTCTCTATTTACCGGTCAATCTACGTTCCTACCCTCACCTATGGTCATGAGCTTTGAGTAGTGACCGAAAGGACAAGATCGCGGATACAAGCGGTCGAAATAAGTTTCCTCTGCAGGGTGGCTGGGCGCTCCCTGAGAGATAGGGTGAGGAGCTCAGTCACACGGGAGGAGCTCGGAGTAGAGCTGCTGCTCCTCCACATCGAGAGCAGCCAGCTGAGGTGGCTCGGGCATCTGTTAAAGGATGCCTCCTGGACGCCTCCCTAGGGAGGTGTTTCGGGCATGTCCCACCGGGAGGAGGCCCCGGAGAAGATCCAGGACATGCTGGAGGGACTATGTCTCTCAGCTGGCCTGGGAACGCCTCGGGATCCTCCCGGAGGAGTTGGAGGAAGGGTCTGCTGATAAGGAAGTCTGGGAGTCCCTGCTTAGACTGCTGCCCCCGCGACCCGGATCTTATTAAACAGGGTTCATTAAACAAGCGAGAATGAAGCTGAATACAACCCTACTGTCAGGAAATTTTGCATCCAATGGCCAATGAAGCTAACTTAGAATTGTGATTTCCAAAGTCAAGTAGGGCCTATTGACACACAGCCAAACAACACAAAAAGAAATGATCTGAAGTCTACTGTTTTTCAGTTTAACTTGCTTTATCTGCAGAGGTGAGGGGGAAAAAACACGCAGCAAATCCGTCTCCAAATGCGAGCCAGCAGACCTGAGCAGAGTTGTTAAAATGGGACAAAGAGTTTCAGGGGAATTTGCCATTTACAGTCATGCACAGAGAACTAGCACTCTCTATGGGGGCCTGAAACAGAGGGTCCCCGGGGACTTAAGGGCCTGTGTTCCGCCATGGAAGATTTATGGCTGTTTATGTTTGGCTTGGTATTTAAACAAAACAAATGATAAATACTCACGCCTCAGAATCATTGTGAAAATAGGCTGGACCAACAGGAAGAAAAAGAACAATTCGCACACAGTGGATAGTGATTTAAAGAACTCTGATGCAGCAATATTTATTCTTGATTTTATAACTTTTTGCTACTTTAGTTTATTGAAATATTAGGCGTAAACTTGTTGACTTGCTCCAATGTAATTCTCAATCTTCCTTATCGGTCTATTGTGGATGATAATTGCCTCCGTTAGCTTGTTTTACCAAACTTTTATTTGTATTTATTAATACAATTATTATTGAGTTATTTTTTTGGCTTGGATTTAACCATTTTTACACAGTTAATAACCAGTTTGGGTGTGCTTCTATTGTTCTTTCAATCTAAGACCAATCTTTTGGCTCAGAGTTGATAAATTGATAAATTATTAATTTCTGTTTCATAATTGCATCTGCATTTTCTCTTATCCAATTATCCTCGGCTCTTTAGCTAAAGAGTGAACCAATAACAAGGCTGAAGTCAAGATTTAGAGCCAACTTAGTAGGTGGCGCCAAGCTGAATAATTTCTGCTATGATTACTGAATCAAACTATATGAATTAATACGCAGCTATTGCTTGCATACATTACATCACGAAAAACCCTCTGGCAGTTAGCGACCATGATCGCCTGCATGAACTCGCCCAGTGCCATGTAAAGTCCTGTTTACGAATGCTAACATTACAAGCATTGATTACCCTTCTCGCTCTCTTGTTATTTCTGTGTTTGATGCGTACCTCTGCCTGCTCCTGCGTGTGCGGTAACGGTCCATCCCAGCGGGGCTCATACCCGTGACATTTGCTATTATCCACCTGACATTTGACAGCTATTGCTCCTTATTGGCGTGGGCTCGGATGGCTTCATGACTCTTGCACTCTGACTCCTCGTAGCATTTAGCTCAAACTTACTGCCATGACAGCCTGGAAAATTCTCCACTTTACTTCCTCGATAGTTTGAGGAGAACGCTGTACCAGTTGACTACAGACGTAAGCATTAAAGGGTAGTAGCAATATTTTTGAAGTTGTGGGGCCTTTGTGTTGCCGATAGGGATTGTCATACAATAAAACTTCTGTATAGATTCCAGGACATTCTAGCTGTGACGGCCAGAGTGGCAACACCCCATGTCATGTATGTTGAATAGAACACTTAAATCTACCACATAAAAATTGGGTCTAAACCAGGACTAAAACAGTGCCAAATCAACTAAATTAAACTGGTCTTAAAGGGGACCGAACAAGTACACATGTGAAAGCATCCTAAATAAATGCTTAGTCAACTAAAGCCCCATGCCCTGCAACGTTAATTCGGCTAAAAAGAAGCGACTGGCAAAAGCTTTCAAAATGACATGGATCTTAGTGAAAAGGCAGATTAAACTGTCTAGTCACTCACTAAACTCCAGATAACTCCCTTAACCCTCTCAACTACACCTGGACAAGATCAGGACTAAACACAAAACTACACCAAACCAAGTCCACGTCAGGACCGAAATGGACATCATCAAGGATCAAATTTACGACAAGTCTCAACGCTGGTCTCAAGTCTGGTGTATGAATGAGAGTGCGTTGTGAGAGTGAATATGGGACAACAAATGTAAATTAGTCCATGGCTACAATCTGGCGTATTTAGAGATTGTATTTCACGTATTTTCATTAGCATGCACTGTTCCAACACAAACCCACCCTAAGGCACTATCGACTAAACAACAACGCCAAAACGCTTTCTTTTTAAAAAAAAAAACATTGTATGCTGCAAGTTTTTTCGCTTTTAAAAAAAAATATATATATTTTACCTGGTTACATAAAGGTTAATGCATTCATTCATTCATTAATAGCTGTAGATGTAGTCTAATCCTGGCTCACGGTCTGGAGAAGGGCCCTGGAAGTGAATTTCTTCACCTTTGTGGATACGCTACTTCACCATACATTCTAAACATCTAAAAGTTTAACCAGTTGAAGTTACAACACCTATATTTTCTTTTGGAGTTGTATGATATTAATGCGTAACATTTTAAAATACCATCATCTTGCAATGGTTGATTTTTGCCATTAAAGGTTTCTCCCTCAGAGCCTCTTATGTTTATTGCTTGCCCTGAGTTTGTTCCACATCTGGGCCTGGGAACCTGAAACAATAGTGAAAGTGGAGTTAGGTTTATCCAAAGGGAACAGCCTGAAGACCACCTGCATCTTTAATGAACAAATCTAATTTAAAACGTCTCCGCTGAGGATGACATCGTAAAGGCCACCGTACCCAGGTTTCCCATACGCATTGCATCATGGGCTAGCTATGGCGCCTTGTTGTTCTTAAGGTCTGTGTTCCATATTAGTCCACGTATGCAGTATAGACTGAAGAGAACGTTTGGCCAATCTTTTACTTTCATAGTTTATCTTTTGGGCTTTGGTGCAGTTGTACTTATATTTGCCCACTACTCGAAAATTGACTGTTCGAATCCCTTCAACAACTATTCCTGACAGTAATGTCCATGGGCACTTTCACGATTGTGTAACTGTTGAGGAGGTGGAGGGTAGGGATGGGTTAGCGGTCATCGGTGAATTCTGTGGTATCGGTTTTGGTCTGATTTAGAAAAGTTAGCCGATTTTCTGCACTTCTCCAGTCTTTGTGTGTCATTCCGAGTTTTTGGGTCTTTTTAAACAGACAATGAGTGAAAATGTAAACAGAAGAGTAACATCTGTTTACAATGAACATAATATGCCATCAAAAGCAACCATACACAATTTTGCAATGAAAGGGTTGAGGGTTAAGTGGGGATTAAACAACTCAGAGTTTAAAAGTGTTTCCTGTCTGTTTGCTGGCCGAGGGATCAGTTATGTCTGTTAGCTGAAGCTAGTCCGTCATAAAAGTAGCTAATTTGCCATGTCTGACTTTGGCACGGCTGATTTACTTGTTATGTCCCTCTTCTCAGACTACGATCCTTTAAAATATGTTTCTTTTTCTTTAGTACTTCTTTGAAATCCATGGTTTATTAATAGAGACTGTTGTTGCTGTGTTTGTGGGAATAACGCAATTAATGTAATATAAGATGACACTGTCTCTACCTGGTCATTAAATAATTAATACATTAATTGTGGTCTTTGCAATGGATTTACAAATCTATCTGTATCGGCAAATACTGGTTACTAGCAACAACAGTAAGAAATATCAGAAAACCAATATTGGCTCAAAAAAAATACATATTTGACCAATTCTTTTACTATAACTCATTCGACTATGCTGTTGTATTTCATCAATGGTTCATAATTGTACTGAGTATTGACAATGAGTTTGGCAAAAAAATTCTATAATGATATTCCAAGACACACTGTAAAACTTTGCTCAGCTAACTCAATATACTTACAAAACACATATATCTAGTACATGAACCAGTCTTGAACTTTTCTAGGTTGTCCAATTGTATAAAGATAGCATTGTGACCTTTTAAACTAAGATATACTTCTCAAACCATCAGTGAAACCACTTGTACTGTCAAAACTCCCTTGTGGCAGTGAATCACATTTACCGCTCATTGAGTAGGACCACAAACTAAACCGTGTTTAGTGGCAGTGAAAATCATGAAGTCACTTCTCCACACACTCATAATGTATAGCTTTTCCACCTTTCGTAGTGCCGTGCAGCCAACTGTTACAACAGCAAGCGGGAACACAGCTTCACAGGCTAAGGAAGTGGTGCATGAAGGCTACCTGGCAGCACAAGTGTGTAAAGGTCAAACATTTCTTCTAGGCTGTTCAAAATGAGACTGCATTATGACATTTTTTTTTAATTTAAAATGTAAATTTTACTTTTATTTTACTTTTTTAGCTTTGTAACAAAGTAAGTTCTTCTGTGGATCAATAAAGTTTTGCTAATTGACGAAACGGCGGTTGCTAGGTGGCATACCATTACCATGTGTTTTGGAACTGTCCTGTTGCTCAGAAATGTAGAACTGAGATTAACAGAGCCACTAGCCTTCAGAACTGTACATTTGGGCCTTAAAACTCCTGACATGGACACAATAACTGGATATCTTTAGAATATACTGTTGGCACCGGGGAAGAAGGCCGTCACCAAAAATGAATGACGCAAACTGAGCCAACAAACAAAGACTGGACTGACGTAGACGTTAGAAAAAGAAAAAAAAATACATTCAGACTTGATTTGAAAATGTACATATTTATAGACTTTGGACTAAGTGGGACATACTGTACATGTAGGACATGATGTGCTTTAATTTTATTTCATTTAATGTACTGTCACACAGTATTTTAATTTATTTTTTATTCTTTGGTCAAGTTCCTTATTCTGTGTTTTATATGTTTAAAAAAGATAATTAAAAAAATAGTTCTGCTGTGTTCTCTCACCAAAACAAACAGGTAATTGCCCGATTTGGCACTTTTCTGGCACAACTGCTCATGCCTTGCATACTTACCATGCAAGTGCTGATGTTTCCACTGCAACACAAACTTGGACACAGCAAAAGATATGTTCAATCATTTACACTTTTGCTAAAAACTGTTTAATAGATAAATATTTGCACGAATCTATGAAAGATAAGCATTTAAACTGTTAGTAAACTTGAGAAAATGGAGCAAAGCTTGAGTGAACTCTGACTTCAGATGTAAAACAGCTAATTTTTATGACGAAATATACGTTTAAACTGAGCAATTTAAAAGAAAACAAGTTAGAAGAAAAATATTAGGCAAATAGCAGCTTTGTTTTAGCCTTTTTTCTTTAAACTGTTGCTGCAGAAATCCAAGTATATGCATTAAAGTCAGGTTCCACACAAATATGCATTATTGTAAGTTGTAAAATAGGAAATACCAAATCTACAATGCCCAGAAGTATTTTATAAAGCCAGAATAATGTAAAAAATCTCTTTTGTTTGCAGTAGTTGTCTCAGGGCCAGGTGCATGGAAATCCTAATGAAGCCACAAACCAGATTTTTTGTTCCCCTTGGTAACATCACATGCAAGATTTATTCCTCCTATTGTCACGGAACCTGGACTTGCGAGTGTGCTGAAATCTGTTTTCCAAAAGCGAGTGATTGAAGTTCATCTAACCGTGGCTTCCCTTGACCACAGCTGCACTTGTGGTGGTGAACTGCAGGAATGCCCTTATGAAGTGTGCACTGTTGAACTTTTGTCTTGTAAGTTCGGCCAAGTTTCAAATCTCAAAGCGGTAGTCAAATATTGTAAGTATCCTTTCTTGAAAATGACATTGTTACAGGCTCCTGAAAGAGGTTGTGTGTTGTGTTAGATGTTCCACCTGGCTTACAGTTATAAAGAGTCTTGGAAATGAATTAAGGTTTCGTTCTCTGCATTTGACCCAATAATAAATGAAACCGTGAAAACATGAGAGGTGAGACAACATCTTTTGTACATGTAGTCAGGCTTCATCTGTTTTGCCCCAGTATATACTAATTGTAAAAAAAAGCTTGTAGGGTCAATATAAGACCGCTCTGTGCTGTCTGAATCAAATTATAGATCGTTTTATAAAAAGTTCTTATAAAGAATAATCGGGATCCTTAGAACGGGTTAACAACTAACTAGTTCTGTTTTTGAAGTTTTTTTGATCCAGTAAAAAACAGGTGCAGCAGTTTTAAGGTTTGTCACTGTAAATGGTTGTCTAAAGACCAAGGCTACGATCATACTGCAGGTCAATTCCCATTTTTTTGCCCATATGTGACCTGTATCAGATTTTTTCAGGACAGTGTGAACAGCACACGTCCGATTATTTCAAATCCAACCAAGGCCACTTTTGTATGTGGAAATAAATCCGATATGTATCCTCACTTTTAGAATGCGACTTCAATCGGAACGCTCTTTTTCTTTGTTTGTGAATAAATGCGTTGTGCTTAGAAAAGATCCCTTGTCATCCGTGATTATAATATGTAGGGTAGGCTACAAATGTAGGCTGAATGATAAAGCATAGTACTGAAAAACAAAGCTAAATATTTGGAGTTGACATTCTTTTACCGATCCGGCCCACCTGAGAACAGAAAATCTGGATCCGGCCCCAGAGCCAAACTGAGTTTGACATGCCTGTATTAAGCACTCCTGGCTGCAAATGAAACTAAGGACATCAATAAAAGCGGCGGACGCAGTATACGCGGCCGGGTAACGTGCCTTTTTTCTTCCGTAAACACAGTGCGCTACGTGTGACGTTGTGTTCTTTTGTGCGCGTACGGCCACATCAAGCTGCATTCCGTTCACACCAGACACAAACAGTGAACGCCCACATATAAAAATCGGATTTAAACAAAAAAAAATCCAAATTGGGCCTCAACCTGCAGTTTGAACGTAGCCCAAGACACTTGACTATTGTCTAAATGGTGGTGAATGAGTGATTGATAATGGTCAGGGAGCGTGTCTGTGCAGGAGGTCTGCCATGTCCCTTTTAAAGAGCCTTAGTGCCGCTGTGGGTGTACTAAGGAAAAGGCTCGATGATCTAGGCCAATTTCCATACAACAGTGATAAATATGCCCATTTGCTGTTCTCAGACAATGGAATACATTTTTGACACTAAATTATAGTAGTTTCCTAAATGTCACTCGAGTTCTGATATAGATAAAGGCGATACTAAAACTATTTACGTGATTTCTTTCAGTTACGATACTTGTCTAGTTTCTACACTAGTTTTAGTATTGATTATTATCAAATTTTGTCTACTATTGACAACACTATTATATTTGCAATATCAAGTCAAATACAATACGGAATACATCCCAAATGAGTGTTCCAGTCTGTTAAATACGACATGTAATACCAGACCGGTAGAATTCCACAAGTTTAGACAACGCTTCTCATTAGTTGAATTATAACACTGTTTTACAATTGCAATATGTATTTTACAATTGCTATTTTTTGTTTTGTTTTTTCCTCATAATTGGCAAACACACATATAACACAATTGCACCAGCATGTTTTTGGGTGTTTTTTTCTCCGTTCCCTGCAGTTTGTAGGTGGCTACGTTGTGTCCAATTTGCCCTAGAATATATGTCTCCATTTGGCTGAATCGGAGTAAGTGTGATGCTGGTCATAAATAGGCCTTGTTAGCCACTGTAATAGGCTGCTTGTGTGCGGTCCTATGCGTGCCGAGGGTGGCGTTTCCAGTTTTTTTTTTTTCCTCAAGTAATAAGGTTACTTTTCAATTGCTACCAGGTGTGTGAGTGAGACGGAGACATTGGAGAATTCGAGACTCGCTGCGCGCTCCATTTGTTTCAATCTGCCCCACTGATTTATTTCTACGACTTGGTTTTTCTTTCCCATGCTTATTTTGTTTCTCAGTCTGTTCTTTTATTCTGTTCCAGTTTCCATCCCCTCCTGGTTTTGGCGCTTTTATTTGCACAGGGCCTATACAAGTGAAGGATCATTTAGCTTCAGATGTATGTGTCCTGTCTCCACGTGAGGCCTTTCTTTTGGCTCCAAACCGGATTCCCGTTAAACAATAGATCCCATACGTCACAGTTAGCGCTGACAGATAAAGATAGAGGTTTGGTGCTGTTGATGTGCAACAGAGTAAATGTTACGCACCATTTACCTCCAAAAACGGAATCTACTTTAGGGGTGTTTGTTGCTTTTGGAGCCTGGAATCAAGAGTACAGTGAATGATGTACAATCAAGACCGGAATTATTAACCTGACTGTCTTTATATTCTTATTTTGGCTTATTTAAACTTTCTGTTCTGCAAGATAAAAAAAACAAAACAAAGGGACTGAAGACATTGCAACAAATTTTATTTATGGAAGTTTTTATGCCTGTAAAGTTTTTCAGTTAAAAAAATCAATAATAATAATTTGTGCATTTGTACATGCCTGAGTGAAATGTGCCGGTCGATTATATTTAATTACAAAAAAAATAATTAAAAAATCAAAATAATGATTTTTGTTTCCAAAAATAAAACCAGTCAGTATTATCACACTATATCCCAATTGAACAATATATACAGATTGAAAAATTGCTTCCAAAGGGCAGTCAAAACATCTCTTATTTTGTTCAGATTTTTACCTTTGAAACCTTTTCTACTGATGTATCCCAATAACTATGAAGGAAGATTTGCATAAAATAAACATTACTATACATTTTTCACACTTTTCAGAAAGGATCATAATCACTCTCAGCATACAAAACTGCAAAGCACAATTTGTTTTAATTTAAACAAAGGATGATGGACTTGACCTGGTGCATTTACATTTAATTTTATCATATTCACTGACAAAAAAATTCATACATTTAGCCACAATACAATTTGTCATCCGTGATAAATGGCTTTTGTTTGCTCCAAATTTAGTTGAGACAAAAAATAAAAATAAAAAATAAAATAAAATCCCTCAGCAAATGTATTGTAAAAGCAGTTCTTAAGAGTCAAAATGAGATTATTGTGTGCTGTTTTTATGAAATTATTAATTAGAATGAATTAGGATGCTTGGAATGTGTTAAGAAAGTGAGGAATAACTTTGGACTGCAGCAAACCTATTCAACAATTTTTTTTTTTCATGTTTTCAAGACAGTACAAATCAGGTACAAATCAGATACAATGTTATTTTCCAAAATATATTTACAAAAACAGACATAAAGCACGTACAAGAGGAACAAGTGTTAAAAGACTTTTCTTCTGCAAGATTATGTAAGTATGACAACGTAAGTAATAGAATAGCACAAGAGCATGTATCTGTGTTGGCAACCAGTTTATATTTAAATTTGCTGAAACACTTTATCGTCATTGTGGCAGTCATACTCTCAGCCACTCTCCCATTCCGTCTTTGCATCTCCTGCTACCGAAATACGAGCGCACTTGTCAAAAACGCCAAAACGAGTTAGCCAAAAATCTGTGCAATGAGGCAACACGGATCACGCGGCTAACGCTAATGTGTGTGTGCGCTTTGTGAGGTCAGACACGGATACGGCGGGTCGGTTTTAGCTAACAGGCGAGTGGGAGGCTGTCATGACTTCGGTGTCTTTGAGGCTGTTCGGGCACGTCTCTCACTCCTACTCGCTCATCGACGAATCTCACGCCAAATCTGTTCTCATTTAAATAAAAACCTTGAGCAGGAAGTCGAGGCCGTTCACGTGAAGCAGTTGTTTAGTTGGAGTTCAGAAAGGAATCATAAAAGGTTTATTGCCATTGTCAATAAACAGAATTCACAGACATAGGAACTTGTTTTGGTGTTAAGGTGCAACATAAAACAAAGAGCAATAATAAAAACAACATAAATGAAATCAAAAGGGCATGCATTAGGAACAGTTAAAACATACTATAATAATAAGATAAAAATAGACTTACTATGTACACAAGAATTTACAGTTAAATTTACAGTTGTAGTGCAGAAAGTGACAGTGCAGTGAGTGGTTGAATATTGCAGTTAAAGTGGCAGGTGTTTAGAAGTGTTCATGAGTCCAACGGCAGAGGGAAAGAAACTATTCTTGTGGCGGGAGGTTCTGGTCCGGATGGACCGTAGCCTCCTGCCTGAGGGGAGTGGCTCAAATAGTCCATGTCCAGAGTGAGAAGGGTCAGCTGTGATCTGACCTTGATGAAGGAGCTGATGGAGGGCTCCCACTTGAGGTCCTGGGTGATGGTGGTGCCGAGGAAGCAGAAGGAGTCCACGGTGGTGATGGGGGAGTCTGTCATGATGAGGGGGGCTGTGGCTTTCCTGAAGTCCACACGATCATCTCCACTGTCTTCTGGGCGTTGAACTCCAGGTTGTTACCGCTGCACCAGGACACCAGCCGGTCCACCTCCCTCCTGTAGACAGACTCATCCCCGTCCGAGATGAGCCTGCAAACTTGATCAGTTTACGGAGTCGTGGCTGGAGGTGCAGCAGTTTGTGTACAGGGAGAAGAGCAGAGGAAAGCACACAGCCCTGTTGAGATTCTGTGGATAGTCCGAGTGTCTGAGGTATTCTTCCTCAGCCGAATGCACTGCCTCCGATCCGTCAGGAAGTCAGTGATCCACCTGCAGGTGGAGACTGGCACGTTGAGCTGGGAGATCTTGTCCTGGAGCAGAGCAGGGAGGATGGTGTTGAACGCAGTTCTGTTGAGTTCTGTTGAGAGTTGGGCTGGGACGTAACACGTCAAATAAATAAAAGCTTTGACTGCCTTGTCTCTGACGCAAGTTTACTGGAAATTGAGCATGTGTTTTTGTTTGTTTAGTTCAAATTCAATGAAAAGTTGGAGAAAAATGTATAACGAATTCCACTCACTCACCTTTTCACACCAAAGTGGAACAAAATTATTAAATAATAATACATAGCATTATTAATATTATAAATATAGATATACTAATAATGGTTAAGGTACTAATTTTATAACAAGAATAAACCATTTTAGGTGCCATGTGCGTAAAACTGCCTTTACATACATGTCAGAATTTTATTTATGCTGTAATTTCAAGTTAAAATGGTATTTTTCATGTCAAATCAGGACATATAATTAACACATTAACACATTGTCACTTTGTCCTTGGGCAAGACACTTGCCTTGGGCAGGGCACTGCTTCCAACAGTCAGGCAAAATAAAACTAAAACATTGCATTTTTACCTGTGGAAATTAGAAATGTACAAAATAAAGTAAAGCATACCTTTTATGCAAATGTAAATTCAACTAACATCAAATATTGTGTACCTCCACTGGTAGTGGTCTATGTACTTCAAAACAATCTGGTTAAATCAGGTTAAAATGACTTGAATTCAAGATATTGATTTCAATTTCCATCATGTTTATTGGTTCAGATGAATTTACTTGAAAGATTTAAGATTATTTTACTTGCATAAAAGTTTTTCTTTTTCAGTATTTTTTTTCTTTCTTATTTGCCAGTGGGTTAAGTTATTTTTTTAAATTAGGAAAATGTATTTTCTTGTTCCAAGAAGAACAGTCAGAAATGTCTTGAAACCAATGAAATAATCTACGTCACATTAGGAATTAAAACTACTCAAATAATAAAAAGTAATAATCTAAAAATAATCTAAAAATCATTTTAAGCAAGGTTAGATATTTCATTTTCTATAGTAATACTGGTATTCATATATATTCATATATATTCATGTATATTTTTTATTTATATTCAAAGTCTATTTTTTATTAACACCTTATTTTATGCATGTCTTATTTTGTCATAGTTTACATTGTATTCATATTATTCACTGTTATTATTATTATTATTCACTGCCCCAAATTGCTGAAGGAAATTTCTAGTTTGTGATTTATAGTTTTTCAAAAAAGAAACAAACACAAGAAACCAAACAGAATTGTGAATTTCTGATACTAATTCCAAACACCAGCTAAAGCCCTGGCTATTTTTCTCCTCTGCTATGATTTACCATTTACACAATACTCCCTGATCAGTGCAGATTTTATTTAGCATCCCCGGTCTGTCTCCTGTGTCGTCGTACCATGTTTCCACAGCCCCAAGATTAACGACGAGGATTCAGTTACGCCACAGAACACGCCGGCGTACGCGAGCCGGGCTGGCGTTTCAATGCTGACATTTATTTCAACCACTTTTTAAAAATACCTCGTTCGCCGTTTTTGCATTCAACATTTCTGCGCCGTCAAGTGAGCACAGGAATGCCCCGGTTTTACAATTCAAATGTAAAGTGTTCAGCCATTAAGTTTTTGTGTCAAGACTAATGTTTATTTTATTGTCGAGGAAATTTGAATAATATTTGCCACTTTAGTAACAAGCAACAGCCTTTTTTGCGAAGGTACACAAGGCAGTTATCAAGAGAGGAAATGAGCTAAACGCTGGCATGAAGGTTGTCGAGCGCCGGCGAAGTGAACAAAATAATTTGATTTGTTATTCCACGTTGTCTCATAAATATTCTAACATTGTAAACAGAGCTGTGCGGATTCATTTGTTTGGAGAACTTTATTGGGAGTTAATCAGCGCGGATGTGTCCTCTGGGTGATGTCAAAGGAAAGTGTGTGAAAGCAGGAGTCGGACGGTCCTACAGAGAGAGCGCAATTTGGAACAAGTTACTCTGAAATGTTGACACGCTCCAAAGGGATTAGACGAGATAATAAAGTTGTTAATTACTTATGCAGTGTTTTGGACTTGGGCTATATGCTGAATAATAACAAATAATCACTTTGCGCACTAAATACGGTTCAAGGAGGAGCTGGACAACAACTTCTATTCCTCTATCTTCATTTTATTTTATGGGTTGTACATTGGCAACATTTATTTTGCTGTACTTGTTTGTTTATTTGACTAATTGAAGTGATTGCATTAAAAAACCAGATGTTATTAAAAAGAGTGATCTAATCCAGGGCTATTCAATTTAAGGCCCGGGGGCCAGATCGGGCCCGCCAAAGGATCTGATCCGGCCCACGACCCATCTTCCAAATATTATTATTCTTAACTTTTTTTGTTTGTTTTCTGTTTAATTCTGGGTTAGTACAATCTTAAACCTGGTTTGCTGGTTTTTTAATTCTGCTTTGGACCTGGTTTGGACCTGGTTAAGACCTCTTTTGATTCTGGGTTAGTCTTGGTCTTAGTCTTTCGATACTGATCCATTACTGTAATTATACGTGTTACCTCATTTTAAAGCTCAGAACCCAAAATTAAATCACTGAGTTTATGTTACAGTGTTTTGCTGTTGTAAAGTCACTGTAATGGGCGTACAAATAATAGTGTTTGCATATCATTATGGGATTAACAATTTATCTATTAGGACGTTTTATAGCATTTTCAAGTAGTTTTAAGGAATATAACGTGTTACTGGTTGATATCCGGTATCAGCACATTATCCCAAATACTGACATCGGTACAGGAACTAAAAAGATGGATTGGTGCATAATTAATCTTATCTAGTAGCTTTGAATTTTAAAATGTTCACCAAATTATCCTGCGAACCCCTGAAATTAACCTGTGAACTTCAGGTTGTGAAACTTTGGGTAAAGTACAAAAGAAATATGCACATTTTAAAATGTGATCCCAAGTAACGACTAAACCAAAAGTGTTTCAACTTTTCTCAACCTGATATTATAAAGTAGTATTTTTGTACCTGTACTTTTTATTGTCGTTCAGACCTCCAGAACCGCCGCTGTTCTCTTTCACGTGGCCTTCACTCGATGAGAGCTCTCTATGCAGTGAATGAGTGAATAACATATCCTTTCAATGACTGGCTTTACGAAGTGCATTACAAAAACAGCAGTCGGTGTCTGAATGTGTTTAGTTTGTTTGTAGTTAGTCATCAAATGTTTTAAAGGCTGCACATGCTTTTTTCAGGTATTTAGTAGTAAACTGTAACATGAGTGGATTCCATATTTTCTAACTTACTTATTTACTATAAGTGAAATGTCTGTTGGATTGTATCAAATACATTTCCCCAAAAATGCGATTTATACTCCCGTGCGACATATACATGTTTTTTTCCTTCTCTATTATGATTTTTTTGGCTGATGTGACTTAAACTCCGGAGCAACTTATAGTCCAAAAAATACGGTAATCATAGTACATTTTGCCCATTTTCAACAGCAATATTGATTAAAAAAACCTCTTCATAATAGAAACAGGTCTGTTGACTTCTTGTTCTTGTGCTTATTGGTGAAAAATGGCCACATGACATTTTTTAACCCTTATTAACCAAAATCTGAATTTATAATGATCGTAAGTAAGTACAAAATGTGGAGATAGGAGGTAGGTTAAAACTGAAATCAAGCATGAATCGATAAAATAAACAATTCTAAGTAAACAAACCCATGAAAAAACCCATGAAAAAACATAATTAGTGTAGGGATTATTGTGACAAGAAACATTGGCGATATTTGACACCGTGACTATACAACACAGAAATACGGGATCATTCACATCGTTTAATAGAGCAACATTCCTCTCGTAACATTGTTTTTTTTTTTTTTTTTTATAAATCTCTATTGACTTTTGCACTGCTGCTACAAAAATGTTGAATAACAGTCACTTTTAGAAGTTCAATTCTAAAGTCTATTATCGAAATTTTTTGGGAAATGCTCGTCGGTGGTGCAGAGGTTTAAGGCCCTGAACCATTCGCTGAATGTTTCTACCCTTCTGCCTCCCCATTTCAGTCTTCAGGCTGAAAAACCAAAACACATCACTATTGTCCTGAACACTATACAGGATTTTAACATTCAAGGGCGAGACACTGCAGGTGAATAGGAAAAAATCTTAAATTTAAAGATATACATTTTAAACATCTCCTGTAGTTTATTCACATACATATATATATATGGGTTTTTTTTTTATTCCCTTCTCACCCTCCGCGGGTGGTCTCATCCCTTTTTCTAAGCTCGGGTCCTCTACCAGAGGCCTGGGAGCTTGAGGATTCTGCACAGTATCTTTGCTGTTCCTAGTACTGCACTTTTCAGGACTGAGATGTCTGATGTTTTTCCAGGGATCTGTTGTAGCCCCTCCTCCAGTTTGGGGGTCACTACCCCTAGTGCTCCGATGACCATGGGCACCACTTTCGCTTTCACCTTCCACACCTTCTCCAGCTCTTCTCTGAGCCCTTGGTATTCCTCCAGTTTCTCGTGTTCCTTTTTCCTGATGTTGCCATCACTTGGTATCGCCACGTCAACCACAACAGCTTTCCTCTGCTGTTTATCCACCACCACAATGTCAGGTTGGTTTGCCATTACCATTCTGTTAGTCTGTATCTGGAAGTCCCACAGGATCTTGGCTTGGTCATTCTCTACCACCTTTGGGGGTGTTTCCCACTTTGACCTTGGGGTTTCCAGTCCATACTCCGCACAGATGTTCCTGTACACTATGCCAGCCACTTGGTTATGGCGCTCCATGTATTTCCCTGCCAGCATCTTACACCCTGCAGTTATGTGCTGGATTGTCTCGGGGGCCCCTTTGCACAATCTACACCTTGGGTCTTGTCTGGTATGGTAGATCTGGGCCTCTATTTTCCTGGTGCTCAGGACCTGTTCCTGTGCAGCCATGATGAGGGCCTCTGTGCTGTCCTTCAGTCCAGCCCACTTTAGCCATTGGTAGGATTTCTTGACATCAGCCACTTCAGTTATGTTCCGGTGGTACATCCCATGTAGGGGCTTGTCCTCCCATGATGGTCCCTCCTCCGGAACCTCATCCTCTGTTCTCCATTGCCTGAGACATTCACTGAGCACATCATCATATAGGGTTATATATATAGATAGATAGATAGATAGATAGAGATAGAGATAGATAGATAGAAGATATATATGAGTAATCATATAGTAATAAGGCATCTTATGTGTAAAAATGACCAAAATAGCACTTATTTTTTACATGTAAATCCTAAACATGGACTGAGCCAGGTTCAAATGTCTAGGTTCCTTTTTTTGACGTATTAGATAAAAAATAAAATTGGACTTCATAACTTTAATAAATCAGGCTTACAATTAGATATGACAAAATCTTCAGTACATTATGTCAAAATCGTGTTAATTACAAGATTAGAACGTAGTATGTGTAGGTTCTACTTTAAGTGGTGATCTTTATGTCTCTACTGGATGAAAATGCATTTTAAGAAAATGGCACACATGAAAGCCTTTATGTTGAGAGCAAACTGACTGAGAAAATATTGAAAAAACTGAGTTTTGACTGTAGTGTCTCACCTTAGAGCGTTCATCATTGTTAGAACGGTGCTTCCTCATTAGTTTACTCAAATTGTATTTTGATTGATTCAAACATGTGTGAATAATCCTTTATTGCCTTCCATTTGAGGCTCGAGTGCTCAGAAGTCGGTTTTCATCTCTCCCCTATCCCCGCCCGCATTCCTGTACTTAGTTGTAATTATTGTTAAGAAATAAGACTGCAAGTGATACATGTTGGTTTCTAAAATGTCACATATATTTAAATATAAATATAAATGACAATTCACTACTACAATGAAATGCCACTATGAAGAGTTGAGGCTTATCAGTTCTGCAGTTTAGAACAGGAAGTCAATGGAACTGTTTTACTGCATTATTAAGGATCAATATTGCAATTTACAATGCACAAAATGTAAAATTATGATCTATTTTAAGTTCAATATTAAGTACCTGGAAAAAAGCATAACATGTCACCTTTAATCCTTAGTGCCTTACATCGTCAGACACATGCGCAGGGAGCGCTTCATTCCAAAACACTGAGGTCCCAGTTGGGGACATTGTTGTGTTGCTTATCGGCAGGCGCAGAGGCAGCTTTAGCCCTTCTGTCCTGGCGGGGAGTCTTTTTCCTCCTGCTCTGCGCTCACAGGTGGTTTCAACATATAACTGCTGCACATTTAAGAACGTGATATCTTGCTCACATCTGAAACGGGTCTGATCTGGACCTCCTGTAGAACACAAGCCACCAAAATATTAAACAGCAGTTAGAAAGGTTATACGCCTTTACATTTGAAGGGAGACGCTTTGGATGCACGTCTGAAAAACAAACTCACCAGCAGAGGAGTTGTTGCGTTTCCTGGTGTTGCTGTTCTCTTGGTGCGATGGCAGATCAGGTTGAGAGAGTGGCTTTCAACCTGGTGATCAGCTTATCCGGGTCCACCAGATACTTCAGAGGCAATCCCAGTTTGGTGTATTTCATCATTTGCCCCAAAAGCTGCGTCTGGATGATTTTTTTTTACCGGTAAAGGGTTTGTTTTGGTCCGTCCAGATAATAACGGTACGTCACTGGAGCGTCTCGGGTTGGTTGCTATGCCTCGTTGGCCGCCAAAAGAACACTTAAACACCCTAAATGCACCACATCAAACGTTCAAACTGCGGGATTTGTGCCACTCGAACATTCTGGATGCGTAAACAAAAATGCTGGACATGCATCCACATAGACTTTGACTACAAACTCGATGCATTGACACCGCACTTTAAGGCAGACTCAACCGGTCGGCGACCAGATCCTAGCTAAGATCTTCATCAGCCAGTTACCAACTTTTTCATTCGAAACGTGTCAAATTTTTTATCCTGCCAAAACCAAGAGACCAAAACATGAATATAATTGAGGTGAAATATCGTTATGGAAAGTTTAGACTTTATACAACCCATACTGAAACCTTGCACTTTCAATACATGTTGTTCTCCGTGTGTCAGCAGAGATGTTATCTCTATGGGCCAGGAAAACAAAATCAAAAATATGTGTTAGATATCAATCTTGGTATGCTAATTATTTCTATAAAATAAGCACGGTGGCACAGCGGTGAGTACTCTCTCCTCACAGCATGAAGGTTTGACTTCCCAGCGGCATGGACTCTTTCAATGTGGAATTTGCATGTTCTTCCTATGTGTGCTACAGGTATACCACTAAAAACAATGACAAATAATGCACAATAGACTCCCCTCAGTAAATGAGAATACATAAATAAATCATCTCAGTGGGAAGTCCACGGTTAAACATTGATTTATATTTTAAAAAGTGGACAGTACATATGATTATCCTTCGAATAAGAAAGGAATCCCTATGCCTGAAACCTAGGAATAGAGGTTGTGCAGGAGACATACCAACATCAAGGCCAGTTACGTCGCCCGGATTGGCGTTACCGGGGCCCCACCCTGGAGCCAGGCCTGGGGTGGGTGCTCGACGGCGAGCGCCTGGTGGCCGGGTCTTTCCCCACGGGGCCCGGCCGGGTGCAACCCAAACGAGTGACGTGGGGCCGTCCTCCCGTGGACCCACCACCTGCAGGAGGATCCGTAAGGGGCTGGTGCAGAGGGATCTGGGCGGCAGTCGACGGCAGGGGCCTCGACGACCGGATCCCCGGACGCAGAGACTAACTCTGGGGACATGGAACGTCACCTCACTGGGGGGAAAGAGCCTGAGCTTGTGCGGGAGGTTGAACGGTTCCGACTAGATATAGTCGGCCTCACCTCCACGCACAGTTTGGGCACTGGAACCCATCCTCTTGAGAGGGGCTGGACGCTCCACTTCTCTGGTGTTGCCTGCGGGGAGAGGCGGCGGGCTGGCGTGGGCTTGCTTATTGCCCCACAGCTCAGCCGCCATGTGTTGGAGTTTACCCCAGTGAACGAGAGGGTCGCGTCCCTACGCCTTCGGGTTGGGGACAGGTCTCTCACTGTGGTGTCGGCCTACGGGCCGAACAGCGGTGCTGAGTACCCGGCCTTCTTGGAGTCCCTGGAGGGGTACTGGACAGTGCACCGACCGGGGACTCCATTGTTCTACTGGGGGACTTCAACGCCCACGTGGGCAACGACAGTGACACCTGGAGAGGGGTGATTGGGAAGAACGGCCCCCCCGATCTGAACCCGAGCGGTGTTCAGTTATTGGACTTCTGTGCTAGTCACGGACTGTCCATAACGAACACCATGTTCAAGCACAAGGGTGTCCACCAGTGCACGTGGCACCAGGACACCCTAGGCCGGAGGTCAATGATCGACTTTGTTGTCGTGTCATCTGACCTCCGGCCGCGTGTCTTGGACACTCGGGTAAAGAGAGGGGCGGAGCTGTCAACCGATCACCACCTGGTGGTGAGTTGGATCCGCTGGCGGTGGAGGAAGCCGGACAGACTTGGCAGGCCCAAGCGTATAGTGAGGGTCTGTTGGGAACGTCTTGCGGAGCCCGCTGTCAGCAGGGTCTTCAATTCACACCTCCGGGAGAGCTTCTCCCAAATCCCGGGGAGGCTGGGGACATTGAGTCCGAGTGGACCATGTTCTCATCCTCCATTGTCAATGCGGCTGCTCGGAGCTGTGGTCGCAAGGTCTCAGGTGCCTGTCGCGGCGGCAACCCCCGAACCCGGTGGTGGACACCGGAAGTAAGGGATGCCGTCAGGCGGAAGAAGGAGGCCTATCAGGCCTCTTTGGCTTGTGGGACTCCTGAGGCCGTTGAGGGGTATCGGCGGGCCAGGCGTGCCGCAGCTCGTGCTGTCGCAGAGGCAAAAACCTGGGTCTGGGAGGAGTTCGGGGAGGCCCTGGAGGAGGACTATCGGTCGGCCCCAAAAAGAAATTCTGGCAAACCGTCCGGCGCCTCAGGAGGGGGAAGCAGTGTCCCACCAACACCGTTTACGGTGCGGGTGGGGACCTGCTGACCTCGACTGGGGACGTCGTCGGGCGGTGGAAGGAGTACTTTGAGGACCTCCTAAATCCCACTGCCACGTCTTCCGAAGAGGAAGTAGAGACGGAGGACTCGGAGGCTGACTCATCTATCACCCAAGCCGAAGTCACTGAGGTTGTTGGCAAACTCCTCAGTGGCAGAGCTCCGGGGGTGGATGAGATACGCCCCGAGTACCTAAAGTCTCTGGATGTTGCAGGACTGTCTTGGTTGACACGCCTCTGCAACATCGCGTGGCGGTCGGGGGTCGGTGCCTCTGGACTGGCAGACCGGGGTGGTGGTCCCTCTGTTCAAGAAGGGGGACCGGAGGGTGTGCTCCAACTATAGAGGGATCACACTCCTCAGCCTCCCTGGTAAGGTCTATTCCAGGGTACTGGAAAGGAGAATCCGACCGATAGTCGAACCTCGGATTCAGGAGGAGCAGAGTGGTTTTCGTCCTGGTCGTGGAACACTGGACCAGCTCTATACTCTCCATCGGGTGCTCGAGGGTTCATGGGAGTTTGCCCAACCAGTCCACATGTGCTTTGTGGATCTGGAGAAGGCTTTCGACCGTGTCCCACGGTGTGCCCTTTGGGGGGTGCTGCGGGAGTACGGGGTCCGGGGCCCTTTGCTCAGGGCTGTCCGGTCCCTGTATGACCGGAGCAGGAGCTGTGTTCGCATTGCCGGCAGTAAGTCAGACCTGTTCCCAGTGCGTGTTGGACTCCGCCAGGGCTGCCCTTTGTCACCGGTTCTGTTCATTGTTTTTATGGACAGAATTTCTAGGCGCAGTCAGGGGGCGGAGGGGGTCCGGTTTGGAGAGCACAGGATCTCATCTCTGCTGTTTGCAGATGATGTTGTCCTGATGGCTCCATCAAACCTGGACCTGCAACATGCACTGGGACGGTTTGCAGCCGAGTGTGAAGCAGCTGGGATGAGAATCAGCACCTCCAAATCTGAGGCCATGGTTCTCGACCGGAAAAAGGTGGCTTGCCCTCTCCAGGTGGGTGGGGAGTCCTTGCCCCAAGTGGAGGAGTTTAAGTATCTCGGGATCTTGTTCACGAGTGAGGGAAGGATGGAGCGTGAGATTGACAGGCGGATCGGTGCAGCGTCTGCAGTGATGCGGTCGCTGCATCGGACCGTTGTGGTGAAGAAGGAGCTGAGTCGAAAGACAAAGCTCTCGATTTACCGGTCTATCTACGTTCCTACCCTCACCTATGGTCATGAGCTTTGGGTAGTGACCGAAAGGACAAGATCGCGGATACAAGCGGTCGAAATGAGTTTCCTCCGCAGGGTGGCTGGGCGCTCCCTTAGAGATAGGGTGAGGAGCTCAGTCACACGGGAGGAGCTCGGAGTAGAGCCGCTGCTCCTCCACGTTGAGAGGAGCCAGCTGAGGTGGCTCGGGCATCTGTTCCGGATGCCTCCTGGACGCCTCCCTAGGGAGGTGTTTCGGGCATGTCCCACCGGGAGGAGGCCCCGGGGAAGACCCAGGACACGCTGGAGGGACTATGTCTCTCGGCTGGCCTGGGAACGGGGAACGCCTCGGGATCCCCCCGGAGGAGTTGGAGGAAGTGTCTGGGGAAAAGGAAGTCTGGGAGTCCCTGCTTAGACTGCTGCCCCCGCGACCCGGCCCCGGATAAAGCGGAAGAAGATGGATGGATGGATGGATGGATGGATGGATGGATGGATGGATGGACATACCAACATTCAAGAATCTCAAAGCAAAAACACTACATGCTAATACAAAATGTGTCAATCATAAACAACATTTAAAAAAAAGACAAAACATTCACATAAAAGTTAAGATTTAAATTAACATACGAGAACACACTAAGTATAAAGCAATGAAAGTAATGACCTGTTTTCCTGTAAGAGCTCAAAACACAAGTAAAATGTGAAAAATCTGCCGCATTCTAATTAAAAATACCAAAATCTACAACTCAACTTTTCAAGATACACTCAGTGTGGTTGCGCAGTTGAAGCAACAACCGAGAAACGACTTTTAGTTTCATTAATTTGAGCGAGACATAAGCTCCGCAGCTCCAGAAAATGCAAAGGAAAAAGCAAATAAATACATTTATCAGTTGTGTAAGGAAAATCATATAACCCCTATTTTTTCAATAAAGATTTGAGTCGCTAACCCTTGATTTTTACTCAGCAAACGCTCAACTCCATTATTTGTTTATTGTCCTCATTCACAACAATCTTGTCCATGTATTTCACCTTTTTTTCCCTTCCAACTTGAAATTTTTGGTAAATTTTCAAGGAATAGTGACATTCCCCTTTCAACAAACTGAACTACTCTTTAAAGCTTTTGTGATCATAGCTTCAGAAAAATTCCTTTGAAGGAGGTGAACGTGTCCTGCTATGAATAAGCCTCTCCTCTAAAGAACAGAAGGGCGAATCTGAAATTGAAAAAGAAGCAGCTTAAACCAAGGCTGTGGCAGCACCTGCAGTTCGGCACAAAATGGCCGCCTAGTGCGCGACAGGACTCCATGGAATAAGGTTGGACAGGGAGACGTGGGAGGCAGCGGCTCACTCGCACAATCACACACAAAGAACCCCGCGTCGAGGAGCACAGGCCTACACTGCAGAAAAGTAATAGCACCAGGTAAATTAGAAACTGTAAAATGTATGTTGTTTATGTTTGACTATTTGAGACGCTAGTTTTAGTATAGGTGCTAGTTTCAGGAGTTGAAAACTTGCATGAAAAGGTAAAAAACAGAACTTGTTCATTTTATTTAACTATTTGCAACGGTCCACAGGTATTGTTTACTCATGCATTCTGAGCATCCCAAACCTTTCCAGTAATTAGTTTATTCGTGCTTTTTCTCTGAGGCCAGAGCAAGTTTTGCTGTTATGATAAAGCTAACAATAACTAGCATGCTAACAGTGCAATTCTGCTTCACGGAGAATGAAAGACTCTACAAACACTCTATTATTATACTATAATCATAAGTGCACAGTGTTATAATTTTCACCCTAAAAACTGCTTTTACAAGATATCTATATCTATTGTGATATTACATGGAAAAAAAACTCCGTAGACATAGGGTTAAAATAAATACTTAAAGCCTTCAATTATTTCAGTTTAACTATTCAGTATTTTTTCATGTAAATGTTACTTTGTATTATTATTATTTGTAGCAGTAGTATTAGTAATTAGGTTATTTTACGCTTATTTCGAGCATAAACAAAAGATCAATGTACATTAGTAGTTGTACATTTGGTATCTATAGGAAAATAGTTTTAAAAGGAGTGGGTAGAAGCGCAACCCCCTTTGAATACAGTGTTTACATGGTACTGATTACAGTGTTCTAACTAGATCACTTGCAAGTAGCACCTATATCAAGAATGTCAAAAAACACAATTGTCAAAAACACGTTCTGGTAATTATTTATACATATAGATGTATATTAAAATAATAAGAAGAAGAATAATCTGTACCTTGCAAGAACGGTATTTTTTATAATTTGCTTTGAATTGGTGAACTGTGGTACAGTGTTTGAGATCCTCTTTCAAATGATACCACAGTGTCACCCCACACATTGCCGAACAGATACTTCTTCTGGTGGTTTAAAGCCTGTATTTTAAAATTAATTTGACCTCTGAATTTATAGCCTCTTGCAGACAGAAAAATCTTTGGACACTAGTCGGTACAAGGTTATTTTTTGTCTTCTTTTTAGTTTGTGCTTTGTAGTAGTAGCAGTAGCAGTAGCAGTAGTAGTGGTAGTGGTAGTAGTTGTTTAAGTATTATTACAATGTCAACATGATGAGTTTTATCACCATTCTACTCACTTTTTAAGATAAGATAAATTCAGATGCTGCAATGCAAAGTTAAAGAACATCAGGAAAATATAAATGTGCCCACACACACGCACACACAAACACACACACACACACACACACACACAAAATAACCTGAATAACTATTAGACTTAAAACCAGCACAACATTGCAAGTATATATATTTACAATAAAGGTACAAAACTACATGTACAATAAGTGATGTATAAATAGTGGCAAAAGTGACTCAGTGTAATTTACCGGTGATAATTCACATTATGTTAGAGTTGCACATGAGTGGTTTCTTCTGAAGAACTATTTGTATATTGCAATTTGTGACCGACTGTCTCAGGGCAATTTCCTTTGTTGTGGATCTATAAAGTTTGTGTATAAGTCCAAGTCAATACAATTGTAAATAAGTCTTTCCGAGCAGAACATGAACACTGCACCAAGTCATTTGCTCAAGTCGCAGAAATGGGAAATCTGGAATCAGCCTAACAACAGCTGTGACGTCAGGAGCGTTTGATTGGCGGGAGTCAAAAGAGAGTTCGCAACAAAAGAGTGCAGGCTATTTCGTACGAGCAACTTCTGAAGTAGTTTCTTCACAAAATATAAAGTCATAAGTGTGTCCTTCTCGACACCCGACCAAAAGCGCATGAATGCACACAGGTCGGGCATGACCAACGAGCTTTGAGAGCGGTGGAGCGGCGAGGGTTAAACAAAATGGCGACCACTGACAGGGCAGAGGCACAAAGACACTGGAGCGTACTGAGGGTCAAACTGTCCTGTCACACGACTCTATGAGGATCAGATGCAGATAATCGTGAGGCTTAGGTGACGTTTGACTTGGTATTTGACTCCAACACAGCAACAGAAGCTTTTTATCAGGTTTTATCGCTTAATCAAGCTAAATTCAAGTCATTTCTTTCACAATAATAAAAAAAATCTCCATAGATATGACAAAATAATGTGGGAAAAATACACAATCAAAATCTTTCTGCATTCAGACTTTTTGTTCACCTTGAGAAGCAACTATTACAAATTCTGTAATAGCTGCTGAACTAATACAAGATTCACACGATTTTAACAGAAATTATTGCCCGATTACTGCGTTCTCTGCAGACAATATTTAATTTCTCAAATATTTGCACTCAAATTTTTCATATTGATTAAATTTTCTTTATTATAACATTTATTAACATTTATTAACTTTATTTCAACACATTTTCTCAGTCAACATACACTGATGGAATAAATACACAATATTACTTAAACATAAAAATCATGTGTAACGAAGTACGTTTTTTCAGAGATAACTTTTCAGTCTGTATATATTTTGGGATTGGCTTCATATATATGTTGGGACAAACTGGGATCAATACATTTTACTTAGCTCTTTTTATAATTTTATTTTATTCATACAAATTGTGAATTACATGTTTGCCCAAGTCTTCATGGTTATTAGTTGTTGCAAGATGTCAGTGATTTCAGACTGCAATGTGATAAAAAACAATTAGGATTATTTTATTTTTTATATCCGTGGGAAGATTACACCTCGCTCGTTGCAAATTTGCAGCGTTTTCATGCACTAATCAGACAAGGTGGCTGTCCGAAATGCAGCAACTCAGATGGAAATGTTGTGCTATTTGCCAATCAGCAACCTGTGAACATGCAGTAGTTACTTTAACATGCTAGATCGATGAAGAGGCCGATGCCGCAAAGCTATATTTTCTGACAAATTATTTCCAAAATCTTCAAATGTTCATCCTGATGGTTTTTTGACTGAGATTTACTTTAACATCTTGGCTAAAAGTCAAGTAACCAGCCGATCTAATTGAATGACTTATTCACCCAATGTTAATACAAATACTTGAATTACTACAAAAGTACATTTACATGGCTAAATATGTACTCATTTCAAAATTCAATATTGCACTTCAGTAAAAGTAAAAACAATGACCTGAACAATACTACTCAAAATACTAGTTACTGGTTAGCGCAGTTTTCGTACATTTTAAAACAAAACTTGATTAATTAAACTGTTTAAAGCTGATTTAAACCGCAATTCGCATATTATCCAAAAGAGAGCAGGCAACACAGTGATGTTCTCTCAGTTTGTATGTGTAGAAATCAGCAGACATTCAGTAACTCCTATGTTCTTAAATGTAACTGTGGAGTAGCATGCTAAAAGTATACTCAATTACAAGCACAGGTTTAAAAATCTACTCATAAAAAAGTACAATTACCTAAAAAATTAAAATTAATATGTAATTAGATACTTTCCACCTCTGAGCACTGATAAACCTGAATTTTGCTGTAAGAATAGAGTAGACGCACATACTCACATGTTTCCCCAATGTCAAAAAATGCATTCTCCAATCCCAAATAAATCTTCAATCATTATTACGCTTTACTCTTTCTAAAAGCATTTGAAGCCCTTACACCAAGCTAATGTAACGACTGACCCGATGAACCGCTGATCTCTACATGTGTACAGTGCAGAGTCACAGACGCAAAAGGGTCTGAAAATCCTCCATATTAGCCTATTATCTGCATGCCGCTTGTAATTGTCCATCTCCCCTCCCTGTACCTGGCTTTCGGTTGCGGCACAAAAAACGGTCGCCCGGGGGGTTTGTGACACAGGGGCACGAAACAGAAAGCGACAGAGAGACAGTGCACGTCCTCAGGGGTCCAAACGGGCTGCCATCGGCCTCATCAGGGCACCAGCCTCCAACTGTGTTTCCCACGACCGTGCAGGCTTTCAGCGCTGGAGACGAGAGGCCAAAACAGGACAATGCAGCAAGAGATGTTACTGTAAGCTCTATTTATTTGTGCTAGCTTTGGTTAGCTTTAGTCGGTGTGATAAACTAGATGTTCGAAACTCAGTGATTTGACAAATTAAAGGCCTTAAAGCTTTGATTTGCAAGAAGCTCACATGCAACGTTGCTATTTAAGCACGCTATTAGCAAAAGAGCAATATGAAACTGGGAAACACCACTCTAGTTTAGTCGTCTTTGTGAATGGGAGCTGTTTGAAATGTTCTCATTTGAAGGATTTATACATTAACACTGGGAACGAGAGAGCAAAAGAAAGTCGAACGACAATGCACATGACCAAGAGGAGCCTAGATACTTTCTTCTTTGAGCACTCTTCGCTTTGGTTTACACAAGCTTTTAGTTCAGGCAAGGTTGTTCGCCGAAATATACAGTTTCAGAGTTATCCGTGGTGGTTTCTTAACTTTGGGTTCAAAACACGTGGACAAGTCAAACAGACAACGCACACAACACCACTGAATGCAATTGTTAATAAAATAACCCACATCTTGATCGTTTTGTGACAGTAACTGAAATCGAGATGTTCCTTATCGTCCTGGCTAATAAGTTAAGTAACCTGCCTAAAAGTTTTGGTTAGCTGTTTAGCTGTGTTTTTTTGCACTTGACACTTTTTGTGTGTTTTATCTAGCAACAATTGAAGCGTGCATAACAGTGAAGGTCAGGACACAATGTGCACATCAGAGCGGCTACAGAAAGCTATGCATATGAAGTTCAAATAGACCTGGATGTTGAAGCAATGTTGATTATTGCATTCCAGTCAACCTTGCACCACATTCAAAAATCAAAGAAGCAATTGTTGTTTTTAATTAAAATACATTTGGATGTTGAATAGTTTTAAAGCTCGTTTTCTTGTGCCTCGTAGGTGTTGCTCCTCGGATGTGACTGCGGTGCCCTTCAGTAAGTCTAAAGGCAAGGCAACGCATGGTCAACATTTCGAGCATTTCCAACGCGGTAAGACAAATGTTCATTATTACGGGATTGCAATTTTATTACTTTCGTTTTTGTCGGTGAATAACAAATGTCAAAATGTGATCCTTTCTCATTTGAGTGCATCTGAAATTGAAATGAAAACACTCAGAGTTCAGTGGCAAAGTGGCGTAATGCTGTTAGTTAATTGAATTACGCAAATAGCCGTAAATTCAGTCATTTTGGATAGAAAGCTTTTCTGACGCCCACACTACATTCAAGACCAACAGATTAGAGACAAGACAACAAAAATCATCTTTGCAGAATGTGGCAACAAACAAATTACCTTCGTACAACACAAAATGCCTTCCTCCGTAGCTTTGTGCAGCCTTGTTTGTGGCCAGTTACAACCTATGGCACACAAAATTACTCTTTTAAAAATACGAAATGGACAATGGATTTTAGCGTTGTCTAGTGTTGTCTGAGGCTGTAAATTTCAGCTCAAAATAATATTGATCAATACCATTCCAAAACCAACTTTATCTTTTATTTAATGAATTTTAGTATGACTGTTTTTCATTTCGAGTTAGTATTAGTATCAAAGTTTTTATTGTATGTATTTTTTTTTTATTACCCTAAATCTAATTCTTATGTACCAGAATCAAACATTTATTTCGTCAAATTGCACTGCTCTTTCTATTTCCTTCCATTGCATACCTTTTTGGTCATTTCAGTCTTATATTATAATATCAGTATTGTATATATATCAGAATAATATAATAAATTACAGTTATAAAATCACAACAAGATTCCAACACTCACCTTAATAAAGCAGCTCAGATCTATTAAAATAATCTTATTTTTTTATGTTTGTTTGATTTTTGGAAAACATTATTTCATGTGCAACAGTCTCTATCACCAGTTTAATCCAATCCTTAATCTCTCCTCCATTGCATCCATGATAAATGATTTAGTTATGCATGTACTGTAACTAAAGGTTGAAGATTTTAAGACGGTCTGACTTCAAATTCCAACAATGATAACAAAAATAGCGTGTACATTTATAAAGCTGCAACTATTTGTTTAATTCTCTCAAAAACATTCTTGCTTCTTCTTGTGTGAATAATATACAGGCATACATAATGAATATAGGCTCATTTGCTTTTTGATTAACAGCAAATTATTTGCTGGCAAAGGCCACTAAGCTTGCCACATTTTTGTTGATGTCTCAATGTCTCAAAACATCTACAAATCTCCTTTAATTTGATTGGCTGCTTTAGGCCATCAGCATGGTTGTATACACATACCGTAACAGGAAATGACGCACGTACATTTCGATATAGTATTTCAGCGCAACTCTATTGGTTGTTCAGTGTTGCTATGGAAAACGTCTCAGTTCCCGTTGTGAATATTTTGACTCGTTTTGAAGCTCTAACAACATACGACCTCCACGGAAACCTGACTATGGCTGGACCAATTAAAACGCAGGGTGCAGTCATCCGACCAATAACGTTTTGGGGGAAGATTTGGCATTCCCAATCGCAGCGAGGGACCTTGCGTTGCCCCAGTGCGCTGCACACACACACACACACACGGTGCAAAAAGACTCAGTGTTTGAAAGGTTTAGGCATGGTGGTCATATAGTTGAGATTTTGGTTGGAGTTGATGTGACAAGCGAGAATGCAGCGCTTATTATGGCGTAAAAAGAACAAAAAAGACAAAAAATCCTTCAAGTCTCCACTGATGGCTGTGACATTCAAAGACGAGATTACAGTGCCCGCATCCCAGTAGTAGTAAAAATTGAGAGGCCAATCATTCAAGATGAGGGTTAAAATAACTTTGGTCCCACTACACATGCTTGAGAGGTTGTTGAAATTCAAAGAAGGATCCTCAACCAAAAGTGAACGCATCTGACCTCCTTATGGAACAAAATGTCTTCCACTGCAGTGATGTATAGCCCTGCTGTTATGTTGTGTGTCATGCGCTTGTAATGGATTAGCGCGGTTAAATTAAAACACATATGATATCAGTCTTTGTTAAAAATACACGATGGAAGCTATTTCTTGTGAGGTTTTTTAGCTGAATCTAAAAATGTCACAGCGAACTTGCTTCTTAATACCAGTTCCTCCTTTTGCATTTGGGTAATGGTTGTCATCTGAAATTGACGTACCTGTAACCTGCTTTTGGGCTGAAAATGTATTTTATGTGTCTAGATCATAGAGCTTTTGTTGCTTAGACGGTGATTGAAGTTTGGAGAACAAAAGATACAAGTCTGCAGCAGAAAAAAAAACACATTTATGGTGAGAGCGGCCTGGGATGACATTGCTAGAACAAAACTTGCGATTGTTACTACTTTAGTGGTTGTTGGAGCAAAGAACATTGTAAGACATTTTGCATGTACTTAATGCTGCGCGGATTAACAGTGAATTAATTTTGAAATGGCCTGCTAAAATAGCGTTTACAGTCTTTTGAACGACTTGCCAAATTGCACTCCGAGAGGATTAAAATTGTACGATTGCAATGTACTTTTCCGCATGATGTTTACCAAATTTGCTCAATGCCTATGCAACAACAACAAATAGTGAGAATATTTTCGAGTATGCAAGAAATTACTATATTTTTAGAGGGCCATTTTATATATTTATGGGGGGGGGGAATGTACTCACTCACTGATGCTATACAGCTGATTATAACAGCATTATCCTTTCTCCACTCTTCACACAGATGTTTTTCCAAGAATCCAAAACAGCCGCATTTACCAAAAATAAGGAGCAATGCGTTGATAGTTGCAAATATGTGACAGTTATCCTTCTAAAAAGCAGTAGCGGTTTATATCCATGCCGTCCTATTTTCGCTCTCCTTCCCTGCTGTGCTCATCCGACTCTGGATGCAGGTCTTTATGTACATGTATACGCCCATGCCAGTTCCTGAAAAAGAGTTGTATCCATATTTTCTAAGTGTTGTTGCATTGTGTTGGGGAGGTGATGGTATATATCTTTTCGGTGTTTGTGTGCAAGCGCCCGTCGGAACCCCCTTAGGTGCTTATTTGCCGTCTCTATGACAGTGCATACAGCTGCATTTCAGCACTAAGTAGGGCAGCCGGAGCTCGGTGGAGATGGAGCGGCTGACATTTGGCACCTGTTATCCCGGCCTCTGAAGACTTTGTTATATCGGAAACTCTCTGGTGTGAACAACTCGCCGAGAGATCCATCCGCGTTCTGACCCGGCTTCCTTCTGCTACTTGTGTTTTTTGTTCTCTTTCATTTTCTGTATAAAACACCAGGACAAGAGGGCTGCCGTGTAATCCCTTTGCATGGGGGAGGTTTTTTGGCGTTCTCAACTTTTTGAAGACAAACAGCCGACCAAGAAAAGTGTAGCTGATGCTTCAGTGCACAGGCAAGCCTTTAAAAGAACGCAAAGTCAGAAACAGATATTGTTCTGAAGGATTAATATCTATAAATAACTATTGTAGTATAATAGTACATTTACTTAAAAGGTATCTCCATCATTGAATCAATTGTGCAGTGGTAAAAAAATATATATAAACTTGTCTAGTGATGGGAAGTACTAGTTTTGAGTCCAGTAATACTATACTATACAAGTATCGTGATAGACTTGAAGACTTTAACCTTGGCGTATAGAGGTATCATTATTTTCACTCCAACACAGCTTAGGCCTGTCACAATGCCAATTTTTGTTGGTGTGAAATATTTCTGAAGAAAATATAGCCAATAAACAATACACAACAATCAAAAAAAAATTGTTGTAATATTTAATTGGCAGAATGTATCGTTTACAGCTCAGATCTTACCATAGTTGAGAAAATAACACAAATTCCCCCAGCTAGTACAAAGATAAAGTATCCATGATAAATAATGACATTCAAAAAATCTTTATTATTAATCATTTATTGAAGGATAAGTCAATATAGTTCCATGACAGGCCTATCCCAGCTTCAGAAAACATACAGAAAACCAACAAATGAACACTTAAAAAACAAACAAACCTGCATTTTAAAAAAAGTATCAATATTTTTCACGAGTATTGATACTTTCCGATACCTTTGTCAGCATTGATATATCAGTATATGGTATCAATCCACAAATGACTTCTTGCAAGAGAGTACTTTCATGTCTTATCAATCCCCTTAAATGTGGATGTGCTTTTCGAGTATTTCCAACCTCTTGATGTCAAAAGCCCTACCAAGAATAGCGTCATATTTTATGTTAAAAGGTTGAACAAATATCATTATTAAAGGAAGTCTATGATTGTTTTTTGTTTTATGAAAATGACAGTGTTCCTACACATTATTAACATGTGCAGGAACACCCACAAAACACCAAGGAGGAAGCAAACAATTCTCGCCAATACCATGCTCTGTCGCTTTAATTCTGTACATCCTTCAACAGTTCTCAATGTATGTATAGCTTAACATGACAAATGACAGGAAAAGGCAATTGTTAAAGGATTAGGATTTCAAGCATAGATGGGTAAGCTGCATACTAGGTGTCTATGTTGTAAATGCTGCATAATAGAATAAAAAATAATACAGTGGGTTTAAGTTGTCATATGAAATCTATAAATGTCTTTTGGCTTTTCCCTTATATCACATTCACAAAACAAGTTCCTCTTCCACCTTTGGACCTTTAACCTTACATTACTTTTGTCACTTATTTTGCAAAATATTTTCTTACTTTTGAAATAACACACAAACTAGTACTGATTGATGAGAAGAAGATAGCGTAATATATGCACCTAATATTGAAGACAGTGGTATTTTTTCTGTATCAGTAGCAGTGTTGGGTAGCGTTACTTTTAAAAGTCACTCGTTAAATTACCTCGTTACTGCCCTGGAAAACATGTTACGTAACTGCGCTACTTTGTTATAAAAGTAACACATTAGAAAACTCCTCCGTTACCATTAATCAACATTATAGTATAACTTATATTGTTTGTCGAGAATCCCTTTGCATTGCTGAATACTGTAACATTTATCTTTAATATTTATCTTTTATGTTGACAGATTATCACAATACAATGCCATACAATAAGCATGTGTAGGCCTGTCCTCAAGCAAGGGAAAACATCACTAAAACATGATTGGATTAGCAAGAGCACCGACGCGCAACAACAGAACGCACTTGTTTTAGCACTGTAGTTTATTGAAATCAAACTCTCCACATCGCTGCTACCTTAGATACAAAATAGTGGTTATAACAAAGGAGAAGGAGTTTTTCAAAACGTGCATCTGAAAGTTAATTCATTTTTGGCGTGAGGACCAGAGTCACCAGATGCACAATGCGCATGCTCACAACACGCCGACACAAGTGTTTGGTGCCACGGCTCTCTCTCTACTCTGCAGCTGGGAAACAAACCTGGCTCTGGGATTGTGGTGAGGAGATGAGACCTAACCAAAACTAACGCGTCACTGAACTGAAAAAGAAACTAGTACTAGATTACATGTGTGCACAAAACTAACGCTTTGCGTTCTTTGTTACTCTAATAAAGCAGTACTCTAACGTGTTACCAGCAACTCTGATCCATAGGAACAATAGGCTTGAGTGTTATTACAATCCATTTATATTGACTTCAACACAAGTTAAATTATGCCTTCCAAGGCCACACACGGTATTCACTCGCTCATCAAGTTATCACAGCACATCTGGAGAACATGTGACACCATTCCAGCTTCTGCCTCTTGAGTGCTCCAAATTTCACCTCTTCCTCAGCCAAATAAATTAGATGCATTCACAAACCACAAGAATTATGTTATCCACAGCATATGGGATTGTTGTACATTGATATACACACACTGCTTCCTGTATCATTAACCACGAGAATGCATGTAACTGCGCTCACTGGGATTTTTCATATAATTTGACCCAAGTGTTGGCGTTTTGGTTCAATTAGCGCAACTGACTGCCACCAAAAGTAAATATGATTTGTTTATGTGCGATTTGTGTATTTATTTTGTATCTTTAGACCTTACTGTCCCTGTGTAGATTAAAGGTGCACAAAGTAGCTTTTCTGGTAAAGGGTAAAGTATGCTCGACATATGGAAATGTTATCGCTCTGCCTGGAATATCCCACAGTATGGCATTAAAGGACACATATAAGGCCTAACTTTGTTCCCTCATCATAAACACTTGTTCTGAATAATCTCCTCTGTAACTGAAATTTTCTCTGCTCTGCTGTTTTTAAATCCTTATAAATCTCTGCTTGAGTGAATTTCTCCCATTGAATCCTGATCTTTACTACCTTGAAGTAAACAGGCCAACCAGACATGCGCTGAAATGTTTATCTGAAACTGTGTGTAATTTACCTGATTTACTGTCTTTAAAATGTGAAAAACAGAATTAGTTCGTTTTAAACTGTTTGCAGCATTCTAAAGTTATTTGTCACTTTCCTAATGCATTCCGGGCATCCTAAATATTCACCACGATGAGTTTAAGCGGTTTTCACAAGTTTAAGATCCCAGAGCAAAGATTACCGTCACAGCAAAGCTAACATTAGCATGCTAACAGCGCAATTCCTGTTTCGTGGCAAATAAAATGCTCCATCAATCAAAATTAATGCAAAAAACTATTTAAAGCAACAATTAAAGAAAAAACATCATTACAATACAATATAAAATCACAATTAAATTTATTTTTTATTTTTTATCAAAGCATAAAAACATATAGAAGTCCAACTTTTTCTACCATAAAAAATATAAGCATAAATAAAGTAGCACTGTAATTAGATGCAGACCGCACAAAGCTTTCTGATTCTGTACTGGGGCAACAAATTGTGACTTCATTACATAAAAAATTTTGGGCACTGCAGAACATTCTAAGCAATAACATCTCCACAAAGCAAGTGGTGCATCCCCACCTAGAAAAGCTACATATGGCATCTTTAAGTAGTCTTGGATCAGAATCACTTTGATTTTTCCCAGAAAGCTTGTCATGAATCTCAATTGAAAGCCAGTTGATAAATTAAATTGTTTTGACAAAATAAGTTAACAGAAGTGGTCAGACATAGAAGAGACATCAAGAATATGTTGATTGTATTTCTGTATTTATTTATTTTCAGTTACCTAAACAAAAGAAACAAAATATATTATTTTCACTTGTCTTTTTAACCTTAAACTTGGATATCTGTCAGCAGATCTTCAGTCGACATTTTGCAACTTGGCAGAAAATGCATTTAATTATCGTGAGGCAGATGCTATTGTTTTACGCTGCTTCAACAAAGAGGCGACAAATGTTGGCAATATTAACGCATTTGTAATACTTATTTTGTACTGTACAAAATATATATTTCAAGGACTTGTCTCATAACTCTTTTAAACTGATTAATTCGAATAGCTGAAACATTCAAGCATGTAGCATAAGGTCAAAATGGCAGCGTGACATTTGCTCAGCAGGAGTCTTTACTCTTTCTGATCGCCTTTTCGCTTGCCACTCGCCGACATACACCATATGGAAGTTCTGTTCTTTTCCGCCACGATAATTATCTTTTAATTGCTGTCCTATCCTCCTTCTTTTTCTAGCTTGTGCCTTCTCCTCTGTCCTTCTCACATTGTTACGCACTCGCTCGCCAACAAAAGGTCAGATGCGCGGAAAGGCTAAGGCAAGCTAACGTGTGGTAAAGTGTGCTAGCAAGACGGGCGTGTGATATAATGGCGCGGCTTAGGCTCTTTGTGCTTGTCATTCGCCATGGTAACCGCTAGTCAAAGGGAAAAGGCGAAAGAGGTACAAAAGGCCAAAATAAGTGGAGGAGACTGGAAAAAGAAATACCAGGTCAGGTTGTTTTAAAATGAGTGGAATGAGTTGAAATTAATCTTGATTTTATTTCAGATGTAGTTTGTTAAGTAGGTTTAAAACACAGCAAAGACTTTTCTTGTTGTGTAAGCTGAGGAGTGTTGAAGTCAGTGACCATATTTTAAGAGTTAATAAGTCTTTCATTGAGCGTCTACTGATATTTTCCATTGTCTCTAAGCCAAATTTAGCACGGTCATCAAGCGAGACAGCCAATTCACAAGCCAATCGCAAACTCGGCTGTCCCTGCATTATAGTAACGCAATGAAGCAGTTCCTTTGTCATACGATCATAGATGCCGCCCACCGTTACAGCACTTTGTTTAAAAAATTACCTTCAGAGTTAAAAGTAAAAGCATCTTTTTGATTAAAAGGTGATATGTTAGGATCTTGATTTCAAATGTTCCTTTTCTTTTTAAGTCGATCAATTTCTCAATATGTCTAGACTCTTTAAAGGTATAGTTTTGTTTGCTCGAAGACTGGAACTCACATTTTTTTTAGTCAGGATATCATCATAAACATGCTAAAAATATCCCCTCAAACCATTAAAAGTACTTCTTACTAGTGGTGCATCGATATGGACATTTTGGGCTGATAACCGATATCCGATATAGGCCGATATTTTCTTAATGTTGTTATGGTTATTTTAAACACTTGTTTTTTGTTTATTTTTTTATCAAAGAAATATACTAGCTATAAGCAAATTTTTTTCTAAAAGGATCAAATCTATTTTAAGAACCAGTTAAAACACATAATGCCTGTCTTTGGAGAAAAAGGAAAAAGTTTGATATGGCATATGTAGCACTATGTTTAGATATCGGCAGGCTGTAGCCAATAATATGATTATTCTTTATTAGACTAAAATCAGCCTTCACACTTTTACAATCAGTGATTTTCCTGTTTTATTTAGATTATTTCTCAGACTTAAGTGTCTCTCTGTAGCCCTCCAGTTCGTGCGTCATCCTCGTGTTGCTCCGCCTCCTCCTGTAACAGCAGCAGAGACAGTCTCTCCTCAGCTTCTATTTCTGATCACACACTAAATTTTCAAAATTCATTGTGCTTATCTTTATTGATAAGTTTTGTCTAAAATGTTTGTAGAGCTTTTACAAGTCAGTAACATTTCTGGGTCTTTTCGCTCAGAATAAAGACCGGATTAAAGTTCACAGTCTGTTCCTTTAGAATATTGCAGCCTCTGCAGCTGTTTCTGAAGAGACGGCAGAGTTAACTCTTTCATTACCAAGGCGTAACAATCGCGGACTGACATTGGCGGTTTTGGACCTAAACTGATATTACTCAATGAGGTTAATATTGGCTGATTTTACTTACGTACGTAAAATACTTTTACTTTTGTACTTCATTAAGAGGGCCACATTCAGCCTCAATCCGCTAAACAGCTGATTAGGTCACATTGTAGCCTGCTTTGCGCTGAGGCCATGCTTGTTTTGTTTTGTGGATTTTTTACTGTTCTATTTATTATGAATTATGAATGTGCTTTTTATGGATGGATGTGTCGTGTCCCTTTTTGTGCTGGCGCTCTGTCTCCAAACAAAGTTCCTAACGGACAGATAAAGTGATTTTTTTTGTATTGATTTCCACCACTGTTATTTTACAGTGGATATTTCAGCGTTTTGCCGGGTAAAAGGCAGCTGGCGTATTGTATCGGATAAACACTCCTCTCTCAAAGGTTCAGGCCCGCTCTCCTGCTTTTCACAGATAGCATCAGCGCCGAGGAGAAGTCACAAACAGGAGTGATGATATCCAGTCTTCCTCCGCTCTGCCGAAGCATCTGCGGGTCAAGCGTCTTCTTGCGCAGCAGGTGGTCTGGACGCCGGACCCCGCTCCCTTACCCATAATCCCCCTCTCTGCAGGCGCCTCTCGATCACGCGCCCGGGCCCCCACGCTGAGATGAAGTTATCACAGTGCTCGCAGTCGCCTCGCCTCTTCACCCCTCCGGGAGCATTTCTCTGTGTAGTGCGCCTCTGCTCCCGGACATGCCTGTTTGCTGCATAAATAGGCAACGCTGCAACAAAAACAGGGAGCTATTCAGTGAGCTAATAGAGAGAATGTTTGTATGATGTCTATTCATAGACTGAGGAAAAGGAAGGACATTGCAGTTTCTGAAATTTGTATACAACAGTGCGTATTGATTTCTTGTGATGTGATTTTATGTATTTTTCCATTATTTCAAACAGTCAGTCAAAATAATAAATACATTTCTTAAAAATCACATATTGCAGTATTAAAATGTCTAATACGACCATGGACTTTAACAACCTAATTGCCTAATGCCTTTTGTTGTCATATGTTAACACTGGGTACAAAACGGACCATAATCTCAGACAGATAATTTGAAGTTAAATTCATGTTTATATTTTTCATAAAAACAATATTTTTCATTATTCGTTTTGGTTATTAATAATCTCATAAAAGAGCCAACAAACTTAAAATCCATACAGATATCTATCTATTTAGTTAAAGCATTTTCCCATCTTCTACTTGAATGTGGCCGTAAACACTTATAGACAATTATAGAGAAATCCGTTACATTTTACTGTGATGCGTTCTGCACATTGTTTTCTACTGACGTGCGTAGGAGAGAAAAACAAATGAAAAATACAGTACTTTGTAAGACTCCAGGAGCCACCTACAATATTGCTGTACATATTTTAACACTTTAACACCTTAAAGAAGACATACTATGCTTCATTCAACTATAACATACAAAGTTCAAGTTAACATATTGTTCACCATAAACTCCAATGTTGATTGTATGCTCTTCTTTGTTCTTGGCCTTGTCTTAGTCTAGTTGCTGTATTCTTCTGACATGACCTTGATCTAGAAATACTGTACTTCCATTCATCTTCCAAGATTGATTCTTTCGTACTTATGTTGCACATGCTCTGCAAATACAACCATATTCATTATATATATCAAACAAATGTAGGGCCCTGTCTATTCAAAAGTAAACTATTTTTCAAGACATTGGAAATCTACTGAGATTTAGGGCAAAGAAAGGAGGACTTCTAATGTGTGCACAAACAAACAGCAAAGAAACACGGACCAGAATAGAGTTGGTAAGAGCAACTCTGTGGAGATTTGGATGTGAATGCCAAATGTCACCGGCACGTCACCACACTCTCACTTTGTCCTAGTTTGTGCCAGATGCAAAAGGAAGCACTTAAAAACAGCAATCCTCTGAGTCAGCCGAGAAGTAGGACTGTGCAGGATTCAAAGGTCAACTGCTAGAACGACACAAGGATGTATCAGGTAAGCGGAGTAGTAAAGTAGTTAGCAGTCACCCATTTTGCTTCACAACAAGAAGTCAAGATCTTAAGATAAAGGTGAAGGTGTCCTCAGGGCTTAAAGTTGAAGTTGGAAGGTGGTGGAAACCCTAATATTGTCGGATGGTGATCTATGTGTCGACAAGTGTATGTGCATATAAGATATATAGATAGATAGATATAGATATAGGGTGTTTATCAGGGTAAAGGCCTAAATGTTGATCAAATGTTAATTTTTTTTAAATAGGCATTATATAAAGGGTATGTTGAAAGAAAATGTAGCCTATGAAATAGGCAATATTAAAACAAAAAAATACATTTTAGACCATTTTAATTTGGTTGAATTGTATATAATTTTGGCCCTATTTGACATGGGCTACTGTATACTAAAAACATTCTCAGCACAGGAGCTGAATAATAATTGGTGTCGCTGAGGAGACGAACTTGACAAGCGGCTTTAGTGTTCAGAAGTTTGGACTAATAATATGCTACTTTGTGAAGAACAAACATAGTATTAAACAGGCAAGGCACTTGCTTCACCTGTCTCCTGCGCGCATGGTGCGAGCCTCCTCCTGCTCTTCTCCCTCCGCAGCTCCCATTACGCACATAACGCGCGCAGGGTCTTAAGTGCTCGGTCTTCAGATGATGAAAATTAGCCACATATTCAGTAAGAAAGCGTGAAAAAGAGAGAATGAAATGAAAAGTGCGATGTGTTGAGCTGTCGTGGCGAACTGCGGCACTGACACCACGGTGTGCGCGAAAGCCAAAGTGGTTCAAATTCTTACAAATATCTAAATCATGTTTACATAAATACAACAGAAAGCATCAATAGTTTGCCACTTGAGGTCCTGGGTGATGGTGGTACCGAGGAAGTGGAAGGAGTCCACGGTGGTGAGGGGGGGCTGGGGGGCTTGGGGGCTGTGACTGTCCTGAAGTCTACGATCATCTCCACTGTCTTCTGGGCATTGAACTCCAGGTTGTTACCGCTGCACCAGAACACCAGCCGGTCCACCTCCCTCCTGTAGACAGACTCATCCAGGTCCGAGATGAGCCCGATGAGGGTGGTGTCGTCCGCAAATTTGATGAGTTTTACGGAGTCGTGGCTGAAGGTGCAGCACTTTGTGTACAGGGAGAAGAGCAGAGATGAAAGTACACAGCCCTGTGGAGCTCCTGTGCTGATAGTCCGAGTGTCTGAGACATTCTTCCTCACAGCCGCACGCACTGCCTCCGATCCGTCAGGAAGTCAGTGATCCACCTGCAGGTGGAAGCTGGGAGAGCTTGTCCTGGAGCAGAGCAGGGAGGATGGTGTTGAATGCAGAGCTGAAGTCCACAAACAGGATCCTGGCGTAGGTTCCCGGGGAGTCCAGATGCTGGAGGAGGAAGTGGAGTGCCAGGTTGATGGTGTCGTCTACAGACCTGTTGGCAATGTAGGCGAACTGCAGGGAGGAGGTGAAAGACTTGAGGTGGGGCAAGACCAGGCTTTCAAATGACTTAATGACTACAGACGTCAGCGCCACAGGCCTGTAGTCATTAAGTCCAGTGATACGGGGCTTCTTGGGGACAGGGATAATGAGGGACAACTTGAAGCAGGCTGGGACGTGGTATGACTCCAGGTAGCTGTTAAAAATGTCTGTGAAGACAGGATTGTGATTTATGCGATATTTACTAAATTAAATGTAATAAAAAACATATTTTCAGAAATGGTCACCTTGAGGTTGTATTACAGACTTAAACCCCCCTACATATTTTTTTATGTTCAGTGCCTAGAAGTGGAGGAACAGTGCAGTGTGGCTTCGGGCCCTCTGACTATCCTTATACGCAAGGTAAAATTATTTTTAAATTTTTTTCCAGCCCAATATAAACTCTGGGTGTTCTTTATTGCCCTTGTATTTGCATTCAATTCATCCTTCAATGCCGCAGGGCTTGGTTGGGACTACATTGTTTATGTTGAACCATATCGCCAAAGCAAATCCCTAATTTGTGACTACGTTGTTCACAAACAAAGCCAATAAAACTTGATTTATTTATTTATTTATTTTGTGATTCTTACTCTGCCTTATCTTTAGATCTTTTTCAGCCGTGAAAAAAATCCAGCGATACATCTAAATCTAAAAGTAAACTGCATGGGACTCTACTTGTAAACACAGTGTGCGCCCTGAAGTATTTCCAGGCATTGAAAAATAAAAAAAGGATGGATTTCATTTAAAAATTTACCATTTTGGAGTGTCCAGCAGCTTCTTCTCCAAAGCAAACCCATCACCACTGTCAAATTTAAACAACCAGACACAGTGGCATGGGTAATATTTGCTACCCTTTTTTTTGCTGTGATTTGGTGTTATTTTAGTAGGACATGTGCAATCGAATGCTTTGCAAAAAGGTTGAAAAATACTGCTCTATATTATCAGAATACTTTTCAATGAACGTTAAGTTTAATCATTAGCATCTTAAAAGCTCCATTGGTTTAACATTAAACTAAGTGACTCAACCCTGAGCTGTATTTTCCATGTTTTTGTTGATGGACGAAACGCACTCAGATACGGTGAGAACATGCAAACTCCACACAGAAAGGCCCTTCCCCACCCGGGTATCGAACCCGAGGCCTTTTTTCGCAACTACGCAACCGTGCCAGACTGCATAAAATGTTTATGATTGGAATTTGCATGTTCTGCCTGTGTTGGTATAGGTTTACTTTGGTTGGACTGGCTCCTCCCATATATTCCGACTTTTATTTTAATGTTTTTATTGTTTTCATTTGATCTTTATTCAACCTGTAAATTAGTGAGATTCAAAAACGAGGACCACTATACTAACATATGAAGAACATGCAAACCATTCTGAGCAGTCCAACCATAACATTTAAAACTGATGATCAGATCTAGTTTTTTCAAGACGTACAATATGTAAACTTTGTAATGAGCAACTAGTGTTCTTGTTAGAAGATGATTTGTTGAGATCAAATGTAATCAGGACAGCACTGATGGCATGGATAGCAAAATTATTCACTCAAATGAAGCAACAAATTTGTATATAGGAATTATCCATCCACATTGCGGCTCTCCTACAGGCTCCACACCTGATGTATTCAACCTACTGGATTTTCGAACACACCTTGTACTGAATAAGCTTTTATTGCCATCACCTTCCACTGCTTCTCTCTATATTGATGTTTTCAAGCAGCTGGCCTTCACTACAATTTGGACCTGTTCACGTTTGAGACAGCCAAGAACAACATCCCAATCATAAAGTGGAGGAGAGCCCATTTCACTCAATCGATACACGATCTTTGAAGTGATACAAAATATAATCAAGGCAATATGAGAGGTTAATAAAGTAACATTTTGTTCCTATTAGCGGATAATGCATCAGGAGAATATAGCCGCATGAGAGCCAGGTTTGCTAATATGAACGGCAACAGCATTTGAACAGATGTCGCCAAAGGTTTGAGTTTGTATTGAATTTCAAGTTTAATTACAATTCATTAATGACAGCCATTCTTGGTTTGCTGTAGGGCTGAAACAAGTGAATCGACTAATCACAGTGGATTGATTATTGGGATAATCACCAATTCATTAATTGAATAATCATTACCTGGAATATACGCAAACTTCAAAATATTCAATGTGCTGAGAACAGACGTTTCATGACTCAGACAAAGCAAGAATTACAAATGAAAAGGCAATCGAAACATGTACATTTTATGGTTTTTTTTTTATGGTTTTTAAAAAAAATTTAAAAGCAAAAACTCATACAACATAACAAAAACAACAACATAAAACATGACAGACAGAGTTGGTAAAAATTCCAAAATTATATTCCAGCATATCTGTCCCATTTTGTCCAAAGTCCTACAAATTTGTCCATTTTACAAAAATGTTGTCTGTAAATATGCTCCATTAGGATGTCCTCAAGGGTCACCTTAACTTCATCATGGTCAATTTAGTCAAATCTGGTTAATACTGGGCTGTGAAACCACTGAGCATACCATGTGCCGCAGCAGTGGCTCTAGTTAAGTGCACAGATCAAATGACTCACTATAATTGTATAATTGTAGAAAAGTGCCCTCTCCAAGAATAATTACATGTCCAAGAACATGTTTAGTATAACCTTTATAGCAAGAGTTAAGAGCTAACACAAGCTCCTTTTTTCTTTTTTTTTCTTTTTGTGGAGTCTTGTTCTTTATCTGGTTCATCCCGCCCTAAATTGTGCCGTGCTGATACGAGGGGTGTGAAGTGGTCTCATCTACAGTGCGCTGTGGGAGGTAGAAGAAGAGGGCAGCAGTACAGTGGTTTTAGAAGAATGCAAGGCAAAAGTGAAACACCTGTAATAAAAATGTATACAGAATAATAAAGGGTTAGCAAATAAGTAAGTTAAGTCCAGGGTAAGTGTGTAGTAAAAAGATGAAGTAATCCAAAAAAAGGAGAAAAAGACAGGAACAAGGAGATACAAGGGGCAACAGGGGAAATCTAGGACATAGAAACACTCTCTAACTAATGTGTAGGTACATGTGTAGGTCATTGTTGATCACCAGCAAGTAAGAAACAAGAAGGACCAGTCATGAACAAGAAGAAACGAGAGGGAACAAGCAAGAACAAGGAGCTGCGGGATAGAACAAGTTGATACTATAGCAACAATAACAAAACATTTTCATACATGAGTATGGGGACTGTCATCTAAAGCACAAACCTCTTACCTATACTAAGATCAGATCAAAGTGAAAAAAGTGCTCATCCACAAACTCGTTGTGTGCATGGGCAAGAGATTATACCCACCTTGCTCAGTACAAATGTGATGTCTGGATAATTCTAATGTGTTTTCAACTGTACACTTTGTTTGTGGAAATGTGAACACCTTACCAAACCAGATTCGCACCAAACAAGCGCACATCTGGTCCTGTTGAAATCAGAGGTCTGGAAGCAGTACGCTTCCAGTCCTTTGGAACAATGAGGGCGTGTTTACTCTTGCTATAATTGAAACAAACTCTGGTGTGCCCTCGGCAAAGTAAGTACAAAGTTCTCCTGGCCACAGTCCTGGCACGAGATCTACATAGAAAACTGTCTGTGCCACTTCCCATTGCTTGTATGTGTTTCAGTCAAGTGATTTTTATGACATTTTTTTGACAATGAAGGATGGCTCAATTTTTTCCTGTACGTAACAAAATACAATAACCTTAATTGTTTACAGTATGCCTACTCTATTGACATTTAAATATGAAATGGGAGGCATTTTTCAATCTCACCTCTCTGATCTCTCTCATCAGGCAAAGTCAAGGATCATTAGTGCTGCTGAAAAGGTTGTTAACGAGTGCTTTCATTCTAACCTGCATTGCACAAAATTAAAAGGATTTGTAGAAATTGCACTTCCTGTGTCTTGTTCAAGAGTTGTATTTGGCGAGCTCTTCGCTGAGATAAAGGCAAAAGCATAACATCTTAACGTGCAATTCAGTGTTATTAGTGTCCGGGCAGTTTTAAGGGCATCAATAAAAGATAAAATATGGGATGTGATTTGATTTATGTTGTAAGTGTTTTGAGTACCTCTATTTCAATATAAAATTTGATGACGCTGCCATTTTTGCCAGTGCCAAACTTAATTGAAATGTACTTAAGCTACATCGCAAGCCCTACATTTTAGAATAGTTGTTTTTTTCAGTAGTGTTATTCAAAGAGCTGTATTTCATTATATATTATGTTTTCCCTTTTTCAAACTCAGTACAAACATATACAGATTCTATAGTAATGATTTTTTTTTTGGCATACAAGCAATAATATATTCATGGGACCAGTGAAAAGTTGAGGGAACAGTGCACCTTTAAAAATAAACAATATTCAGATTCTACAATGTGACAAAAGATCAGATTGTTGTTTTGTATTGATTGCGCCCTGTTTAATATAAATACACTATCACAAAGAGTTATTGATTATATACTGTTGATTAGACCCTTGACGTCACTATTCGGCAATGATGCTGTGAAGGCCTCGGTGATGTTGTCTGAAATGCCATTTGAAACCTAGCAATACCATAAAGCAGAGAGAAAAATAAATACTTGTGGATGTTCAGTCCATGCTCTGTAAGTTGAACATTGGCATTGAATTCAAAAGGTCATTTGTCAGTCTTCTTTCTCATGATCTCCTTTCACGTCCTCTCCACTCTGTGATCCTACCTTCTTTTCTCTTTTCAAACTATTCTTTTAATCAAAGAATTGGTCCCAAACGTGTCTCGAAATATTATGACTGATCCAATAGCTATGGAAATGACTTGAGGCTGCTGGAGACATGGCCTTTTCTGAGGGGCCCTGAGGAGCACAGTCACAATACAGTCTGCCCTGTCAATCTCCCAGTCTGACGGCTGCAGACCTACCTCAACACAGCAGGCTGTCAATGCTGCCTCTGATACAGTTTCATATAGACGTTCGGGCAACTTCAGCAGACGGAGTGGACTTCTGTTCTAGGTTATTCTGGGATAAATCTGCCCACATTAATTAATAAATAAATCATCAGCTTTATATAACATATTTTAATGACACTCAACGTGCTTTACAGAGCAAATATATAGACAGCAGGTTTTTAATAGACCTGGTGCTAGTCAAAATATCAGCCAAGTGTTTAGTGGCCGTTTGTGTAAAAAGCATGATGTTTGCCTCTTGTAACACCATGGATACTTCCATTTGGATAGTGATATCCATGGACCTGGTAAAGGTACACGTACCAGCAAGGGCTAATAGAAGCTGTTGAAAACATCCAGTTGGCATCCAAGCAAACACCCACTCTCTTGTCTCTGAGGGGAAAAAAACATTTTAGTGTAGAAAAGCACCTCTGTCAACCACTGTTCAAAAACTACAAGCGCAACCCATAAGATATATATTGTAAATGCAGACACAAAGACATGGAGAAGAAGAAAGTGGTACAGCAACCCAAATTTGAATGAATATCAAATAATGCTAACCGTGGTGGTGGTTCTAATTGTTACCACCACCTGCTGTATTTTAATATCTACAGAACAATTAGTTTATTTTTGTAACGCCCAAAATCACAACAGCAGTTGCCTCGATGGGTGACAATGAAACTGTCATTAGGCCAAACAAGAGGGAGTTACTTAGGCAGTTGAGAAGCATCCGGGTCTACAGGTCAGGGTCGTGAGATGGGGTTGGCAGCATTGTCTGCAACAGTACCACTCCAGTGGAGGAAGGAGACAAACATGTGAATAACAATGAAGAAGTAGAGAATAATGCTCAAGCTGCCATACTCCCCCAGCATAAATGCTCCAGGGGCAGCGTTGCTAAGAAGATAAGATACATTTCTGGTGTAATGTCAGGTCAGCAACATCCATTAAGTCTCTGTTGTTACTTGACTTGGCTTCTGCATTTGAGAGACATACGCTTTAAATAAATGGCTGTGATTGGATTGTCCCAAAATTTGATGACTGTCTGATGCTTTTAGTCAAAACCTCCTTAAAAGACAATTGATGCATATCACTGAGAATGACCTCTGACCACACTGTATGCATGGACCACCAAATGTCAGGAACAGTTATCCGGTCCTGTAACAGAGAAAATCCTATAGTGAGATGTTCAGTGATGTATTCAGACGGGAGGATCGCCGCAGAGGGCATGAGAGGAGCAGGTCAACGGCTTTAATCCTGTTAACGTTTTTATTTTCCCCCTCTATTCTGTGGAGAAACGGCTACATTGTTGAATACATATTGTCCATCCTACAAATTAAATGCTGATCAATTTTGACCTTGTAGAAAAAGTACGTGCTTAGAGAATGAGAATAGAGGTTATGTAAATGACTTCACAACATTTGGAATTTTGACATTGAGTTTGTGTCAATGATGAGTAAAGAAATCTGCTCCTCAAAATACGACCAAAATGTGAAAGTGCTTATACAGTCTTATAAAAAAAAATTAAAAGTCTGCTGTTCTGCTTAATATTTAGTTGACCCCTGACATTTAAAAGGATAAAAGCTAGTAAACAGTTGTTCAAAACTAGATAGAAAAATGCTAGCTACTCATGTCACACTCTTATCATTGATACGTACTTCACATACATCATTTATTCTTATCTTTGTGATGAGGAAATTAATAGTTTTGGGCTTAGGAAAATGTCCTTTATCTCCCCCAGCCGTCACCTAAACGAGCTAGCTTTTACTAGCAAAGCAACAACAGAGGAACAAATTCATGAGGCAAATTAGAAACTGAAAGTAAATCTGAGCAAGACAATAGTTCTTTGGACAAAATGAGCAAAAAAGCAAAGAAATATTTAATTAGTTGGGCGTTTTTTAAGTGAAAATGATGTATGTGTGTCACCTCACTACAACTCGTGAGCTGGCTCAACAGTGACTTTGAAGAGCATCATTACAAGAAAAAAAGCAACATCTGCTTTACGAAGTTTCATTTCAACATTTTAAGTTTCAGTTTTAGATTGTCATGAAACCAACAGTACATTTTGCGTTGTCCATTTGTAATGCCTGTAATTCATCTTTATGTGATCTGACATTTTGCTTGGCGTCTTCTCTTGTGGGTGTTCTTGGATGTTCTTTCTGTGCTTTGGACTATACTTCTTTTCTCCGGCCAGCCATATATCATCAAGGATTAGAAGAACTGCCCACTATGCTAACCTGCACCATTGAGTCATGGCACAACAGGAGGTTTCTCGTTCAATAGGTTGTGTTCACATGGCATCGCAAACAGACTATAATTCCTACAGTTTAAAACTGAGCTGCAGGAAAGGTCCCATACAAACAAAAACATATTATGAGGCCTGATAACATAATGGGCCAACTCATTTTTTGGCCAAAAAATTTGTTTTGTCTCATTCTACTACCCAGACACTGGTGAATCTATAGGTATTACTGGCTCCATCCTCGGCCAATCAGAAAGGCTTTTACATTCAAAAAACCCTTCCTGCCTAAGTGTAAAATTGTTCTTCTATTTTGCCTAAACCCTTTAAAAAGTACTTGGGCCGTTTGCATTTGCATCAAATAACAACCGTTATGACTGCCATTTTACAATTTTTTTTTTTTCACGGAAATATCTGGCTTTCCTTGTACAGCCCGATGGTCGAGTGGTTAAGGCAGAGCACACTTATGCCAGGCTCCATGTGCAACCGGCCGCGGTGTCGACAGTTCGAATCCCCACTCTGCGGCATTTCTTCCCTTCTCTCTTATCCCCTATTTCTCTCTCATCTAACCTGACCAATAAAGCCAAAAAATCTCGAAAATATCTGGCTTTCCGAGTACCACCAGATCTCAACCTGGACCTAAATGATGACAAAATGAAACTAAACATGTTCTAAACTTTGACTGAATCATGCACAAGGATGTTCTAAATAATGATGATGCCAAAAGTCACAACAAACTTGGTCTCAAAATTACCCAAACTGAGAATCAAACTGAGAATCACTGTGTTAGATGAAAAATATAGCAACGGACCATTTGAGTGAGCGGAAATGGCTCAGATCGTAGAGCATTAACTCACTGATCCAAAAGTTGGCAGTTCAGTCTCTGCTCCCACTACTTTTGCTGTGACCAACTCTCCCTCCAGCGTCTACATGCACTGGTGATTGCACGTAAAGCACTTTGAGATCTATAATTAGGTAGTAAAGCGCAATATAAGTGATCATTGGGGGTCATATCAATTCATCTAACGAATGTGGCTTAACGATGCAGTAACTATATTTTTAGTCCTGTGTGCTCAACTGTGAAGCTACTTAATCTGTTCAAATCTGAAATTCAAATGTCTTGCTTTAAAATAAATAAAGTATTAAAATCCTGTGACTTTTTGAAGTTATTTGTTCATCAAAAGCCAATTAAAAGTACGTGCGGCCATGACACTTAAACTTACTGTATAATTTTTTTATTGCATGGGCCAAAGTGATACTTCTTCACATTATGAGTGGACCCCAAAAGTGGGTCATGTTTTTTGCGTCCCAACATAACAAGGGAGCGTTCTAATGAGCTTGGGTCCATGGCAGAAGCAAAATTTATTCCATCTCTCTCCCATGCTAAGAAAGTTTAAAGAGCCGCCACAGTGGGGGATTTTCAAGCAGCCCCCTCCTGCGATTCTTCAAATACTCCACCGTCAAATGGCTTGGCTTGGGATTCAGCGTATCACACAGAGGATAGCCCCCGCTCATGCACTTTCAAAATCAAGCCAATCCAGGCTCGTTCAAACTACACCGCCGTCGCTGTAGGCCTTTAATGATGGGTCAGGAGCCGAAATGGGGCAGGGTGTGTTTGTAGTTTGTACTAGCATGACTGGTACTATTCCAGCTTTGAATATCAGAGCGATAATTTGTGATCTCTTGCATCTGCATCTAAGCCCGAATTTATATATTGTAATTTTGGCCAAGCTGGAGGTGCGACGACTTTCCAATGAAAAAGTGCACGATAGCAAAGCTTGCCTGTGTAAGAGGTTAATTTGATCTTACGTATTAGTGACTTGTAAAGTTTCTGAACACTTTAGACGAGGCACGCAGGAGCAGGTAAGACAAAGCTCAAGATATAGGTGCTTTTGGGTCATGAGGATGAGAAGGATCAGAGGCACAGCTCATAGATGTTTTGGAGATAAAGTCAAAGAGGTTAGATGGATATGGGCTGGACTTGTGCAGAGGAGTGATAGTGTCGCAGCAAAAGACTGCAGAGATTAGAGCTGTTCGACTGAAAAAGAAAAAAACTGTTTAATTGGACTTTAAACTATTGTGTGAACTTCAGCAGTCTTTCTCCATTCTAAGAGTTTAAGTCTGGGCTGGAAACATTATTTTAAGTAGAAATAGGTCGAGTTAATCACTGTGGAGAGCAGTAAAAAGTCTTAGTAGGCCCTGCAGGACTGAGCAGACTAATTGATACAGCAACTGTTAACCCCAGCGTATGGACCAGCCTTTGGAGATTGTGTGCAGTGCACTCATTATCCAATTATTTTATAATAGGCTGCAACTCGCTAAAATAATTTGATTATAAATCAACAAAAATGAACAGGAATGTGTAATAGTTCAATTAAATGTGAATCAGTCTCATTATCTGGACCACAGAAAGTTATTATTCCCAAAAAGGCTCAATAAAGTTATAGAATATACATTTCACTGGGAAATCCTTTGTGTTTCTGATTAACAGTATTTTATGGTCCTGCCATAAAACAATTATTTAAAATCCCTTACTGACCCCAATGCCAATATAACATATTTGCAGCTTTGCTCATTCGTTGAAAATTATGATCTATTTTCTTATTTATCTATTTTTAAAAGCATCTATATTGGCAGTGTTTGTAAAGTCATGATTATAGATATGAGACGAACATGCCACCATCCTGGGCTTTTTATTGGACAATTCAAGACTTTACTTTTTCATGAATTATGCATGTCTCATTTGCCTGTTTTGGAATATAATACTTTCAAATAAAATTCACATGTCTCACTTTTCAGCTCTGTTTACTCTGAACAAGATACACTTCCAGTCGAATATAATGATGCCTAAAGAGCATTTTGTCCCTATTTAGGCTTCCCCCCAGTTTGTGTAGTGTCAGTGTTGGGGCGGACGTTATTATTACAAAATACCTCTGGAATTGCCATGTCAGTGACTTAAAAAGTGATTTTGTGATCCCGGTTTGGGGAGAGGACATTTCAGGGCTATAACAGGCGGTTTTATAGATATTGATGTAGCACAGCCCTGTGTGTGAGACAGTGTAAGTGCTATAATGATGACATAAACTGGTGCACCTGACAACACAAAGCCGGTGATGGAAAGGAGAATGCGCTGGGAGGATACTGTGGACATAAGCCACTCCGCCCGGCGTGCACAGAATGGTTGTTTCTTCCACGATCCTGGTTTATTCTCGCTGTAAAAGCGCTCCGTCAGCAGGGCTTATGTGGATCCACGCGACCCCCCTCCCCAGGCGCACGCTCTGCCCCAAAGGGTAGAGCCCAACTGCTGCACATTGGCAGTATTTCATGTAAATAGTGTCCGCGGTCTTGGCTCTCGCCTCCCTTTGCTGCATTGTTTATTCATTGTCCATTTTCCCCTCAAGGTTCGGCTTTGCTCAAACTGCATGTGTTGATTCTTCAGAGGGGGATGTATCAAGGTTTGAGGTTTTAGTTTTTCATTCTGTTTCTTGTGGTAGCCCTTAGGATGGACGGGCATTTCTGACTTTGGGCAGGAGTTAGGAAATACTCCAGTTGGCAGCAAGTGCACATTGAAAAGCGTGCAAACATTGACCATTCTCTTTTAGATACATTTGTAAGAACAATTACAAAGCAGAATCATTTTTGACTGTTGGACATGTTCAGGGGTTCCATTTAGAAAGTGCGCAGACCTTCTATGTCCATTTTGTAATCCGTAAAACAACTTGACATGTAAATGAGCCAAAAATTGTCCAAAACTCTGATTTGCACATCGAGATTTTCAGAGGTGAGGCAGAAGGTGAGCGCTAAGAGAGACAAGAAGATGGCAGATTTTGTATTTTGTCCATACATTTTTTTGGGGGGGGAAGATTTACATGTAAAGTTTGTAAATGAGACCCCAATATTCATGGATTCAGAATGGTGAGAAATTAGGACTTTTTGTGGTCCATAGCAATTAACAATTCCATGTGGCTATTTTACACGACTTATGTTCTTATGAATGAGTTAATTTCATTTCCCCCCATATAGTATCACCACGCAATTAGACCACTGCGTGGTGTCTGCATCTTATAATATATATATTTATTTTTCCCCAACCTTGAAGTAAGAGCCGTAAGCAGCAGTGCTTTGATTGACTTTGGGGGTCCATCCCAGCTTCACTTATCCATCTGAAAAAGAAAAAAAAAGCTTTTATATCTGTGCACAGGCCTAGAAAATGTATGCTTACATAAATGAACAATGTTCCAAAGACTTTTTGAGAGCTAGGAACTAGTTAGATAATAGTTCTGCGGTTTGATAATCAGATACCTAGTTTTAAGTTACTTGTAATATACTTTTCTAATTTTTATTATTATTTATGCTTTTTGGTAGTAACAGATGACACAATACATGTATTCAACCTTTCATTTTGTGTAATTATTATTAGTATTTTCACATGTGATTTCCAAATCTTAAGTAGTTGTGTTGAATGAGATGAAATGATTAAATAAATAGCTGTTTTCTGTGAAGTCAAAGCTGGATATCTCTTTACAGCAGAATATAACTCACTTATCCAACCACAGCAAAGTGATCTCTTTCACACTGATCAATAGAACCCGAGCCTCCCATCAGTTACATGAATAAGGACAGCGCTTGATAAAGTTGACAATTCATCCTCCCAAGTGCTTAAATCAACATTTCAATTTCAAACATTATGATTTAACTCTTGACAGTAAAATAACTCACTTAGAACTAATTTTCAATAGTAGATTGTTGAGAAAAAGTGTTAGTACTATTCAATAAAACAAGTACGATTTCAGGCCAACTTCTCTCTTTATTCTGACTTTGGACCGCCACTAGATGACGGACGGAGTAGATCTATGATACCAAAAGTGGAGCTCAACAGTCCTGCCCACTTCAAAGCCCACTGTGGTTTCAGAAGTACATTTTCTATTTGTTTTCCTCCATATTTTTAGTAGGCTAACTAATTTGCTCGGGTCAAAAGAACAATAATACTATGTAAGTGCTAGATTAAACGGCATAGGTGAATAGAATTTAAAACATTATGTAAATTGTGTACGTGTTTGTGTTTGTGAGTCTGTACAGATAACGATTATCAAAATATGACTACAATACTCTTATATCTTATCTTATCTTATCGTAAAGTTGATTAATCATGATTTATTGATTAATCGTTTCAGCCCTAATTCAGAGTTTAAAGGCATGGCATAGTCTAATCAGCTGTGCAGTCATTATAGTTCAGAATGTGGTTGTTTTTCATTTTTAAAAAAACATTTAAAACATAAAACTGCAAAAAAAAAAGATTTTGTATAATATTTTAGGTCTTGTGGGCATTGTTACTGGATTTAGCCCCGGGCAAGTTTTTATTTTCTTAGGAAAGCCTATAAGAAAAAGTGAATAGTGGTGGGCTGTCATTGTTAAGCTCCATAGCTCTGTGTATTTTCTTGCAGCACCCAAAAGCATGGGCTATTTTTTGGTTTGATTACCAGCTTTATCCCCAATTTATGAATTAACCGAAGCCTAAATCAAAAGGCTAGATTTTACACACTGTTCCTCACAGTTGATGTTATTTCATTGTTTTCAGCACGTTTGCATCAGCACTTTGCATCTTTCTTCATCTCTTCTATTGTTTAGCTCTAAGTAACATAACCTCATGATACAATTACTAAACTATGCGCATGTTTCATCGCAGAGAGACTTGAGCTAGCGCAGTACGGCTAAAATGCCCACATGCTAACATGTGCATGTGCTAACTGAAACTCCCAGCGGTGACCGGCCTAATTCAAGGAAGCTCGTGTTTATTTTCTCAAATACGAACGCCGTCCCACATGATGAAAACATGGCAATAGCAGAGTTTCTTACACAAACAATGATGTCGCTGTTTGGGATTGTTTTGTAAAGCAGTGTGTGAAGAAGTATTGGATTGCAGTAATAAAGGTGTCTACTATATTTTTCTAATTCCCTTTAGTGCCTTAGCCCCCTCTTTTTGTGTCACTGAGCCCTAATCTGAAGAGCACCAAGGTACAACATATTTGAAAACACTTGTGCATCATTCCAGTAGCTTTAGCTTTTTGTTAACATGTGGACAATGTAACTTTTCTGATGGACAGCCTGCCACCTGCTTGTCTCCATGGAGATTGTATTGCTTTGCAATGAATGTGCTCAGTAAGTTATTAAAATGATCTATTTTCATGGGGGACAAGTACAGAAGCGTAGAGCTGCCAATGGTGCTAAATAAAATCGGCCAGCATGACTTTTTATTTATTTATTTTATATATTTGTATTCCCATTTTAACATGTTATTTTGTGATAGTATCACATTAATTTGAAATAGATGTATGATGTAAATATATATATATATATATATATATATATATATATATATATATATATATATATATATATATATATATATATATACATACACACACACACACACATATATACATATACACATTAAATAATAATTAAAAAAGAAAGTATTATCACAAAAAAATAACGTATATTTTGTGTGTGTGTGTGTATATATATATTTCTTTTTTGAAAATTATTATTTTCAATTATTATAAAAACAATTCATTACTATTTTTGATTGTTATATTTTTTAGTTTCAATTATCATGAAATAACGTGATAGTATCATGTTGAAATGTGAAACTGGAGAAAAAAAATATGTGTTAAAAAAAACGTATGCAATAAAAAGTAACACTGGCTGATTTTATTCAAGCACCATTGGCAAATCTACACTGCCTTAGACAAGCAGGTGACACCACTAAGCAAAATGTACAGGTCAGATCTGTGGAGAGGTGACGTAACGCATCGTAAAGATGCATTATTTCTAGGATTTTGAGCATTATGCAACACAGAAAAGTGTCTATCATAGTCTGGAATATTCCAGGCAAAATATCAAACAGCTCCATGGAGGCGATGTAATCCCCCATTCGTCCAGGTGTGGTCCATAGTTTCGACTTCCATCCAAAGTCATTTTCAATCTGATGATCTCCAACAGATTGAAAATAATTTTGGGACGGGACGTTTACTGTGGACTATTCACATTCCAGAAGCCCGTCTGGGAACCGCCATACAAGGTAATCCTTCTTCCGGTTGTATTAGTGAACATAGGGCTGCCGACCTCCAGAGAAAATGATTCTACACAGACTAAAAAGTTGTTTCCAGGCCCCCCAGGGAATCGGTGCAGTGTTTACTTGTTGGTCACATGAACACTGGATATTTTACACAACTCAATCTACTTTATAGCAGACTTTTCCCTCGTTCTCCATTTAAACCAACGGAGTTCCCGCTGGACCAGAAGTGCGATTACAACAAAAGGGCTGATCCCTGTCAAAAACATGAAAAAGTGGGAGGGGCGGGTCTTTTATTGTCTTTTTTATTTTGCGTTCTCTCTAGTTGTACTCTGTTCTCTGCATGTGGCGGATCTATTCAAGAGAAAATAAACTTTGTTTTCATTATAGTGAAGTGTTTCATGTACTTTACTTTACTCTGTTACTGTCCCACTGTGTATCAGCAGCCCCCGGCCCCTCTATCCCACTGAGTCATTGCCCACCTCTCCTGAGCATCTGCGTGTGTCTGTGAATGTGATAAATGGCACACAGTTTTTGTCCCTTTGTTCGTTTTGCCGCGGCGACATCAAAGACCTTTGCTGTTTGCTGGTATTAATTACCTCTCAAATACATGGCACCAGCAGTAACCACAGCAAACAGATACTTTTCATATTGGCCCGCACCTGATCCATGCACCTGAGCTAAAATCAATCCGGAGCGTAGCACATAAATAGCTGTATGCACGCCTCTCTGTACCTTTCACATAATCGATAGGGCCAGGGCAATTTTCAGAGACACGAAAATCAAATGACAATGTTTAGGACAGAAGCCTGTTGACCAATAGGACAAACACAGGCTCCAGAAAGGGAAGAGGCAGGGGGGCATGACGGAGGATCGGGTTCCATGCAAGGTAAAAGAAACGTAAGATGGAAAATGGCCACTCAGGATCAAAGGATTAGATGTAAGCAATACAAGGAGAGAAAGGTAGACATGAAGTAAGCAAGTTTGTCCAGCGGATCATGGAATTTTGAAATGCAACAACATTTACATTATTCCTCCACAGATGGATTATATTTAAATTGAAGAGTTAAAGGTGCATTAAGTGACGTGTTATCACTTTTTCTAAGATGTTCCACATACATTGTATTTATTTTTTTAACACAAAGAACTAAAATGTGTGATGCTATCCATGGGTTTCGAGAAAAATTAGAAGTTTCCGTAGTGATTTGTCTATTTATCAGGGACAATGCACATAAAACATTGACCTAAAGGAAAGATGCTTGTGCCAGGTCATAGCAAAGTTGTTCATTTCCACCTGCAGTCCCTGGACACAGGTTGATGTCAAAAATGGCATTCATGACAATAAATGAGCATATTTCAAACTATTGTCTATAGAGGTTATGCAGGTGACATCACAGCATTATGAATTTTAGCAGTAAGTGGCAACAATGCGTATGAGAGTCAGTGGTGAGAAATATAGGAGCTCAAAACACAAATAAAATGTGAAAGTGCTGCTACTGTCTAAAAACAAATATAACGGTCTTCAACTCGGCAATTTTTGTTTGTTTGTACCTGACACCTAAAAAAAGAAAATCAAGTAAATATTTTTACAAAACCAAATAAACAACAGGAACATTGCCCTTCCGCTCACATTTATCACTGACACAGACTGTGATCACACACATTTGAACTGTTTACCGTTCCGGATGCGTGCGTTGAGGAAATTAATTATTGTTGGACGGTTGAAATTTCCTAGCTAACTTTGCAGGAACAGCGGAGAACGAACTTTCGGTATTCACTTCACATATAAACTTTTAACTATAACATTTTAGTGAAAACGTTGTGTATATTTATATTTGCTATCAGACTGTAGCAGCTCTTTCACATTTTAGTTGTGTGTTGAGCTCTTACAGGAGAAAATGTCATTACTCACCATTGACATTTACAATTCATGAAACCCACGAATACGATGGAGCATTCCTGGCAAAGTACAAGACATCTGCTTAGAGACAATCAGGTGGCGAACTCTTCCACGTTCCAAAAAGTTACATAATGGACAATTAAAACTCTTTTACGTCTGTCGGTGTAATCCCTCATTCGTCCAGGAGTGTTCCATTGTAGAAAAAGATTCAGTTTAGTCATCTGGACAAAAACAACAAAAACGTTTCGACTCTCATCCAAGAGTCTCAGGAACTCAGGTTTTTTAACCAACTCTGTGTAAGCCCTGCCCACATGGCGGGACCTCCTGATAAAGGGAGTTATTAGTTTCACTTGAAACTACCTGAGATGGGCCAATTCACTCCTATTGTACACTGACTTTGGCTTCCTCCTCACTGAGTGCCTGATAAGCATCCGAATGCTCCGGGCGTCTCCAGGGTTTTAACAAACCATTATTAATAACGGGAAGGTTGAATCTTAAACCTCCATTACGATTTAAGGAAGAATTCTCTTTTTTTTTAACAAAGATCTCCTCCTCCTCCTCCTTAACTCCTCTTTCAAACCATATTTTTTCCGTGCTCAGAATCTCCACCTCACTGTCTTCAATAGAGCGGTTTGTGGCTTTAAGATGAAGATGCACGGTGCTCTGGGGTCCTGAACTCCACCCCGTCTTCTGTGCTGATAAAGCCTCTTGTGAAGTGCCTGTTTAGTCTCACCTACGTACCGCTCTTTACAACTTTCTTTGCATTGGACAGAATACACTACATTGCTCTGTATTGGTGTAGGCATCTTGTCCTTAGGGTGAACCAGTTTTTGTCTTAAAGTGTTGCCTGGTTTGAAATAAACAGGGACTTTGTGTTGTCTAAAATTCTTTGCAGACAGTCCCGAGACATAGGAATAGAGACACACTTTCTTCTTGGTTCTGTTTCCCGTTTGTCTCTTTTGTCCTGCTTTTTGGTTCTCCAGGTCATTTACCTGGTGCAAGACATTTCTTCTTTGTCTAATCCTTGTCAAGTTGGTTCACAGCCTTCCAAATTAGTTTCCTTCTAAATTCTAAGCCAGTTCTTTCAAAATGGGCATTTAAAACAACATTTAAAACTCACCCTAAATCATTTTGACAATAAGCATAATAGTTATTACATGACATGTTTCCTCCAATATGTTGCTGCATGGCCTACTTCTGAAAATCTATTAGAAAAACAGGTTTTGGCCCTTAACACGAGAGCAGTCAGGTTCATCTGGCACTTTAGCCATTAGCAACCCGATCTGCGGCCAGCGCGTATATATAGGCACAAGGTAAACATGGTCGTCACCGCGTCTTCCTCTTGTGGCTTTTCTGTATTTTCTTAGCTGTGTGTGTGCGTGTGCATTATATGTTAGCATAGAGAGATTCCTCCGCTGCTGTCCAAAAGTGTTCGACAGCTCGGCACATGATTGAGTTTCCAGGGAAGAACAAAAAACTCATCCTTTTTACGTTGTTTATACCAAATGTAAACTGTTTCTGAATGAGGCTCTTCAGACCACAGATGGGGATGGATAAATATATGTCAGAGGTGGAAAGAGTAGCCAAAAATGTTTCTTCTTCTGTTACTTTTAATGGCGGTTGGCAGCAAACTGAAAAGGTGTTCTTACCGCCACCTACTGTAGTGGTACATCTAACTTCTTCTTCTTCCTCTTTAATGTTTTATGGCGGTTGGTATCCATAAAGTATTACATTACCGCCACCTACTGTAGTTGTACGTCTTCAAAGTGTGTTTTACGCTATACCGTAAAAATAATAATAATTTAAAAAAGGAGAGAGAGAAATAGCAGAGCCTCAGCCACAAAATATTACTCTAGTAAGAATTGTTAAGTTTGTGACGTTGTTCATCATCAAACTTTTATTACAGACTCGTAGTCCAGAGCTTAAAAAACATACAGTAAGACAACCCACCCCTCCGTCACCATGCACCACGATTTACAGCAAACTGCTGTACCATTGTCTCCACAGGTGAGACTGGTATCATGTAGTTTGAGATTTGTCAGACACAATTTGTCAGACTGTTCTCACAGTCGTTAAGTTGAGAGATGAATCAAAGCTTCATGAAAAGTCTTCATCCCCGCTGACACAAACAGGTGATTATGCCACATTACGTTTCCGTATGCTTTCTCTTTTGTAGTTGAACCACGGGGGGCAGTATATAACAAAGTACAGTATGTTGTTGTTTTTTCAAGTAGGAGGAAAAGTGAGCGTTTGAAAAATTACTCCAGAAAAAAAAGTTGAAAAAGAATGCAAACTTTGTAGTCAGTGTGAATCTTTTATTACCTGTATAAATTGTTTGGATTAACTTAAATTTTTTCTGTGATGTTTCTTCAAAATACTATGACTTTATATGTTTTGAAATATGCAGAGGTGGTAGATTAGCCAAAATTGTACTCAAGTAAGAGTAACATTGCTTCAAAATGATATTACTCACTTAGAGGTATTATATTATAAGTCAGAGTAGAAAAGTATTTAGGGAAACTACAACTCAAGAAGTATTATTAACTGTATGAATAACTGTCTGGACATAACATATGATTTCTAATTTGTAGTTGAATTAATTTTGAGGACAAAGCATTAAATAGTGTATTTTCAAAGAAACACAACTGTTAAAATAATTTCAGATTGTCACCAGTTGACTTATTGCGTATACTTACTTCTATTATTCAAGTACTAGGAAGGACTAAAAGTATGCAGTCTGCAAACTACTCCAAGAAGTACAATTTATTTAAAGTGGCTAAAGTAAATATAAGTGAGTACTACCCACCACAGAAAAACATGACATGTCAAAACTACTCTTCAAAAAGTTAGTCAGGCATTTGCAACGCGTAACTCTGACTTATACTTTCCCGGTGGGACCCTGTAGGTTTAAAGCGTTAAAACAGTTTAATGTTATAACAAATGTGGTGTGATGAGTGTCCAAATCAATTCCCAAAGTTTAGTCTGTACCTCTACGACACAGAGGAACTTAGCAGGATATACATTTCTGTCCATTTCCTCTCTCTGTGCCTCCAGCGAGACCCATCCACACGTGTTTGTTTTAGCTTCAGCTTTGAGTGTTGGGACTACGAAACTGTCAGCGGTGACCGACCACAAAAAAGAACCAAAAAAGCTGCAAAGCCAGACAGTTTTTCCCATGGCCGAGTAATTACAGTGCTATACTTTGGCTTGCATACTTACTGTTTCTAAGTTGTCACATTAGCTCTTTTCTAGAATACATGATTGGTTATGATTTTAATGGTTTCCAAAGTATTTTTTCCCTTTGATCGTGCACGTTTAGGACTGTTCCACTAGCAATAAAGCAAAGCCAATTCACCCAGAAGCTCTTTAATTTGGTTTATTTTGAAACATGTGCAATTTTCAATAAGTATTAAAAGTCCACTTCTTCCAGTTACTTAACAGATGTTGTAATTTGACATCATAAAGCAGTAGGGAGAACAAGGAAATAACATTTGAGGGAATACCCACTAACTCTGTGAGGGAAGCCATTAATTAATTTCAATGTAGAAAAGCTGCTCTGTCTCCCACTGTTCAATAACTATAAGAGCAAACACAAACTTTTGGAGTTATAGCGCACCAGATACAACCACAAAGACATGAAGAAAAATAAAGTGGTTCTATACCTAAATCTGCAAAAATCTGAAAGAATGCTAACAGTAGCTGCGGGCTAAATGCCACCGCAATGCTAGCGCCGCCTTCTGTATTTTAACATGTACGGAACAATTTGTTCGACTTAGTGGTTACTCGACTTGAATTTGTTGTGCTTGAAATTGCCAGGAAATGTCTTAAAAGAGGGAAAAAGTTGCGTATCCCATTAAAACAACGAAGCATTTTCACCCACGCCAGCCCCCGCCCCCCACTATGATGCACTTTTTTTCTTTTTTCTGTCTGATGCTACTCAAACGAATTGCCCCTGGAGGGATAAATAAAATGATCTGAGTCTGAGTATCCATTATACACAACAGAATACGCTTGTATCCAAAATACTATTTTATGGAGTTCTGAAATCACTGGAAATGTGTCTTTTCTTCTGCGTTTCAGCTGTCATTGAAATCAACAATTCCAAACACAGTATTATATTTTTATATCTTTTAAATGCCGCCACCAAACAGGAAAACATTTTTTAGGACACTATTGAAGACAAAGTGGCTTAGGGGGCTGATGGATCTGCTGCTGCTTTGAATGTTGAAGAATTGTTAATACATGTTTTCTTTTAATACAAATGTAAAACGTGTAAAAGGGACATTTTCTGCAAATAGTTTTACGATGACTTTTTCCACATTTATAATTGACTAAAATAACCACCAACATAAGAGAACCTTTTTGGTGTGGACGCGTTTCATGGCAGAAAACCCTTCAGCGTGAATATAGCCCTTCTTCAAATCTCGCACTCCAGCCATGCAGTGATCAAACCTATGTAATTCTGGTGTATACTTGTCATCCCTTTGTGTATCATAGACAAACGGCTCCATATGGCTGGTTCCTTAGAGAATTGACGTGTCCAATTGCCTCACTTTTCTTAAACACCGGTGGTAGTGTTGACATTGTCTCCATTGCAGCCTTTGTAGAGGAGTCGACGGCTGCGTTAACGTCCACAAAGAAACATCTAACTCAGATCTCTTACAAACTGGATTGAGCCTGAGTTTTAATGTAGCTAATGGTATGGCCTTATTTGTATTTATTTTTTAAGTGTTGGAGCAGCAGAACAAAAGTGATGCAGCTTTCTTGTTAGGGCCCGCTACAATGGAACCAAAAGAGGTCCATAATCTTTGAAAATGAAAAAAAGGGAAACTTAACACTGAACTGTGGACAATTATTTATTGATTTCCTATTTGACCTGATTTATTTTTTTTCACCAAGTTGTATTTTCTTTTAAGCCTGTTGCTGCGGGGTGCGGGGCCTCTTTCACAGTGCATTCAAGTCCAGACTGAGGACCAAAGACAAAAACAAGTCCAGAGCCCGAAACATAGTCCAGGCCAAGTCCAAACCAGGGACCATAGTCCATATCAAGTCACCGTCTCCCGCAGCAACTGTCAATATGACAAAGTATTACCAATGCGAAATGCGGGTTGCAGACCCTCCTGAAAAGTTACATTATGCACTTTTAAAGACCCTGTACCTGGAACTAAGGTCTTCTAGTTCAGTTAAATGCATTTCACGCTATTACACTATGCAACTAATTGAAAAAGAAAAGGATGATCTATGCGTTTTATTTATTCGTTTTATCCAAAGAGTCGTGCAGTAGAATGAGAACCATGCGAAACAACCTTCTGTGACATGGTGGAAGAGACTATCGCATGGATCTATAATCTGAACTGAATAAGACACTCCCCCTCTGCCCTGAAGCGAGTTTGATTAGTGGCCACTCTGCGATACTGCAGCTGCTTTGAAAGAATTCTCCCATAGAATGGCAATGTATTTTTGGTTAAATCAGACTGTTCGTGTTCGCCTGACAGGCAGAAATTCTCCAAGCACCTTAGAGTATCAATTAGCTTCGCTCGAGCTGCCATCGCGCTGATTGGTCAGGAGTGATCACTTGGTCCCTTTTCTGTCATCACACGTTGAAATCAATACGACGCCATCTTTGATTCATCTTCCAGATCTTATTATACTCCCCAACAAATGTGTAAAAATGTGTATGACTATCTTCACTCCACTTTCTTTCTTCTTTGACATGTTTGATCCCAGTAAGTGTAAAAGGGTTGCACAGGAGACACAACAGTGTGCTCGACTGCCATGGCGTCTCCGCAGATTCCATGTACATACACTTTAACACTTGGTCCCCCGCTCACCTCTCTCTCTCCCCCCTCTCGGCCTGACACTGACACAGGGAGGATGCGCTTGGATTCACACCTGTCCTTGGGTCCATGTGCGGCTGCCGAGGCCCCGGGGGTTTTCGTACAAAGACAGCTCCTCTGGCCGCTTCCTGCACTGCACTGTAAAAAGGTTCACATGATGAGATAAGTTTGGATTGATATATAAATTGTTTCACAAGATTTCTGCCTCGTTTCACATTTATTTTTATTGGAGAGAGATTTAAATTTTGTGTAATTTTCTTTTCTCCTCATTAGCAGATATTTAGTTTTTAAATGTGAAGAAGTTTATTGAAAAATGTCAAATAGATTTAATAATAAGTAGACAAATTTAATCAAGATACGGAATCCTGACTTAGAAAAACAAGGCAATTGGTAATTTGGTTTAGAGTTTTTCTAAATAAGTTTCTACGTTACCCTAACTAAATTAACTTTATTTTAGCGGGTTATTTATTAGATTAAATATTTATATTATTTATCTAAATGAAATAATTCAATTTAAAACATTCTGCTTGACTCCTAAAACGCCTGACAACAATGAGCCCCAAATCAAACTGAAGCTGTTCCTGAACCCTCAGGAGCACAAACTATTGTCTGGAGCTTTTGTGAAGCCGAGACTCCGTAGTTTTGGACTCTGATTCTGTTTTACTCGAATCATAAATAGAAACAAGCTCTGCACAGAGGAATTCAGATTTTAAATTCCGCTTAGGTTTGTTAATTATATGATATAGTGTCCTAAGGTAAATTCACTAAAAATGTGTTTTAGGGACTTGTAATGAAGCAAAAATGTCCAAGCAGAATCAATGTAAAATTCCTATTATTATTTTTTATTTTAAAAAGTAAGTTATTTTCTATTTGTGTGTTTTGAAGAACAAACTGACCCTGATTCTTCCCAGACTGATTGATTTGACTGGAAATAAGAGGGTTTTTCAGTGCAGCATACCAAGCAGCTTGATATTGCCTTATATAAGATGTGGACAAAATGGAATAAATAAAGAAAAATTCCAACATCCCATGCGAGGAACGCCCTAAGCATGTTAAGCGAAAAAAAAAATCTCAACTGATTTTCTTTTCCTATTTCTGCAGTGAATCCAAGTGTCCCTGTGTGTTTTCCACTTGTTACTCGCACTTCTTATTTTGATCTCCGCTCGCTCACTTCCTCCTAGGGGCTTTCCGTGTTTGACCCTAAGGAGGCATAAATCTGCATGTTGTTTCCCTGGACGCGGCCCCAGATGAGAAGGATGTCAGGGAGTCACGGAGCGCTTGTCAGCAGGTGTCTTCTGTTTCCGCGGAGCTCGTGTGGCTGCATGCATAAAAAGACATCATTGTATAATAGGAAAAGAACATAATGATCGGTGAATGACAGTTTTTAATATGCATATTTAATACTGTGGATGTCAATGTATGTAAAACAGCAGCGTTGACACATGCATGAATTAATCTATAGAATAATGCATTTGAATTCTGAATGTGCACTGAATTTAAAAAAATGAATAGACGTACAGTTTGTTTGTTTCATTTATCGTTAATTATGTAATCATATGTTTAATCATGTTTTTATGCTCATCACAACAGACCACACCGAAAGACTGTGAACTTAACCAGGTCTGGAATAGAATATTGTGCAAAGTTATTTAAGGCAATTTAATGTTTTCAAAAGCCAAATGCAGCCAACCGCAGCAAAATATTATTCCATCCCCCTGGATAAAATCCACACATTATTTTCATTGATAATATCTGTAGTAAAAAGAATATATCTAAATAATACATTTAAAAAATAAAAAAAAATCTCAAAAATGTTGATATCTGTATCTTGCAATTGAACTATTCTTAATAACACATTTTACGTTTTTATATATAAAGCTTGTACTTGCTGCATGTATTTGTTCCATTTGTATAGATATTTTGGCATGGTAAAGAAATATTTAAATTATTCTTGCTATATACAATTTTGCATCATTTGTCAATCCAATATCTGATTCCAATAAAATACAATACCTTTTATTTGCCGGGCAATGTGTACATTTCTGTCACCATTTCTTGAGTCGTAATATAGCTCTTGCGTGTTTATTGGCCCATCTCCTGCAGGATCATATTAGATTTATAACACATGTTCGTTTTAATGACTGCACTGGGATCCAAATTCAATTAATACTTTACCGTATGGAGCAGGATTTTCTCTTGTAGATAATTAAACAAGGGTGAATAATAAAGATGCACAGTGATTCAAACGACTGTAAACCTGCACCCATCTGTCATTGTCACACTATCACAACCTATAAATGCACTCTCTCTCTCTCTCTCTCAAGGCTGTGCAGTGAATCAGATTGTAATCAAGAGTGAGATTTACTCATGTTTAGTTTAGTTTATTTGCCATTTGTTTGTTTTAAAACCACATTGGAAAAAGTGCACAGCAAAACATAAAAAAAAATTGCAAAAAAAGCAAAAACTCCCGCTAGAAACATTTAGACATTGTGCAATAAAAAAATTTAAATAGGAAATAAACAAAGGAAGTTGCCAAAACAAAAATAAGTGCTTGATCTGTCTAATCGTCAACGAACGGCTTTGTTATTTTTAATAGCGAACAAGTCAGTAAAAGCTTGTGGTTTGGAGCAGATTTCAGACTTTGGCGGAAGAAATTTGACTATTGTTTAATGTGACTATTATTCAGTTGGTTATTATGTACTGTATATTTCAAGAATTTAACTTGAAGCCTTTTTACATTTCTTTTAATGAGACAAATCCCAAAAATCGTGACCAATCAATATGAGGAAAAAAATATACACAGTATAACGCGTATACACAGTATGTGTAGGCATTACACATGTGCATGTATAATATATGTAATACGTATTTTTGCGCGTGCCAGGGTTGTCAAAAGAAAGATGACATTGACAAATGTTTTGTTCTTTTGACACTAAAATGTACGTCCGTGTATTGACAAGTTGTAGTTTACTTGCATGAGGAATTCCATACTTCCCCCGTCACCTTTTTGTTGTTGTTTTGTTTGTTTCTTTCTCTCTTTTTATGTGCTGGGGGCTAAAAAGTGCTAAAAGGGTCATATCGCCCAGGCGTCTCCACCGTAACCAGCGGAAACATCAGCCTCTCCATTTCCTACTACAAATCTATCCACTGTGTATCTCCTTTTTCTATCGGTGCTGCCTCTGCCTGACTGGGTCTAAACTCAGATGGGCGACACATGATTTTTTTGTTGTTGTTTCTGTTCTGACACCACGTTTATATAGAACGACAACTGCAATACCATTTACCATTTCTAATGTGGTTTATGGAAAAAAAAAAAAAAGCTGTGCACTTCCTCTGCTAAAGAAAACAAAACACACTATAATTGTGCCTCCACATCGCAAAGCTGACAAATCCAGTCTGGTTTTACATTTAACATGAGATCTTGAACTAAAACGTGCAATATATGTCCATAAATATGTTCACGTCAGACGGATTCGATCACTATTTATTACAACGCTTACTGAGCTTATTTTTCCTCACACGGTGTATGTTTTTCAAGGCATTATTTTGCGATAAAAACACCCGCATGCCATACTGTTGCATTTCAGGTAATGCGATAACATGTCCATGGAGAAAAGCAGACAAGTTACATAAAAAAAAAAACATTTCAAACATAAATTGTAATCCTATTTATTGAATGACAATTTTGACCAACATTTTCAACTTCCTCTTATATTTTGAAACGAGAGTTTTGCAAATGATTATGTTCGGTATGAAAATGATCCAGATGTTGCTGTCCGTGTAACAGATTGAAGGCTTTGGCGGTCATCTGTCAGCGGCGAACGGCTGGACTCAGATCAATGTTGTTTACTGTACACACGAACCATAATCCACAGCCACACTGACAAACTGGACCTGACAAATAATATCGTGATATCGCATCACGCACACTCTATTGTAGACGTGGCAGGTGGATTTTAAAAAAAAGACTCTACAAGAAATAGAAAACCCTACTTTGGAGGTGAGTGCGTATACAATTTCCACTTCTCTAATCAGTGATAAATAAATGCTTAATATATAGCTAACAAACTGTCTCATTCTTAAAATACAAACATCTCACTGTGAAAAGTATTTTAAATATTCAGAATACAGTCGTCTGAATGTGTTACTAAATACAATTTATTGCAAGTATTCAGTATTCTGTAACTCAATACATTTTCAACTTATTCTTATCAACAGTCGCAGTAAAATATTTCAGCTTTTTTCTTGTATTATTTATTATAATACATTATTTTCAGGCACGTTTCTAATAAAGTTCCATAATAGTGTTTGAATATCATCATTAGGAAAATACAAAAAACGTATAGAGATATTCACTTATCACCCTTTTTCTATTTTAGGCATCTTAATCTCATGGAAAAAAAATTGAAAATGTAGAGGCTCAATGATACACAAACTACATGGTCTTTGCATCTTTTGAGCAAGGCAGTTTTTTAAAAACATTTTTTAAAATGAAACACAAAACACATAACAGACATAACATAACCAGAGAGCAAATATTCAATACAAACATCAAATAAACATTTAAACAAGTATAAAAACGAGTCCAGAGTCGGTCAAACTTGACATTTTCCAAATTAAGTTTGACACTTCTGTGAATCGTATGTCTGAATTAAGTATTGGGGCCATAATTGGTCATCAGAGTCTGTTGGAGCAAAATAGCTGCCACATCTGCTGTTCCAGGGCAGGCGCACTGAAGAAGTTTAACCCTATAAATTAAAATTCTGTGCGTTTTGGATGAAATTTTGTGCATTGATTAAATAATAGATACAGGGATTTTTTTCAAGTTTCCTTCACAAAATTCCGCTTGACTGATGTAAAACTATAATAAATAATGCTATGCCAATAAATAAAGTCAAACAAACACATGGGCTAATCCTTTTATGTGCAGATATTTCCACTGCAGACAAGAAGCTATGAGATGGAAGTTTCCTCACTGACTTTCTTAGATAATGTTTCTACAGCTCATATTCATAATGCAAAAAGAACATTCAGACAGTAGTACACTTAAATCATGATCAACATTTATTTATTTTAGCTTTTTTATGCTGCTGTTTCCTTAAGATTGTGTATTTATTTCATGGTTTGTTGTCTCCTCATTGATTAATCTAGAAGTTTCTTTTTTTTTAAATTATATTTGGAATATTCATTATATCTTTTTTTTAACATTAACTTGTGTTTTCTTCTAACAAAACATAAATTATCTAATTTACCTGACATGTTTAGGCCAAACTAAGACAGATACTACACCCAAAAGCCAGAATCTAACAAGAATTGCAATGTCATTTAAGAGATCCCATGCAAAATATACAATAAAACATATATCGGGGAGACTGGGAGAACATTCAACACAAGGAAAAAGTAACACCAAAAAGAGTGTGAAAAGGAAATACAAAACAGCACAGAACTAGTAGAACAGAGGAACACAAGTACAAAAGATGGATACGAGAGGCTGTTGAAAGCAGGAAGTGAGGCGCACGGACAATGAACAGAGACGAGGGAGCGTTTGACTTGGCTCGCACTTGGAAAACGCAAGTTAATGTGTTTCTTCCTGTTTTGGTTTCCTGTTGGTCGAGTCCATTATTTTTGTCTGTAATTTTTTTTGTCTATTTTTGTTTTATTTTATGTCTGTGTTTTACATGTATTTGACAATTTAGTTCTAACCTAAAATAATAATGAAAAATGATCAATAAAGCATATGGCTAATCCTATCATATGCACTTAAAGAACAATGCTGTTCATGAAAATTCCACCTGACAAAGTCGATCACAAATGAGCTTTTCAAAAAAAAATATTTTGACCGCTTATCATTTGTAGAAAGTCTTTTGTGCTACATGTGTCGCTGAGATTGTCATTTACCAAAATATTTCACAGTAGTGACACGAACAATGCACATTTGTACCTTTTTTTATTCTTAATAACAGTGTCTTTGTTACATAAAAGTGGAATAGATGAAAACACAGACAGAACACCCTTGGGCGCTTACATAAGAGTAACAATAAATGCAGTCTGTTCTTTTTTCTGCAGTGCTCTGAAGTTGTTATGAAGTTACCAGAGTTGAACTTGTGTCTTTAATGTTTGCATGTGGAGGCAAAAGACATTCGTTGCCTTGAAGTCCGCAACACAACAAAGTATTAAAACATGGTTGCTGGCTCTATACTCTTCACTAAAAAGTGCTTAGTTTCCATCATAAAGAAAGCTATACATTAAAGGAATGGAGTGAAGGATTGGTATTCAAATAAATCTGCATGATTATAATTACATGTGTGTTCTGAAAAGATAAACGGCTAGCACTGAGATGTGAAAACATCTTCATGTTTACAGTGACAAAAGGAGACGGATTGCACAATGTTTATTTATGTGGTAGTGATATTGTCCATTTATGTAGTACATATCATCGCTTCATGTTGAATATTAAGAGTTTAAGGAATGACAAAGGCTAAATAGCTATAACTATAGTATTAATTAGAATCCATTAGGTCATATTTTTCACCCCAAACTATTATTTCAAAACGTAAAATTTCTTTTAATTTTTGAATAACTTTGCAATGCATTATATATTATATTAATATAAGTTCAGATAAATCAAAATGCATTTGTAGAGTACAATTCATAGAACACAAAGTGCTTTACAATCATAAAAACACAATACAATATAAATAACTATAAATATAAAATAATATATTGATAATATATTTAAAATTGTAAAATACAGATATAATTCCCTCAGTCATATGCACGGCTGAACAGACATGTTTTGAGCCTAATTTAAACACTGTCAGAGAGGCCAGTTTAAAGGTCACTTAAGTTCGAATCTGAGGCCAATAGCACACACATTTTTAAGGAGAGACTCTGGAGGTGACTGCTAACACTTTGTCTTTGTTTCTGTCCAAACACAATGATTTCAGTCTTGTCTGAGTTCAGCTGGAGGAGGTTGTTTTTCCAGGGTTGGAAAAGCAGAAAGCTTGTGGGGGGGCTTGTGGGACATCTGCCTCTGATTGGCTCCTGTTTAACAAGTCCCTCTTAACTTCTTTGGTTACGTGTTCCTTGCTTGCGTTTGATTGGACGCCTGTAAAAAGTAGGCGGGACTAAACGCTGATCAGAGCAGAGACTGTTGTGGCATTAGTGTCACTATCACCCCAAACTTTGGGTTAGGCCCCAAAATGAAATCAGATGTTTAAATACAGTAGATTTGTTAGCCGATGTAAACCTTAGATTGTATAAATAAGTTTGAATTTGCATATTTTTAACTAATGATCAGAGTCGACTTTTCTTTTTGTCCACTTAAAGACCTGAATGCGACTTTCGAGAAGCTGATTTAGCAAATAAACTGTAGTCCAGTCATTCTTTCTGCCACAATCAAAATCTGAAATGGTTAAAAAACAAATCAAAAGAAATACCCAAGGTTAAAAACAATAGCATAGGCTTAACATAACACTGGTGTGGACATCTCCTCGTCACTGTTGGCATGCGACAGACCCCACCAATATGTGTCACGCGCAGAAGGCAGGTCATGTCCAGACTCCATGCAGCATTTTACTTCCAGTACGTACAGCTGATAGAGGCCGCACACATTCACTGTTACGGCCCTCACGACCCAATCTAAGTGTGAAACTGTGAGACTTGTAATGAGAGGCAGGGCAGGTTTCAGTAATAACTCCTCCCTTTTGGCAGGACCAATCAGAGCTCAGGAGAGTATGAACGCTGCTGCTCAAACCATTAGATTTAAACCTGTAGATTTAACCAACAGAAGGTTATAGAATCAAACAATGAAACCATCAGAAGCTGATTAAACAATATTCACAGGAATTTAGCAAATGTATAACTGTCCCGCAAGAGATCGGTAGTGGTGTAAAGAAAATATTGAATCATTTTTAGTTTTTTAAAAAATGAAATAAATAAATCATAAAGTTCTAAAAATTGTCAATACCTCAAAACCATTTTGTTTTGACAAAGCTGTGTGAGCGCATTCTGAAAAGGCCAAGGACCCACACGATGGTATTTCAATGTATCTGGAGAAGAATAAAGTGCTTTTGGAGTTTTAAAGAAATACTTTAAATACTAATAGACGCACAAAGACAATCCAGTGTCAAACCACACACAAAAGACAAGTCGTAATTATGCATCAGTATAATAAAATATATTTTATTTAAATAGACTGAAAATTGCAGGCTAATTTTCTCATCAATTACATATTTTACGTGCACAGAACATTCAGAAACTTGGGGGCACAACATAAAATTACCCAGTTTATGGAGGAGCAATATTGGCAAAAAAACCACTTGTTTAATTCAGATAAATGGTTGAGGTTGAAATATCGCAAAAAAATTTGACTTTTTATTTTAATTACATATATTCACTGATACATCTTCCAACTCTATATAGATACTTTAAAAGTGCAAAGAACAAATACATTCTAAATGGAGGCAAAAGTGAAAGGGAACATAATGTGACTTCAATTAACAAACTTACACTTGTTTTCACAAATGAAAATCTCTCTTATGTGAGTCACATTACAGCCTGATTTAAAGGCATTTACAATTAGATTATTCTTTTTTAAAAATCTTTGATTATGACAGACTTTGCATTTTTAGTGAGGGTAAAAGCTTTTTTGCTTTTTTTTTTTTTTACAGAGCGTTTTCATTTTGCCTAGCTATTACATATTTTACCACAAATTATACTTTTTGTTGAAGAGTTGTTGAGAATACATATTGTTGCTTTAAATTGTTTGTAATTGAGTTCAACATATTGCCCTCTGCTTCGCATAACATTCCTCATAGGATTTACAAAAAAAAATAAAAAAAATAAAAAAATTAAAAATTATAAGAATAAAGAATATGTAAGAAAAGAAAAGTTGTTTGGAGCTAATCAGCTATGTTGTAAATAATGGGCACTAGACCCATAATTAATTTTAAATTTATAAACCCTTAATTATTAAATAATCTAGCAGAATTGTGTGTTTTAAATGTGTTTTTTGGAATGAAAAATAACTGTGCTATTGACATTTGTTACCACATGTCTGTTAAGAATTTTTTCCATATCTCTATGGCCAAAATGAATGCAAAATTTACTTCTGAAACCACAGTGACTTTGTAAAGGGCTCATGTAATTGACCCTTTATAATCTATTTTGTGGTGTTGTTGGTGTTGTTGTTGTTGTTGTTATTATGTTTTTTATTATTATCATTACTCTTATTTATTGTATAATTATTTCTCATTATTATTATTATCAACCAGCTGATATGATGTGGAGAGTCAAACAGGCACTGCAGGTGATGAGAAAAAGTAGCTCATTAACCGTGCGTCACCTGCACTTCAGGACGCACGGTTCAAAGTCACGGCTGACCCTCTCTGTCTCTCTCTCTCCCTCTCTCTCTCTCTCTCTCTCTCTCTCTCTCTCGCTCTCTATCTCTCTCTCTCTCGCTCTCTATCTCTCTCTCTCCCCTTCCGCCGCGCAACAGCCGCTCCGCGCCGCTTTCTCCACCACAAGCGCGTACCAGTTTGTTCTTCACGCACGCACACACAGCCACACACACACGCGCACACACCGGTGGAGGGACGTCAGGATTGGACGCAGCAGGGGATCCCCCAGCATTCCGTTTCTGCCTCGCTTGGCATATCATCATCCTTGCAACGGGAGAAGGAGATGAGCTCGCAGCGCGCTCTCTCGCACAGCGCAGCAGCGGGCGGCAGAAGCGGCAGAAGCGGCTGAAGCGGCAGCGGAGCGCGGTGTTGTTCCTGCTTGGCTCGTCTCCTCTCCTTCTTCTTTTCCTCTCAGTTCCTCTATGCATCCTCAAGGAAACACTCATGCATCTTCTGATCACCCAGTTGTGCGCGTATAAGGACGCTTGGACGCGTTTTGGTGCGGTTTTCCCCTTTGTTTTTACGCGTCGAGGACTGACCGCTCCACTTTGATCTCACGTGCGCTGCCGATGACAGATCCTGCTCGTGTCTGACCGGGATGTGCTCCACCTTTCCGCCCCTTCATCCATCCACAACCTCACTCTTTTTGTGAATCAATTTAATCCAAACGCAAACTTTGGACTTCCAAAAAAACGCGCGTGGAAATTAAACAAAAACAACACGAGGACGATACAGCGGACAGACAATACTTTTAAGACGATTTCTTGTTTCTATTTAACTACTTTCCCTCTTATTAACAAAGCAAATCCACAAGTTGTTTGCTGGGAAAGTGGAAGGAAAAGGCGTTTGTAAGGATCCACCGCGCGTAAAGGAGGGAGAAGTGGATCGTTAAGACGGAACAGGTAGGACAAACCTGATTTTTACGCACCGGCGCGCGCAAATGCAAGGATTAAAAAGATTAAACACGCCGGAAATATTAATTATTACATGATTGTGCCTTGATAATACACTTACTGACGCTTTACGGGGGTTAACTTTATCGTAACGTGCCTCTTTTCAGACTTGAACGTGTCAGATTGCTGCATGCGCTTGGCATGTCCATACGCGTCTCGTGCAGCTTTCATAATAACGCATAAAACGAAACAAAGATCCGTTACCGTACGTCTTAAAGGTAACTTTTTACTCGTTTGAACGGTTGAAAAAACTCACGCAATTTACAGTAACTTACAGTAAAAAGCGTGGTGCGAATGTAACCTTTTTTTTTTTCTTTTTCTTTTTTTTTACTCTAAACACAACAGCTCAAATATGCAAACGTGAAGCTTGTTTTACAGGTTTACGCATACAAACTTGAATCTGCTAAAGTTTTCTTATACAATTCATATTTTGTCTATAATTTCAATTCGTTCTACAGCCATTTTCTATTGTTGTATTTTCTCTGTGACATAATTGATGTGATTTGCCATAATAAATCATGCAGAAAAAACAATAATTTATCATTAATAGCGGGGCATTAACTCCAAATTACACATGATATCTGCATATTTTAGCTTAACCTGCTGCTTTTTTTTGGTTTTGTTCTTCGTCGATAACGTTCCATCCATCGTTTCGACTGTAAATTGCAGTTGATGTCGAACAAGTAATATTATTGTTGTGGGTGGAAACTTGAGGTTGGTCTTGTGATTGCATGCACAGGAGCCGGTTACGAAATACCTTTTTTTGCTCCACTATGACAGCTTAATATGATTTGTGCTTGTACAGATAAGCTTTGTGGTTATTGTTTAATAGTCTGACACATTTTGCACTTGGATTTTGTCTAGACAGGTTACATTAAAATACTCCTGGGGCTATGCAGGAGTTCTGTTTCACAAGCTGCAGATTTGGGACTGTATTTGTAATATTGCAAACTGTATTTTTGTAATGCATTTCTATGCTTTAAGATAAACTGACTAAAGCAATGTACCTGTTTTTGTTTGTCTGAATATAAACTTGCTTGAACTCAACCCGGCACACACAAAAAACCAAAAAAACAATTTGTGGAAATATCGTAGAGCGATATTGACAAATTTTACAATTTCTTGTCATATCGCATTCTTCATTTGTTGATAATGGGATCACATTTTGGATCATATTTTTTAGTATATTGTGCAGTTGATTGATTTTTCAGTTTAATTTCATCTGTATTTGTCAGGAACCATGTACAAATTCATTAATCTTACAAAAGAAAAGATTTTGCTACCGCTATGTTCCATCTGCAGGTGCACAATAGAAAAAAAAAAAGAAAAAAAAAAAAAACATCTTACACTTACAGCTTGTTATAAAACATTATCTCAGTAAAATGCACAATAAAACGTCACCATTTTCAAAATATTTAAGATGTGTTTCCTAAAATTACCAAGTACGAATATTAACAATTTATAGTGAAAATTTCCAGTTCAGTTTAGTTTGACCCATGTTGAAACGCTTGATGATCTAAGATGTACTTTTTCGAGAGAACAAATTTTGCTGACAAACGGCTGAACTTTGACCTCTCTCACTTCTGACGTGTTTTCTAATCATGGCGTTCTGAGCCGTGACAATGGAGCGTGTCCTTGGTCACCGTATTTGCCTCAAAGTGGCAACTGTGCACCCACGCTCTGTTTGCACGTTCATTTCGTCTGTTGAACATGGAACAATGACTTCTCACAAGAATACGTTTAGAAGTGCGATACAATGGCAGAAGAAAGTACAGATGTTAAACGATAATTTATGGCACTGGCACATTTACACTAAAGCAGGATTGTCACAACAGACATTTATTCTAAATGTACAACAAAAAAACTCTACAATAAAAAACTATTCCTTCTCTAGTACAAGAAAAGATAAAGATTATTGATAGTTCAATTTATTCAAGTTGATATAGTCAATAGTATCGATGCATTTATAGTAATTTACACACTTTTGATACCGTAATATTTGCAGTTACGGGTAAATCTGAGTCGTATGTGACAATCGTCTTCATTTATGTATGTATTTATTATTATCATTATGATTTATGATTATGATACTGCTTAAATACATTTGCCTTTTTATTTTTTATTTTTTGTATAGTTTTAAGCTTTTTCATCATGTCCATTACTCTTTAAAAAATCCTTTTAATGCACTCAAAACTATTCGAGGAGTTTGTTTTCAAAAAACGATTTTTTTCCATTTTTGTCACAATGTACTTTTTTTTTTTTTTTCATTTTAAAAAATGTTTCTTTTAAGACTTTTTGGCCCGTAGGCTTTATTTGACAGGACAGCTTTAGATTGAATTGAGGATGCGAGACGGGAGGACATGCAGCAAATTGTCTATTATATATATATATATTTTTATGATTTTTTTTTAATGATTATTTATGATTAATTAGTTGATTGATTTGGAGCTCATGACATCAAATATGATATCTACATTTAGTTTATAATAATTAAAGATTTGTCGCAGGAAGGTACACAACAAGTCTAACTTCTAATCAAATCAAACTTTATTTATATTTATTATTTAAGTGAGTTTCATACACAAAATGTAACACAAAGTACTTTACAGGGCATTATCTTATTTTCATTATGCTGTAATAGTAAAAACAAGCACAAAGCAGAAGCTAGCATGAAGCTAATGGAGAAGATTTGCTCAAGAGGGCGGAATAATAGAAATATTTGTATTCCAATCAAATCAATGTGGCTTGATTCGACACTGCAGAGCCAAACATACATTGCAAGTCTCTAAGGATGTTTTAGCATTTATCTGTTTCCCTTTTTATTGCCTAATATAATTCATTGGTATATGTTTCTGTTGTTCTGTCAAATACATTCTGCAAACAGAACTGGAGACTTTCAGAGCTCAAAAGGAGTAAGCAGAAGTTCACATAGTTCTCAGCGCTTCTCACAAATAGTACAACTGTTGATTACCTGCAGGGTAACACAACCCAAGTGTTCACAACAATAATGCATCAGATCAAAGACATACATGTACATGCTGGTGCCAACATATGTTTGACTGTTTAGTGTGGAATTCGTTTTTTTTCTGAAAGCGTGCGTGTGCATTGTGTGTATAGAGCTGCACCCACCCACACACACACACACACACACTCACACACAAACAACACACACACACATGCACCACTTGTGTATGAGTGTAGGTTTCTTTTCGTACACAGGCCCAGTAATTATATTAAACGGTAAAACCTGTAAATTGATCGTCAATAAGAAATGCTATTGTCCATTTAGTGAAAATGTGTATTGATTTATTGCATTTAAAAATATATATATGTATATTTACAGTAATACATGAAATGAAAAGTATAATGTGTGGTACCAACTCGTATATAAGTTATAGAGTCTGATGTTGAGGCCCCCTTATTCTCCCGTTTCCATGGTAAATCGTGATTTAATCCCAATTTTCCTACGCTTATGAAATGAATGAAATGACAGTGTATCGCAACGTTACTGTGCGACTTCTCGCCTTCCACACAAGCAGCCGGCCCGAGTCCCATTACTTTTGATCGACTCTTATAGTCCAAGTGTTTCGGAGCTGTGTTGGTTTCACAGATGGCTCCGACAGCCTCCTCATTCAACACCAGAACAAGTGAGCAGATTGTCACACAGACACATATTTAGTGGATCTGGAAGAGAGCCACAACATTGTAATGGAGTTCTTCGAAAAAAAAACATATGACAAATGCTAATGAGATGATGATTATTGTATGTAGAAGGAATGAAGTGCTAAATGTACAGTTTGTTTATGAAAGTGTTGGAGTAATGTGACGTTTGAAAGTCACAATAACTGGCCGATATACAGTATAACTCTCTTCTACTACTTGAGAAAGAGTACAGGCTGAACTATCACTATACACTGGGAAAACATAAATACATACATACAAATCTGAAAGAAAACAATATATAATAATAAGAATTACTTCTAACCCTCTTTTAATGTTCATTATTTCTTATTTAATGATTTGGTTTATTTTATAGATTTTTATTCCGCAATAAAAGTTTTTACCCTATGCATTTTGCTTACAAATATATCATGAAAACAGTCAAATTATCTGCAAAATGGTGAAATCATTTTAGTTATTTAAATTTACAGTAAGACCTATAATGAATTTATTTCCATTTTATTTATTTTTTTGCATTTATACCATACCATTTTTATTTGTAAAGCACTTTAATATCTTACCAGCTGACCAAAATGCAGTACACAAAATATAAATAAAGAATAAAATAATCACAATGCAAATATTAAAAACACTTTTAAAGTATTAAAACCTGGCAACCATCTAATATAAAATATATATTATTATTATTATTTTTTAAACAACATAAAAAGATTCCTGAATAAATGTGAAGTCCGGCAGTCATTCCATTTTGTCCAAAGTCTTTTAGATCTGTCCATTTTCAAATTGATTGTAATTTTCTCCATTTTTCAAATCAAGTCAGTTATAAAGTCAGTCCTGTCCTTGATTCTTGGTTCAGTTTGTGTCATCATTTCATTTTGTGATGACCTTCTTCCCTGCAGCCAGAACGGATCTTCATTTCTTTATAAAACCCATTTGACTCGAAGCAGAAAATGCGAGTTCAGTGTCTTGCCCAAGTACACGAGAACAGTTTGCAGCAGTCTGAGTCAGCATCAAACTGCCAACCTTTGTGCCAACTTGTTAATTATGCAGATGATTTCAAACTAAATTCAAGCTGCATTAAAAGAACAACGTCTTCTCTGTTATTACCTCACTGTAAAACTCTGTGTGCCAGCGTTAAATTAAGTGAGTGCGGCACCCTGTTATTATCCTGTCTGCTTTTATTTGTCACATCACCTTCACTTAAGACACTCTCATATTTGTTATTTCACTGGAAATCTAATTCTCTGCATTTTCTACAAACTCTTTCACCTGTTATATAAGTCATTAGAAAGGTATTAAAAGTGTCAATAATGTTGTGTTTTTGTATGAATCCACCAGCAGAGAAATTTAATGACTGCGACATTATGGCAAAATAAAAAATAATAGGCAATAAATCTGTTTTGAAATAATATTGCCAAGATTTTTTGTGGCAATATCTATTTAAAAAAGAAAAGAAAAAAAGATCGATAATAGATGAGTAAGGAAGTTATCATAAAAAGTACAACAACATCAGAGAAAATGCATTAATAAATGTTAATTTGTGGGTCTTGCTTTGGTTTTGAAATTTTGCATTGCAAGGTTAGAATGATTATGTTTTTCTTTCTTTTATTCATGTATTTATTTATCTTTTTTTTTTTTTTTTTTTACTCTACACAATGAAATCACAATTATCTTGAATGACCAAATACATAGTGATGGGTTGGTTAATAATAATAATAATAATAATAAAGTTGCCCCAATCAACACAAATGACCAATAGAAACATCAATGCACACTGTAAATAAAGTTACATTTTCGGCTGCAATTAACAATGACATAATAAGTCGACTGTAGTCAGCTATTTTGATTTTACTCTATCAGTCAAACAATTATTATTGTTGTACATTGAAATTGCTTTTAAATACATTATCAACCAAAAAAAGGTTTAAATATGGGGACTGAAGATCTTTTTTTATTCTGCATTGCCATTTTTGCCACTGTCTTTGTTATTAAAAGTTATTTTTGTACATGTTTCGGAGTCTGTAAAGTATTTTTTATAGTCGACTAGTCACGATTAGTCAATGAATTGTTGCAGCACGATTGTAGTGTTGCTATTCCAGAATATTTCATTTCATTATCAACGGTTCACCATTTTGTCTTGTATTATATTTTCTCTAATACTTTTTATTTTCATTGGTCGTAAAGTTACTGTTTTCTGAGATGATACATGAGAATGCAAGTAATGCAAATATAGTCTCTTCTATTCTTCTTTTTATTTAGTATCTGATATCTTTTCTCATTAATATTGTGTACTTACTTGAAGTTACAGTATGTACAGTTGTGGCAGAGTTGAATCAGAATAATTGTCGAAATCCATCTGACGAGTGGCACAAAATGGCGGTGGATTAGCATGTTACTCCAAGAAGAGCATCCACTAAGTCAATAAAATATATGCTTCATTTGAATATGATTTTAGGTTCGGATTTACATCGATTTCTCTACATAGAATATTTAAATAAAAAAGCATTTCATTATTCAGTCATTGTCACAACAGTTATGAAACATTGTGGAAGTGGAGGACTTGGTGGTGGAGTGTTTGTTGGTGGTTAGACCTCTACGCTGATCGATGTTGTGATGATGTTGTGTCCTTGGGCAAAACACTTCCCCCACTTCGTCTCTAGTGACTGCATACACTGTGTCAATGTGTGAGGTGTGGTATGATCAAATTATGTTCAGACTTTGGAGACAATTAGACTCAATGTTTTGTTGAATGTCTTTGATTAAAAGTCTGTCTTTTTTATGTTCAGGGAGTTAATTCATTTTATTCATTTTATTTTATTTTATTTTCAAGATAAACCATATTTATTAAACAAAAATCTGAACATTTATGAGTTGTGTATGTTTATAGTTCAACATTCTACTGGTGAAATTTTTACATATTACTAAAAAACAATAAAATGTCACCTGTTTGTCCAAAGAAAATGTGAACACAATGAATATTGAGTCCCAATATATAGTTAAATGATAAGTCAGTGTAGTTATTTTTTTAGTATTATTATCTATTTGTTTGCCCTGAGATCTAATATGGGTCCTTGCTGTAAAATAAAAGTATTTTAGTTACTTAAAAAGAGTCTATGATCTGCACATCAAGTTTGCCCTTCCTCTCCAACATTACATTTAAATTTTTAGTTGACGTCCGCTCAAATCAAACACCCACAGAGTTAGTTGGCCGCAGTATCCGGGGAGTCGTCAAACTGAAGTGCGCGGCGCTGAAATCTACCTGCGGCTCCTAAATGGGCCTTTTGTCCGAGTGTGGAGCGAGCGCGCCTCTCAGCCTCGACTGGGGCCAATCCAAAAAACACCGCTCTTTATGAGTTTACGCCGCAGCTCGCAGGCCATCTGTTTACCGCTCGTCCAGGCTCCTCAGACACATTTGAGTCCCTCTGGGTTTGGATTTCATTTGTCAAATCAAGTGCAGACAGACACCTACGCTATCCATTTACACTGAACTTGAGTAACCTGGGGGGAAAAAACAGACACCGAAAGCTCAGTCCTTTTATCTTGTTTGATTATATTTGCATTTGTAATTGTATGTTTAGAATATGTACAAGTGAATGAAAAAAAAAAAAGCAACAATAGTAAATATACATGTACTTTTTTATATATATTTATATGCAATGCAGTACAACTTTATTTGTAGAGGACCTTAAAAAAAAACAAAGTCGACCAAAGTGCTGAACACACGAGACACACAAGATAAATGTGAAATAGAACAATAAAAAAACACATTAAAGTCAACATTTCAAACCCACAAAAGCCCGAGAGGAAAGAAGGGTTAAAATGAGAGAATGAAAAAAAATATCTCTTGTTTTTCTCTTTGTTTGTCGGTCAACCTGAGAAAACGTGCAGGAGTGTTGGACAGATATTGAGGGGCAACGCCTGGGAGATATCTAAAACAAATAAAGGAATTTTAAAATCAACGTGAGAAGAGAAGATTTCAAATTGGGGTGTTGTGGTCTTGTTTTTAACAGACACTCACCTGGTCAGAAATAACGGAAATCAGATACGAATCGATACTTCATCAGAACTCATTTAAAACCACATTGTAACCTAAAGAAAGTTATGTTATTATTGACTTGAAAATATATAAAATATTTCATTTTATTTTTAATATATTTTATTTATTATCATTGTTGTATCAAAATTAGTATCGAGCAATGTTTTTTAATATTTTGAAATCGAGTTTAAAATTGTGTTTACAGTGTATCACTATATACAAGCTGTATATTGTTAATAATTCCAGGGACCCTTTGTGATTTGCTCAAACATTGATTATTATTTTATTTCATTTTTTTTTATTGAAAAAAAAAACAAAACACATACACACACACACACACAAACTGGGACTAGATAAAATTTAATTTAGTAGAGTAGATTTTTTAGTAGAAAAATAAGGCTTCCAAAAAAAGAAGAAAAAAAAAAAGAAGGTTAAGAGTCCCATTCAGTCCGGTTTCTGTCAAATCTATCCATTGCCCAGTTGAGTCCAAAAGTGATTTTTTAAAAAAAAATGTATTCGTGTGTCAGTTATGATGTCGGTCCAGTCCTTAATCGTCATCGCGGTTTATGTCATCTACATTTTTTGTGATGACCTTTTTCCCAGCCACCTTAAATATGTTCCAAAGGTATCCATTTGCGTTGTCCATGGCTGGAGTTTTGAGGCCCAAATACATAGTTGTGAAATTGAGTGAAAAGTGCACATTTCACACAAACTGTCCATGCGCAGTCAAAACTGAGAGAAGACCGAAATATGAACTGCTATGACGGAACATTCCAGACGAAGAATGAAATATGAGACAAGCAGGTACCAGAAAGGTTACGTAGTGCACCTTGAACTGTAATTTGATTGAAGGCTTCATCATCCATCTATCTTATTACTTATGTTTGCTGATACTTTAATAATAATACATTCAATATTTTGTGTATGAAACTATGTGTGGCATTGTCTTTTGAAGATGCATCGTCCGTGCTGTCTGCTGATAGTTCTCATTGCCAGAGTGATAAGGATTTGAATGGTTGGCTCTTTTAGTCGGTTGCATCATTCTTCTCCATCGGCTTCATTGATGTTCACTTCAGTAACACTGCGCACGGGTAATCGCTGTAGCACAGATGTTAGATGTTTTGTCGTGCTCTTCGTCTCACTGAAAAACATGATCTGAAAATGTGCGAAAAGCGTGAGTCATTGATTTAACTTGGATTCGTGGTGTGATTTTAGTCGGCCTGTCACTACGTTTACATGCACGGGAAACTTTCAAGGATGCTGAACAACCAAACTCAGCCCGCCTTTGCCCCCAAACCGGTCAGACCCCTCTTGTCCCAGTCTACTAAAGGTCAAAGAAACAAATAGTTGTCAATGGGGCTGAGAGACATTACGAGGGGGAAACGGTAATTTAGCATTAGCACAAACTCTTTTTAGTGGTAACTGCTAATAACATGGCTTCAATGCAGTTTTGTTTTTTTTGCTCTCCGCAGCACAAAAAAACACAAACAAACGCAAATAGTTTTTTACTTTCACTTTAACACAAAGAAACGGACCAAAACAAAATAACACAACAGATGCTAGTCCGCGGTGGAGGGATCGTAGTTAGTCATTACATTCATGCAGCAGGAATACAACTACAAGCAGATTTCGTTGAGAAATTTGAAGTTTAGACGTCTCAATCTCTGAAAATACAAAATTAAATTCCAAAATCTGCTCCAGTTGAGATGACACATATTTTTAGCTGAGCAGATGATACTATATGGCTTGATACATTTCAAACTTTAGCGCTAATCTAACTGTAGCCGACCTACAAAAACTGAACAGTGTGTCTAATATTCAAATAGTGTGTTCTCTGCAAATGAAAGTCATATACATTGCACATGAGTACGGACATATAGGAGACTGCGGCATGATCAAAACCACATTATTCATAAGTCTGAGCTCCAAGGTGCTCCAACTGGAAGAAAATAGATCCACTTGCAAAACACGTCTGAAATGGGAGCACGCGGTTGAACTTGTGTACTCAGGATGTGAGGCGAGGAGTCAGATGCAGAAGGCGGATGTAATGTTGCCATATTGGGAGGGAGAGGTTCTTTTTTTTCTGTATTTGATGTATCAACTTCTTCTGAACTGTCAAATATTGGCACTGGAAATGGTAGATCAGAATAATGTTGAAGCTGACGCCTTGGAAACCTTGATATAAAGTACGGTAATGAAGGTTGAACTTGTGTTGAGGGTGGAGATCAACAAAATGGATGATAAAGCTATTGTTGTTTGGACGATATGCACAATTCGACTATGTTGTTGATTATGTTGACTGTACTAAAAACTATTTTTCAAAAGCCACTTTCAAATTGAATATTTCTGCCCTTCTGTGCTTCATTTTACATATTTTGTGCAACACATGAGATGCATTTACTTGCACAATTTAGCACATTTCCAGTGGATTGCTATTGCTTATATTATATTGTATTGAATATATCGTTACTGTTATTTTTCTCCATATTACCCATAATAAGACCCAACTCGTTCTCAGTTCAATCTTTTTTTTGGGCCCTGGATCCACCTTCTTGACAATTTTCCTTGTCAAGGCTGATTCGCTGATAAAATAATAATCATCATCATAATGCACATGTCTGTTATTATTATTATACTTATTTTTTTTAAATTAAAACATAATAATAATTAAATACATTTTCGTAATAATATATTGATAATAATACGATACAGATCCTTAGTATTTATAAGGTTTTATTAATATTTTATTTTTCAGTATCCAAGTAATACGTGCTTGTAAGTGCCTTTTTAGTTATAAATTACAATAAACAAATAACTAGTGCTTGTTGTCTAAAGAACCTTATTTTAAAGTGTATTTTTTATTATTGTCATTTTTTAATTCTGTGAACAAGAAAATTGCCCTTGAAATTAGAACCTCTTAACCACCAGCAATTTTACAAATGGTTTTTATCCAGTACAACAAATATCCCGTTGACAAATCCAGCCATAAAACTAAGCACATTCTAAAGACATACTCTTATCGGTTGATGCAGCCGAATTCTCTTTTTGCAGTGTTCTCCTGATTTCCCTGTGAAGTTGATCTTGGCAGTTTTGCTTGAGTCCACACAATCGCTCTCCCTGTGACGAGGCCACACACAGCTCTTCACCTCTCACACTGCCTTAGAGAGAGGAGGAAAATCCCACAGAAAACCAGAAACATAATCTGCATGTATACACTGAACATGTTCAGGGCTGATTTCATGGCCAAAGTGAGGTTTTCAATTGGAGTGTACAGCTGCAGGAATATATGTAAGGGAGCTGAAAAGTAGAGCAACTTGGGGCTATGTGCAAAATTATATTGCTTTATATTTTTTATATGAAATGATTTTTAAAAAAAAACTAAAAAATCCAATAAAAAAAAAACAAAAAAATCCAAAACCCTGATATTTTGCCTTTCATTCAAATTCTGCCAAAAGATACCTGAAAATATGTTCAAGCATTACGTTCAAGTAAATGAACTATAACTTTTTAAGTGTACACGTGTGTAAACCCTGTGTACATGTTTTGGGAATTGTGTACATTTTTAGAATTTCTGGGCATGTTTGGGATGTGTGTGTGTGTGTGTGTTTGGGATTTGTGTGCAAGTCTGGGATTCGTGTGCATGTTTTGGGATTCTTGCGCATGTTTTGGGACTTGTGTGAATGTTTTGGGATTCGTGCGCATGTTTTGGGACTTGTGTGAATGTTTTGGGATTCGTGCGCATGTTTTGGGACTTGTGTGAATGTTTTGGGATTCGTGCGCATGTTTTGGACTTGTGTGAATGTTTGGATTCGTGCTTGGACTTTTTGGGATTCGTGCGCATGTTTTGGATTGTCTGTGCATGTTTGGCATTTCAGAATGTACCATCTTCAGGCCGTAGTAATGCTACAACTGCGGACTTTCTCCCACCACACAATTTGATACTTATTTTTCCCCTGGTAATTCTTTTCTTTGACCAATCTAGTCAGTGGTATTTACAAAACATGTCACTGGTTTGTTATTGATTAGCTGTAAACTCTACCTTATTCCATGTTTTTTTTCATTTGATCTTTGTGTACTTTGAATCGAGCCTCTTTGTGCTTCAACACGCTCTCTGCTGCTGGTCTTGAGAGAAAAAGCTGTTATAATTCTCCTCGCTGTAAAAATAAAGAACAATGCAGAGTTCAGAGGCTGGGAATCGAACCAGCGACCTTGTGATCATTGGCTGACCCGTGTGAGGCTGTTTTTGATGGGAGTAATGTCCGTATTATAGTGCTACACTTGGCAGTTGGGTCTAGGTTAAGATGAATCGAAGAGAGGATTGTTGGGATGTCTGTCTTGAAACAAAATGACTTACAGATGGTGAGAGCAAGTCCAGTGTCAATACGATGGAATGAAGACGTGTTTATAGTGATTCAAACCTGCTCTCTAAAGAAAAGCACTCTCCGGAACAGGCCTATAAGAGGAAATCATGATTAATGTCGAAATTATTTGTGTCACTGTAATCGTTTCTCCAATGATTATATGTTTTGAGAAGGTCTTTGCTAGGATTGAAACGTAATCAGATATTTTTTGAGTGAAACGACTCAGTGACTAGCATTCACACGGTTGAACTCTGTGGGTTTCCTCCGGGTGCTCTGGTTTCCCCCATACACCTGAAACATGCATCGTAGGTAAAAAACCTCCAGCTACAGTAGTCCTGACCAAACCGAGCTCAAGATCTGGAGATGGGTCCCTGAAACCCGCACGCTCCTTACAAGTTGCGCAGAGAAAATGCAGAGAAGGAATTTTCTCGCAAGGAATTTATAAAGTAAGATCTATAAGACAGGCATGTCCAAACTAGCCCGGGGGCCAAATGCAGCCTCAGACTAATTTTTGTTGCCCTCCGGCTTCCTGCTAATTTAGTTGAAACAAAAAAAAGTGATACTTTGTACTGGAAAAATTGGGAAAATTCAAGCATTTTTGATGTTATACCAACCCAATATTAATGTTCCAAGTCTTATTAAAGTGTGGAGGCTCATCGAGACTATGTCAAATGTAAAATTTAGAATTATTCACGTCATTGTCGGGTTGTCTGTGGCCCTCTGCTCCGTATAAGTATCAAAATGCGGCCCTCGGTGAAGAAAGTTTGGACACCCTGCTATAAGAGAACCTTTGTTTGTACCTCAATTGGGGAAATTGCAATGTTACAACTCACACTCAAGAGCAGCAGGAGAATAGAGTCAGACATGCAAAAAAAGACTATAAATCTAACGCCTTAAATTATAGTCAAGGGACGTTTATTTGTAGAGCACAACTTGTACAAAAAAGTCATTCAAAGTACTTTATGTAATCACAATACTCTGCTGGACCATGCTGATAGCCCTGCTTTTCACTCAGTAGAACCTCATACAATCATAATAACATGCCTCTAAAAGTCCATTTTGCATCACATGTCTCCTTTAATTACATAAGATGAAACTCTGGTAGTGACAATACAGTAGTATTTTTGCAGAAGTGTCAGCAGTACTGGTAGAGTTTGTCGTTGGGTTTCTGCCTGGAGTTTCTGCCTGGAGAGTGAGCGACATGTACGTTGAGTTTAATGGTTTGTTATGCAAGTCAATGTATCCAACTTGCACATTTAAAAAGTAAGACAATTTGTGGCTTCACTACAGAAAATAAATCTTGTGAACTTGTTTTGTGGAGATTCATCACTTTTTTAGCTTTATTTAATTGTTTGAAACGTCACACATCGAAATAATTGGGAAAAATGTGGACAACCTCAGTGACAATAAGTATATCCTTGACCGCTGTTTTACCGGATCTGTACTTTTTTTTTTTGTTTTCAGGATCTGTCAGGAGTTCTTCTGGTGAACATCAGTGAAAACCCTCATCTAAACCGCAGTCCAGGTTCAAGTCCAGGTTCAAGTCCAGGTTCAAGTCCAGGTTCAGGTCCAGGCTGAGGTCCAGGTAAGGCTCTATTGACAGTGTAAATTAAACTTTGCATGAGTGTGGCTGGTGCGCAAACTGCCAATTTGTATCTGATCAATTCAAGTTTACTGGATTGCTTGAAGAGGAAGAGACTGCTATTAGTGTGTTGGCAAAAGCTCAGTGTCCATATTGAGGCTGAGACTGCTGCATTCAATACAATTCTCTTGTAACTGATGTCTCTGTAATCCCTTAGTTGTCTTGAGTGTCCTCATTTTCCTCGCAAAAAAGCGCATCGTAAAATCAGTGCAAAATCAGACCAATGCACAACATTTTATCGACCTAAAAAAGGTTGTGTATGTCTTGTCTGTCCTGATATATGGATTATTTTGGGGCTCAATATTTTTTATTTTAATTTATTTTATTTATTTTATTTATTTTATTTATTTTATTTATTTTATTTATTTTATTTATTTTATTTATTTTATTTATTTTATTTATTTTATTTATTTTATTTATTTTATTTATTTTCATTCATTCATTTTCTACCGCTTGTTCCCGTTAGGGGTCGCGGATGACTGGAGCCTATCCCAGTGCCTTTGGGCCTTAGGCGGGGTACAGACGGGGATTTTATTTTTATTTTATTTATGAATGACACAATTTGAACTGTAAATGGATTAAACATATGTGTTTTATTGTGCTATTTATTGATTGTAGCTCATGTTTTCTTACATACAAAATACATTAAAAAAGCATATTGCATATCTCAAACTTCAAAATGTGTTATCATGACAGGCCTGCGCATGTCACACTGCAACGCTTTGGGATGAGAGCTGATTGGCTGTGTGATTGTGGTCCACCCTGCTTCACTTTTCTTTGTGAAAAGTCCTAAACTGTGTACGTGCCTAAAAAAAAAGGCATGCACGTGAATTAGGGCCGTGATTATTTGTCTACCAGTCAAACGATTATTTTTTACATTGAGGCTTTTTAAATTAATTAGCCACTAAATATTGGTTGAAATGTGTTGACTGAATGTTTCTAAAAGAGAATATTTACAAATAAAGTGTATTTTTAAATTATTTTTTTATATTTTTATTTAATATTGCCACTGTGTTTGTTTTGAAAAACTCTATTTTGCTATGCATTTTAGACTAGATGAGGATTACAGTTATCAAAATACGCATTTTTTGATTGTTTACTAGACAATTAGTGGATTAATCATTGATTGCAGGTCTAATGTGAATATTAGCAATGTTCCAAATGATGAAAGGAGTCCTGCTTTTCACATTTTCAAAGTCTGGTACCACAGTTTTAAGTTTGTTTTTGGTCCCTGTACTTATTCACTGTTGCAAGTCTTTTCAGCGTCTCTTCAATGCATCAGTTGCGTTTGTTACTTTCTCATTTCTCTTGCCTCCTGTTTGTGTGGGGAGAAGTATTAAACTGAATTCTATTTTATATTCAATTGTATTTGCTTTCTGCTTGGCTCAGGGCTGTGGCTTATCTTCACAGTTTGACAAACAAAATACCCAAATAGAACAGAGAGGAGGATGCCACAAACCCATCACACTTTATTGTAGTCGTATTATTTGCGATAAAGTATATTTTTTAGGCTTTCTTACTAAGACATTTTCAAGCCGGATTGATTTATTATGTGGTGTGAAATGTATCTCTTTTGTAATGCAATACCTCATATTTAATTCAAAACTTCCAATCTGGATATTTTCTCTTTTTCATTTGAATTCAGTGCATAATTGAAATGCTATGGACAGTTTGAGGGCGAAATGAGTTAAGAAGTTAAGTTATCTCGAGAGTAACTGCTGACAAGTGCAAGTGTCTGCATGAAGGATTCCCAGAATGCCTTTGGGTACGTAACCACTGTTTTACTCACCTGCATCATCCGTTCTGCATTATCAGTTTGAAGCGACAGTGTTTCATTCTGTACACAGTTAGCCTAAAATAAACAGAGCTGTTTCTTCTTGTAAATAAACACCCGTTTCTCCAAATGAGCACCTGTTTTTGATCCTCTTTTTAAAAACATCTATATTTCGGATCGGCCCACACAGCACCCCGAATCCTTTGTATTCATTTTTTATATGCTGTTTAATTGTTGGATTAGATTGTTTTCTTAACAAAAAAATAAGAACCAGACCTACAAAAGTGTGTCTTTGGGTACACATGTACTACTACTGCTGCCCAAAGTTCTACTACAACTATAAGTACTAATACTACGACTACTACTAATACTATTCAACTTTGAACACAAATATAATCTGTACATTTTAGGTACAAATGTTTTTTGTTCTGGTTTGTTCCTTTTATGTGTCTGGAGAAGTGGTATGTAAAATGAATGCATCATGAAAAATAAAGTACCGTACTTTTCGGGCTTTACAGCGCTGCTGAATAAAAGCCGTGCCAACGATATTTACAAAGAACAAATATTTTGTACATATACGGGCCTCACCTGTCAATAAACCGCAGGTACGTTGTAACATGAATTATTTAAACATATATCACAGCTCCCTACTGTCCCCTCTGTCCTTGATTACTTGTGAGCTGATTTACCTGTGTCTGTGTCTTCACATCTCGTTCTGCTCCTGAGCTTGTACTAAGTGAGTGAGTGTTACGTTGTAACATTGAATCTTTACACAGAAATATTGTTCCATGGTAATAATGCAGGGTTGTCTTTTGACCAGGTCAGGCCAAGAAAGTGCATTCACTGGCCACTGACGTCTTCTTCTACAGTGTGTCAAACGCTTGCGCTTCCTGCTAGTGTGCCCCCCGTGGCCGTTAGCCAGTAAAAGTCTTTAAATTAACCGCACCGTTTTAATGACCGCAGGGTTCAAAGTGTGGGAAAAAAATGAATGACTTAATTTACTATTTCAACTGTGTCCAAAAAAATACCCTTTTACATTTTACCCACACAATGAATGTATGAGGGATTACACCGACTTCTGATGGAAGTGTTTTGACTTTTAAAAATGATTTTAGCCACAGCAATGGGGGCTAAGAATGGAAATAAATATGAAACAGAACTACGCTCGAACTTCACTCAAAACAATGTGTGTCTCAGTTTGTGGAATAATCTTAAGCAATTAAAAAGAATGTGAACATCGAATCAAACTATAACTGATTCTTCCATTTTGTTATTCTTGGGTTTATATTGTACGGAATTATATCCTTGATTTATGATGGAGGGATTATGGGAGAAAAATTACTTCCTTTTATGCAATAATCGTCATGTATAATGTAAGTAAAAGAGGGTGAGATATGTTCAACTCACTGCTTTTCGAATATGAAAAAGACATTTATTCTCATTTTATTATGCCAAATTAAAACATGGTACATATCGTCTTTAATTGAACTATTAAAAATGAGCTCAAAAAAACATCTGTAATCTCCCAAACATAAGGGTATTTTTGTGGTCCATTAATATTTTAGCACATTCCTGATGTTTTCTGAAAATATTGTTGTTGCAAAAAACATATAGGAATATTCATTTTCGCCAATATCGCCCACTCCCAGTTATAACCCTTACACCGTTCCTGTTTCCTCGCTCCTCCTCCAGTGACGGCGCTGCTCTTTCGCCGACAGCTGCTCTGGATATAAACACAGTATGATGTATGATGTTGTCTGAATGAAACGCTAAAAAGTCCCACAGAGACTGAAGGCCCTGAACGCTCCTCCACTCTCGTCTCTTTTACTCGCACGTGCACATGACAAACACGAGCTTACACACTACAGCGGCGGTGGTTTTTGGAGAACGTGCGCGCGGACACTTTGCTGCTTATTTGATCTACTTTTCTTTCTTGTTTCAGTCCCGAAGGAAAAGCTTGACATTTAACGTAGGACGCCTTTTACACAAACTGGCATTATATACGTTTAGCTATGTAGACACTCTCTACATGCAAGTCTTAACAAGTTGACCTATTTACTACAAGAATTCAATTTTAGAAGATTTAGGATCATACTGTAGTACCTACGACAGGTTGGACTAAAATGCAGTTAAGATAAATATCTAACACAGTTTTTAGGTTTATAATTTTACTTTCTGTTTGTAATAGATTGATGATACCCAGCAACCACTGGGCCAAAACTCATCTTATGTCAATTATTTTTTATTCATTTGACAAATAATAATAAATATGTTCACTTTTATTTTGCTGAAATAGTGTTTACACAGTCAAAATAGTTGTTTGTTTTGTGTAAATTATGTACAAACTTTGGAGTGTCCCTGGTAGTATGGCATTTTTTTTCAGACAATAGCTTCTTGATTGGTGTAAAACTATAATTTATATTTACAAGAGATATATTTAAATATGCCAAAAAAAGTAAAAATTAGAAAATCATAAAAAAAACCTGTCATACACACTTTAACAACAGGATTTTTGAGTCTTAAACGATTTTAAACTTGAGACAAAAAGCACTGACCACGGACAAAAAACGCAGAGCCAAAAGTTGCGAGCTAACAAAGCTAGTGCACCTTATTTCGCTTCGGGGACAATAAAGTGTACCTTAACCTTAAACTTAGCGTCAGCTGTTTTCCGTCTGGATGTAAAGCGACTATGAAATGACAACGTTTTCAAAATGATCCGAGCAAAAAAATAAATGAAAGGATCAGACACATTTTTTGCATTTACCGAGTCAGTACTGTTGGATAAAAGGACGTGGATTAGAACAGTTTAACTTGCTTTGCTCCTAACGCTCTGCTTTATTGGCTGTTGCAGTACTGTGATGTTTTAAACATGAACGTTTAGTGTTTCTGATGAAAAAAAAATTCTGTAACAGGGATGTCACGCTTATTAAGTTAATCGATAATTGTGATTATTTAGGTCACAATGTAAACATAAACATTTAGAACCACATTTTAGTCTTTTAAATTCAATCTAAATATGAAATTAATGAAAATGTAAGGTTTCACTGTTGTTTGGTCTTGGTTTAATCGTGAATAATTGTTATACTTTTAAACTCATTTTTTCTTACATTAATTGTAAAAAAAAATTGCTTCTTGGTCAAGTTTTGTACAAATCTTATAATTTAAATAAGATCACTGTCTCATTGTAATCTGAGGCAAAGTGTCACTAAACAGGAAGTGTATTTGAACTCACAGCACAGATGGAAGAGCAGAGAACAGTGTCACATCCGATTTCCCTTTGACACCTGCAGCATGGCGGGGTGAACCAAAGCATTGTGTTAAAGTGCACCCCGGGCCGATCAATCTGGGACGGTCTAAACACATATACATTTTTGTCATAACCTGTAGAAAAATAAACCGTTGCACAAACAATGACAAGGTGGAATAGTATTTTAAGTCTTGTATTAAGGCCCACTTTTATTCTTTGGCTTTTAACACGTGTGAGTAGTGATCCTCTGTGTCTGCTCATTTGATTTAATGGTTCTTAATCATTTGTTATTCTTTAAAATATCAATAACAGATGGAGACACTATATATGATTGTTCTAGATCGATCTGGTTGTGTTAGTGTTGATTCTAAGATGATCTTATCAGCCAAATTGTGAAATATGTGTTGTTCATGCGACCAGAAGAAGGAGATCCAGCCGAGATGGGCCAGTGTGTCTGTGTTGAGGAGCTGATGCCTCTGGGGTTCAGCACGGGTTCACACTGGGGAGCTCGTCTGGCGCTCTAGCTCTGACACGTCAAGCTGAAGAAGCACTGGATCAGGTCCTCTTGATCTGCATTATCCTTGGCTCTGAGGCATTCCTCAGATAACAGAAAAGGCTGTTGCACTGATTCACGGATGAGGTCGATTCAAACATTGTCCTGGATCCAAATTTTGTTGTAGACTTGAAAAGTTGCTTGAGTTTGCATGTTGCAATTCAAAGCAGAAATCACGTCCAAAGACTGGCACAAGATTATTTTATGGAAGAGAATAGTTCCAGCTTCCGCAGGCATGTCTCTCTCTGGAATGTCTTTGTTCCCTACGTTAGCTTAGCATCGCTAGGCCAGGGGAGAGACTTTTCTCCTCGGCCCTTCCTTGTTAAAGACCTGGTTGGAATTCAGTTTGGTGTTCTCTCTCTGTCTGACCCCTGGGGGCGTTGGTTTGGCGCCAATGTTCAGCCAATCAGCAGGCATGCTGAGTCAAATAGGACTGACCAGAGAAGAAGATCCGGAACATATCCAATGCAGCCATTGGTTGAACATTAGGCCACATAGTTACGAAGGTAAAAGTTTATTCTGACTTTTAAAGCATGAAGCCTCTCCTTGTGACAGAAATGTCATAAATCCCTGGATGGAATGGTACCATGGTACAACCTTAAGCATTCCTGTCACCATGGCAACATACGGAGGTCATCTGTTATAAGCAACTTGAATAAAGTGAATTGGATACTGTGTTTTTCACCAATTCATTAAAGAAGAAAACATTGTTAACTAACTCGGTTTAGATTTGTAAAAAAGCAATAGTGTTTTAGCCTTGAGTTGTACTGTTAGTGAAAAAAGTTGATGTGCACTTTTTAATTGATACAACTGTATATTCTGCTTGTCTGAAACCCAAAGGGAATTAAACGTTTATATTTTCACTCTCAGAAAATGGTGTTCAAATCAAAACAGAAAGTTATAGAATCCTCTCAGGTAAAAGTAAATCCCCAATTTGTCATGTGAAAATGCAAATAAAAATGACTTCTGCTCCCACTGTTTGAAAGTACTTCCTCTTCATCAAATGCAGGAGGGTCTGGGAGCAGGCTCTCAGTAAATAATTTCTCCAACAACTTTTTATGGAAATCTAATCACAGCTTCATATTTTTAGCACACGTCTCTCAAATACAAAATACATTTTCCTCTTGAATATTCTTCATAATAAAAAACTTCTCTCCCCTCAGATTAGCATTTGATAGAACTTTGCACTTTGAAAGAGTCTTGCTGTTTTTTCAGTCCTCAGGTTTATTTTGTTTTCCGTTCTTGTAACATGTTTGTTTTGAAACAATGTGTTTATCTGATTGATTATTTGGTCTGTCAGTTACAACTATCGAAATTTCGGAAAAGCATGTGGTCTTGGCAGCTCAGAGATGGTAGTTCTGTGTTGTGATTGGTGGTGGACAGAGGGGCCGCTGGCACACAAGACTTTCGCTTCTTTAATGGGAGATGGATCTTTGGGACTGTTTGATTGAAAATATATAACTATGTATCTGGGACATAAATCTCCTGCAATTAAAAATGTGATAACTTTTGAGAGCAAAAAATAAATAAATCAGAACCATAACCTCTCGTTAGTCGTGACTGCTGCCCCTTGTGGTCTGGTAGTGTAATTCATAAAATCACTGTTGGAAGCTGTCTCCACGTTCGATCATTCTCATCTCCTTGTATCTGTTTTGTCTTTGTGCATGAATGAATACAGATGCAGGGACTGTTTTGAATCCCAGCTGACACGAGGGAAAGGTGACTAATTAAAGGGAAGGTTTTTTTCTTATAAGAGCCACAAGATAGCACAAAGAAAAGAAAGCCTTAAATGCACTTTGCAATCGATCTTCTCTATTTGCACAGGGCAGTGCTGCTTAAGAAGAATAAACATAAGAAAAGCACTCTTTGGCTTGATTTATTGGTTGTAGTTTTTTTAGATTAAGTCTTAGAGGCTCATCACTGGAGGCTTTTTCTGAGCCACATGAATCCACTCCACATTTTCTTTACAATCATTTTTTTTGTACTTTTTATGATATAATAGATTTGTAAGCGTAAGTGTGGCTGATGGGGTTGTTAGCCCATAATTCTTCCCTGGCACTGAGGCTAAGGATCTAGAAATTCTGACATTTCTATAATAAAGTATATAATTTACTTTTGCAAGCCCAGCTGAATCTGTAATTTTCTTCTGATAATTGTACACGCATTATGTAAATTGTACATTTTTGAGCTTTTAGTCATGTTACAAAATGGTTCCCTCATGAAAAATACATATCTGGAGTTAAATTTAGCTTCATTCACACTTGCTTTGTTAATCCTGTTTACACGGTTTTCTCATTCTAAACTAGCTTTTGTTTGTTTCACCATGGTCTCTCTGCTGCCAGTAGATGGAATGCTAACACCAATTCTTGATGAGGGAACACCTGACTGATGGAAATTGTGGTGGTAATTTTCAGCTCTAAAACATGAGATGCAAAAGCAAAGGTACTCAAGAGTTTGAAAGACAATAAAAGAACCAATAGGGCATAATGTGTGCCCTTTAATTGAGCCCACTGTACTGTACTGTATGAGTATGTTCAGTAAATTACATATTTCGATAAGTTGGCCCAAGTTTTCCCTGGCCACTTCCTCGCCCTCCCTCTGTGGGCTCATGTGTCTGAAAGCGGCCTGCTGTCTCTGGAGCCTCCTGCGGATATTAACCCCGTGACTGACTGCCTGGATGAATGCACAGCTAAAACTCGGTTCCTCCTAGAAAAGACAGGATTCGCTCGTCCATTCCCCCGCTGTTTCCCCCACCCTCCTGCACCCGCCTGCACCCGCTTGCACCCGCCTGCACCCGCCTCCACCACTTATGAGGCTCTTCATGGATCACCTGTGTTAGACTGAGCACCTGTTCTTCACCATGACAAGAATTCAATCAGCCATATAGAGCTCCGCTTAGCAATAACATGGAGTCTGGTTCATAGAGCCTAGATCAGAGGGTGCCGACCTTTTTGATCTCGAGTGCCTCCTAAACGTTGTCTCACACTCAGAGTACCCCGTAACTTGTGATACGAGGCAAATAAATATGTTTAATACAGAAGTATATTGTTATAGCTTCTTGTTATAGTAATTTTGATCGCCAAAATATTCCCAAAATTTTTTTTATATATATATTTTTTTATTTTTTTGGGGGGGGAATACTATATTGTACCCCTAGGTAAGTGCTTCCTTGGGAAATACTGGCCTATTATCCCAGCGCTCAAAAAAAAAATCCTACTGGAATATATTATTCATTTTGTTTATTATTTAATTAAATGTTTTTGATTGATTTATATCGATTGCTCATTTAATTTCAAGTATTACTTTTTCCTCATTTGCTTATGTATTTATTTTAGTTTTGGCTTACTCCTGTCTGGTGTTGCAACCTGATATACTTGGCATAAATGAAGAAATTATAATATTGAGTCACATTTTAGCAAATTAATGAGGTATTGATATTTTATCATCTAAATATTGTCATCAGAATAAAATAAAAAAATATAATACTGTATTTTAGTACCTTTGACAGCCATAAACATCATTCTATTTGCCAGGTTTTATTCAATAGCAATGCATTTAAGTCAGATATGTATTTCTCCCAGTTGGTACCAAATCAGAGCAAATCTGAAATAGTTCATTAGTCGTATTTGAATGGTCCAATCAGGGCAAGAAAGGCGCTTCACACTCGGGCAATCATAGTCCTTTAGCCCAAGAGAACAAGACAGTTATGCGCAGCAGCCCATTAGCCTGTTGTTGATGTGATTGTACACTTAATTGCTAATTAGCAGTAATTGCGAATAGCATGGATTGGCTGTGTAATTGACGTGTGGGTACTTTGGTAATATTCAGAGAGGAACAGGCAGCGTCGGTCTTTTGGGTTTGAGTCTTGATGGACTATTGGACTGTGTGTTACGGCAGATTTCTGAACAGATCATGTCGTTTTATTTAGGCCATTACGTACAAGGATATTATCTGCCAAACACTTCTAACCCACTGATAATTATGTTTCATTTGCAAACATATGGTTATTGGCATTGTTCCCGTGTAAAATATCCAATCTGATTATAAAGATATTTGGTTATTTAATTCAATCACTTTCATCTTCAAATCGTAGAATCATCTTGTTTTATCTCCCACCTCTGCCCAGAGCCTTGAATGCATCAGAGTTTAAACGGAGTGACAAAAGAGGCCGTTTATGTAAAAAGTTAAAGGCTGTATCAAAGACTCACTGTTCTGTGTCTTTGTCTTGAAATCTCTTCTTTTTTTTCAAACATACCTGCATTTCTTTCAGTTTTAAGTGATGTTTGCTGTGACAACCTTCCACAGACCTTTCAACTGCTGTACAATCTTTGAACTTCAGTTTTGTATCGTTAAGCGGGCAGCGCGTGGACACATTTAGAAGATCTGCAAAAGCGGGACCTGTCTTGGACTTAGAGGATTATCCCTATGGTGGATGTTTTGGATTGATGAGGGAAACCGGAGTGCACAAGGAAACCCACACAGGCACGAGGAGAAACATACAAACTTAACACAGTAAAACCCGAGAGTCAAACCAAGAACCACCTACGGAAGTACCATAACCCGGTGCGGAGACTGTGCATTTAAAATATTATTATCACATTAAATACTATAATTGGCCTACTGTATTTTGAAGAATTCATCCGGTTTGTTTTACTTGTACTGCCCTGCATTTGAGACTTGAGTGCTCAGAAAATGTCAGTTTTTTCTGAGTTCTTATGATTATCCGTTCTTATGATTATTCCCAGAATTTAGACACAGGGTCATCTATGTATGAGATTAAAAAAAACCTTTAAACCAATTAAAACTTAGCAAGTGCAGAAGTCAGTGGATGTCTACTAGTTTTAGATCAATATTGCAGTCCACAATGATGAAAATATAAAATAATGAACTATATTATTGATTATGTGTTTTACTTAACTTAATGAGGTCCATCCATCCATCTTCTTCGCCTTATCCGGGGCTGGGTCGCGGGGGCAGCATTCTAAGCAGGACACCCAGACTTCCTTATCCCCAGACACTTCCTCCAACTCCTCTGGGGGGATCCCGAGGTGTTCCCAGGGCAGTCGAGAGAAGAAGAAGAGAGAAGAAGACCCAGCGTGTCCTGGGTCTTCCCCGGGGCCTCCTCCCAGTGGGACATGCCCGAAACACCTCCCTAGGGAGGCGCCCAGGAGGCATCCTTTAACAGATGCCCGAGCCACCTCAGCTGGCTCCTCTCGATGTGGAGGAGCAGTGGCTCTACTCCGAGCTCCTCTCGTGTGACTGAGCTCCTCATCCTATCTCTAAGGGAGCGCCCAGCCAAAATGGGAAACTCATTTCGACCGCTTGTATCCGCGATCTTGTCCTTTCGGTCACAACCCAAAGCTCATGACCATAGGTGAGGGTAGGAACGTAGATTGACCGGTAAATCGAGAGCTTTGTCTTTCGACTCAGAGCTCTCGATTTACCGGTCAATCTACGTTCCTACCTTAATGAGGTGTCTATCTTTAATTAACCAGATTAGATCCCATTGAGATCAAAACCTCTTTTTCAAGGGTGACATTTTGATTTGATTTTAACTGGAGTCCACCCCTCAAAATTATCAAAACCTTTGTCTTTTGGTCAGACAGGAGTGTTTTGTTTACTTTATTTGTTGCTCACACGCCCTGGAGCATGGACGAAAGAACGTGAAAAAGAAACAGCCAGAACAAGAAAACCTGAAATCAGCCATATTCGACCACTGCAAGAGACAAAATCACATCATGGCCTGGAACAATGCCAGGGTCATCTGTGCTGAAAGCAACAAATACCACCGCTCTATCAGAGAGGCCATCGACATTCATAGGCGGGGTCAATGTAGCCTAAAAGGTGATGAGGGAGTCTATAACCTCATCACACATGGGATGCCGTCCTGGAGAAGGCGTCAGACCGTCTTCGCCTACTGTCTGGAAAAAGCATGTAAACTGCCAACAAGACACGTCACTACACCATCCTGTGACACGTAAACACTCCTGTCTGACCAAAAGAAATCATTGCTTAACTGTTTAAACTAGTAGACGGAATGAATCTTGTGCAAAGTGATCCAAACCTAGTATGTACATATATATGCATATACTTTGTAGACGTACTTGCGATACCACAAAAACAATCTGTTGACGACATTGTTAAAATTCCAGCACCCAAGAGATGCTTTCTGACGCCTCTATCACATTTCCACATTTTAATTGACAAAACTGTTGCCCCTCGCTATTTACTTCCTATGAATTCCTAATGAAGAAGCTGCAAAATGCAACCTATTTATTGTTTTGTTTTGTGGGCATTTAACGTCCAGGACCGGAAATGCATTTGCCACTTGCCTTGTGCGCGCCTGTATGTGTGAGAAACGAGATGAAAACACTTTGAGAATTTGCACAGTGAGTGGTTTGGCTCTGGGGATGTAATAAGAATGTGTTATGTGAAGGAAAACAGTGGCAGAAATCTGACTAATGAAAGACCATGAAAACATATGTTTCCCTGATGGACAAACCGACAAAGCACACACTAATGTAAAAGCATCATGAGGGGCTCAGGGCAGAGAAATGGAGTCAAATATTATTGACAGTACAATGGTAAAAGTCTCACCTCACAGCAAGATGATCCCTGGTTTGATTCCCTGGAAGTGTGGGCCATGTTTGTGTGTTTGTGTTGTGTCCCCAGGGATGGAAGATAATTCATACTATCTTGATGTGTTTTGGAATGTCTTGACGATGTACTTAAATGTGCCGGTTCCAGTTGAGGTTCAAGCAGTGGTGGAAGAAATATTTTATTTTGTTACTTAAGTAAAAATACAGATACAGATACAATCTACTGCTCTCTTGTATTTAAAGATTTAGAGATTGGAGCTGGCCGTTTGCCTGTTGCTGAAGAGACTTCTATCACGCATAAAGTGAGCACATTTGCCCATACTTCTCGCACCCCCCTTGGCGCGTCTCGGCGTGCCCCACACTTTGAGAAGCTCTGCCTTTTGGCTTCATTGATAACCATTTTATGCTTCCATGTTGCAAAGCGAGGGGATAATATGACTAGATAATAATTGTTTTCCTTCCGTTTACTTGGCGTCCTGACGTATAGTTGGGTATAATTGCTTGTGGAGGCAATGGCATACAGACACAAGCGTTCCGTTCTATTTTGTTAAGTTTTATTAAGAAAATTTTCATTTTCATGCAAATTTGATTCACCTCATCAACTTGCGCTTGTCTTTGGGCAGTGGGAGGAAGCCTGATGGCCCCAAGAGACTTTTAAACCGTCAACATTTTAATTTGAAATAATTAAATCTGGAAAAGAAGCAAAACAGCTGTAATAATCATTTTGCAACTATTTAGGTTAATTGGCTACAGATCAGTAACGAGCCTGGCTAAGTAACGGGAACTTTGAACGGCATTTTAAATTTAGATTAGTTGAAAAATAAAATGTAACAATTTTAGATGTGCTGTGTGGCCATAACAACACAAATATAATGTAAAAAGTCTTTCTCTCTAATGACAAATAGAATAGTTGCCATAGCAATTCATTAAAACAAATTCAAAATGAGAGTCAACAGGAAACTGAATAGCATTAATAAACCAATTTGTAACGTAAAATATAGGTTTACAATACATGTAAAACAAAGAGGTGTAAAGTAGAAGTTATAAAATCGTATGTTGATGATCATAATCAGCATCTGGACATGAAAGAGTAAAACACAAATGAAAAGATCTTTTAAAACAACAACAGTAGCATTATTGAATCAAAATGATAAAAAATAATAAGAAATGTTAATTATTTAGATTAATTGATTAGTTGTGAAAGCAAAATGCCTTTACATCTAATTTTTTAAACAACATTTGACACATGACGCTAAGGTGGTGCCGCTTGAGGACATCATGGTAGAGTATTTATGGACATTTGATCAAAAACTATTATTTTACATGTTTCTTGTGTCTTTTTGAAGTAATTGCTTTTTTTACGGGTCATAATTACATACATACATACATACATACATACATACATACATATATATATATATATATGTTATATATATATATGTTATATTTGTTTTATATTGTTGTTTCATGTTGCACCTCATCAACAAAGTTCCTAGTTCGTGAATCTTGTTCTTATTCTCTGACAATCGCAAAAACCTTTTTCTGATTCTGATTCTAATACCTCTTTTCTCAGCATATGGCATGTAACGATTTTTCGATCATTGAATTAGCTGACGATTATCTCAACAATCGATTTGTTGTGATTAATCGATTCACTTGTTTCAGCCCTAATGTGATCGCAGTTATTGTCAGAAAAATCACATCAAAATCCCGACTCTTTCAGACGGTGTAAAATGATGGCTCAAACCCTGACCTCCAGGACGTTCAAATCTCTGCGGTGCCACTGCCTGAGCGCGCTGGATCAGTTCAAACTTTGTGCAGTGAAACATGTGAGCGGCAGAGGCAGAGGAGGAGGAGAGCGCTGCTGTGTGGCTGTGCAAACACCCAGTTACAAATAGTGCTTTTGTGCTTCATTGTTCCCCAGTGAGGAGCCAAATTGACTTGTCACAATATGTTACGGGATCTCCATCCGTCCATCACTCTCTCCTCTCTCTCGTTCCTCTCTGTCTTTCCGCTCCAGTCCCTTCGTCCCTGATCTGGTTATGGCACAGTGTAGGGTAGAAACTCACTTTGGTCGAGCGCGAGGCGTAGTTTAAAGGCAGAGGTAACATTGCTGATGTCAAGCATTCTCCAAAACGCTGAAGGGATCATTGCACATTGTTTTATTATTGCATGCACGCACAGAATGCCTACAGCAACCACCTTCTTGCAATGTGTCAAAATCTGTGTTCAAAGAGAGTCTTACATTTTAACTATCCTTAAAGCGATATTCAGACAATATTATGACATCCAACAAAAATGTGGTGAAACGTGTCTTTAAAGGTATTCGTTGAGCTTTAATTATTAGCCAAATGGAAAATGAATCACAAATCACACAAATCAAAAGTATTCACAATTCGTTTTGGAGGTGGTGGGAAAAGGCCACTAAAAAAGTCACCAAAAGTCACAATAAAACACAACTGATTAAAGAAGGTATATTTTTGCTTGTTTGCTGCACTGTTATAATCTATGACACCTGTAGGTCATTATTTTACATTTGACATTACAATATTGATCTCAATAAACAAAACGAGACCGCCGATTGCCGCTGCCCCTTTACATTATGTCACCGCAAAATTGTGGCACTGCAGGACCAGGCTGACGGCTCAGACTATGGAGAGCAAAGATCAGGAAAGAGAAGAGCGATGGAAAGTAATGAAGTACTAAAGTAAAAGTACTGTACTATAGTCAAATATTTAGGTGTCACTTTCATTTTTACAGTGGATACTTTTTTAATCTGACTTCACTACATTTGAGAGCAGGAATCTGTACTTTCTACTCCACCACACCTTTGAACAGGCATGAACGTTCACATGACCTTCTCTGTAACGGTTTGGAGTTCAAGCCCGAGCGTTGAGCAAATAAAAATATAAAAATAATTGCTATTTTGGACCGACAATCAATACTGGGGTGCACTGATGTATTGGCCCAGTATCGGTATCGGCATCAGTCGATATTCAGGTCATTGAGTAATATCGGTTTCAGTCCAAAACCACCAATTTCAGCCCGCGATGTTACACCTTGGTAATGAAAGAGTTAACTCTGCCGTCCCTTCAGAAACAGAAAGAAAACAGCAGCTCAGTTGTGGGACAGAGGCTGCTATATTCTAACAGACCAGACCAGTAAACTTTAATCCAGTCTTTATTCTGAGCGAAAAGACTTTTAAAAGCTCTAGAAACATTTTAGACAAAACTTATCATCAAATATAAGCGTGACAAATTCACTAGCAACCCGGGATCAACGATATGTTGGGGGTTTTTTTACTCCTAAATGATCAGTTTAGACATGTTTTCTTCATACAACTTTAGTGTGATTGGTTTAAAGAAGGGGAGAAGAGACTGAGTGTGTGGTCAGACAGAATCTGAGGAGGAGAGACTGTCACTGCTGCGGTTACAGAAGGAGGCGGAGCAAGATGACGACACATGGACTGGAGAGGTTCAGAGACACTAAAATATGAGAAATAATCTAAATAAAACAGTGTGAAGGCTAATTTTACTCTGATAAAAAAAAAATCTTATTATAGCTTACCTAAAAATAGTGTTAAATAAATGATAGCCCCATCAAAGTTTTTTGTGTTCTCACTGGATCTACACATTGTAAAATAGATTAAAAAAATAACAAATAAATTAGTTTATTTATTTTGAATACAATTGTATCAAATAACCAAACAATGTATAAAAAAATACCTCCCTAATATCGGTTATCGGCCCAAGCGGTCCCCATAACATCAGCATCGGTGTCGGCCAAAAAATGTCCATATCGGCGCACAATCAGTACAATTCTTTAAAATCACTACATTTAACGCTTTTTTCAGTTAAAATCATTTTTAGTCTGAAAGTACATTTTTAAAAGGATACTGAAGTAGATCATTTTAATGTAGTCATTGTTTTGCTCTTGTATCTGAACAAATTTTAGTGCTTCTTCCACCACTGCGGTAAAAATGATTATTATATATATTTTTTCATTTATGCAATAATGGCTTTGTGAGGCTGCTGAATCGTACATCCATCACCGTGAGCAATGAAAATTCAATGTCTTGAATGCCGGAGAATAAAGACCACTCAAACATGCATGCATCACTACAACGTTTGATAGCCCATTTCGTTACATATTTTTAAATTTCATTGTGATTTGAAATAATAAGAACAAGCCAGCTGCCTCGTTTCCACAGTGGTTTAGCAGCGGTGGCATAGATACATATTAAAGCAATCTTCCATTTGGAGCTCGACGCGCCTGGTGCATCTTGGGACGTGACGCTCGTTGAACCGTATTAAAGGGCTCGTCAGGTGGGACCCCGTATCCGAAAAGCGGGCCGTCTACTCTGTGGGGCCGGGGCCATAATAAATGAATGTGATATCCAGTTTAGATCTGTGGACGGTTCAGTATTCTGTCTTTAATTAGCTTGGCGCGCCACTCCGCCACGACTTCATAGGCTCAAATTGCTCTAGGAGGAACTGCCATTGGTCCCCACGGTTGGTTCTTGGAGGTCCCCATACACATACATTTGTCTTCACTCTGGCACTTGTAAACAATTAGCCCCAAAGGAAAGACAGGGAAACGTGAGGGAGAGACCCGGAGCGCTGCCTGATCTGTGTCACACAAACAAACTTAGAGCGGGACTTTAGTGGATTCATTCTTTGGCTTTTGCAGATTTACCCCACAACCTGCCCCACGTGTGCACAACCTGCCCCACATGATCACAATCTGCCCCATGTGCACAACTTGCTCCACATGTGCACAACCTGCCCCACATGAGCACAACCTTCCCCACATGTGCACAACCTGCCCCGCATGAGCACAACCTGCCCCGCATGAGCAAAACCTTTCCCACATGAGCACAACCTTACCCGCATGTGCACAACCTGCCCCACATGAGCACAACCTGCCCCGCATGAGCAAAACCTTCCCCACATGAGCACAACCTTCCCCGCATGTGCACAACCTGCCCCGCATGAGCAAAACCTGCCCCACATGAGCTAAACCTGCCCCACATGTGCACAATCTGCCCAATGCACAACTTGCTCCACATGTGCACAACCTGCCCACATGAGCACAACCTTTCCAACATTCACAACCTGCCCCACATGTGCGGCTCAGTGTGAGCTGCAGCTGAGGTGGAGCGAAGACATGTGCATATATTAATGTGGTCCAGCCGGCTCAAGTAAGATTAAATTGTTGAGGTTGTAATGTTATAAAATGATGATGAGATGAAACTGTGCCAGAAGAAAGTGACTAAAGCCAGTTATTAATACATTAGTATACTTAATTACTCAATACAAAATTGGCTATGAAAATAGTTAGGGTCAAATTGCGTTCATAACAAAATAAATGTACATAAAACATCAGGCAATTTGTTGAATACCAAGTTAAATATCATAATGAACTATGTACCACTTGAGGCTCACATTGTATTTGTTAATACTAATTATAGAATTATTAAAGCAATCACCACTTAACATGGATGGCTGTACTCATCATAACAGAACATAAGGACGGTCAAGTACAAACTGACCAAACCTCAGCAGAACTACAAATATGACAGTGATATAATTGTATAAAAAAAATTCTCTATTTAACTGAAAATGTAAAAGTAATAGTTATCCTTACTAATTTATCTTTTACTGCTCCCGACTGTTCCTTCTTGCCAAAGGGACAAAACAAGTTACATTAAATTAAACACATGGCAAAAGCAATGATTGAATTGAATAATAATTAACACTGATAAAACTACACAGTGCAAAATGTTAATTCCCACAGAGAATGAACAGAACGAGAAGTGAAGATCCATACCTAGCCGGGCGCTATCATGAAAAGACTGCCTTTCTGCCACTTTGCCACTTTTATATTATAATATATAGTATTATTTTATAACATATGTAATTATAATAGGCCTAGTTATTTTTCACAATTTACCAATGTATTATAATTTATAACAAATAGTCTAATGATGCTTTTTAAATACATTTAAATGTGTTATTACTCTATTAAAAGTTGATTAGAATATAAAGCTGACATGAGATGTTTGTTCTGATCAGAACATCACACACTGGACTCTGACTTTCCTCTTGGCGTTACATGCAGAAACCTTTATTTTCCTCTCGTCAGTCAGCGCCGCTCTTATTTCTTATGAAGTCAAAGTAAAACAGACATCACGAGTGACTGATCTGCTTTCTGACGCACGGTGATGCACGGGCACATGGGTGTCGGGCTCCTGCCTGTTTGGAGCGAGAGAGGAAGACAGAGGGAGAGAGGGAGAGAGGGAGAGAGGGGACGCAAAGGAAAGACGCGAACAAACTTAATTTGAAACTATTTCTTAAAACCCGCTCATCTCTAACACACGGGGGGGTGCACTGCTCGTTCTGTGTGAATGATGAGGGGCATACACTGTTCACTCCAAAGTTTCATGTCTGAGGTTCTGGTCTGGACGAGACGGCGCTTGGGTCCGGATCCGGCCTGGAGTCTGCCTAATAGTAACCTGGGGCATTGACGACACCTCACTCCCTCACCTGATGCTAACATTACCAGGCTGGTGTAAGTGTTATCCTGAACAGCCTTCATTCAAACGTATTATTAGTGGTGTGGTGCTCGCTAACTCAGGTATGTGCAGGGCCACCATGGCAGGCCCCCGGCCCGGAGCTCTCATCTCAGGGCGCTGTCGGAGCACTAACATGAGACTCATGTTCTTTCAGCAGCACTAACAGTCTCTTTGTAAAATTAGTTCGACAATACCTGGAAAGTGTTAAGAGTGCAGTTTCTTTTCATCGTCAAGTCTTTTCTTCTTTTGTTTTTTAGCACTGGAGGGATATATTCTTTTGGACATGACAACAAAGTTCTTTTGTGTTTATGTCTTGCTTTGAAGTTGACCAATCAGAGCAGGTCAGGTGCCTTGGTTGCCAGTTTGTCATTATAAATAAATGCTGTTTGTGCGTTATATGTTACCTCTGTCCACACTGCCGCGCCGGCGGCACTACTTCGCTATTTGCGCAGTAATAGAGCTACTACGCTAGTGGCGCACGCTGCGCTTGTGCTTCGCATAAGTCAAGTTGCCAGATTGGGGGCCCTTTTAATGCCTCGGGGCCCGAAGCGACTGCTTAGTTCGCTTATAGGGTGGGCTGGCTCTAGGTGAGTGACAGGTGAGTACGAAGCGGACATGGTCGTGCTAAATGCCTTGGATCGCACGTAATGCCCAAGTTAATGTAAATGTGATAAAAAATCTCTGCTGTTTTATAAACCCAGGCTCTGAAAGGTACGACATCATCGCATTCACCCGTACAGCTTATTACTGGCTGAATATAGGCCACCTTGCCCATGTTAACACCAGTGAGTTATTTATGTTTGGTTCCATTTAGCTTTAAAACAGTGTTATTTTTGTAAGATAATGACTGGAAACGGTGATAAATTTTCACATGATCATCAGTAAGTATAATTAAACCTCACTTTGACCTGCTCCTGTTACTTTCACGTCTTTCTGTGGGTCATTTGTCCCGTTATCGATCTCACACAGGAGTTTATTTTGATCCTGACCATACATGCGTCTCAGCGTGGCACACTTCATGGTCACTTCTTGGTTTCGTTTCACTCGCTGGTTCATTTGCGTTCACTATTCAGAGGAATTGTGCCAAGAGTTCAATTCAATCGGACCGAGACCATCTTTGTAACCATATCAAAGTTTGCTTCTTTGGTCTGGATCAGAGTTCGATTGCGCGTTCACAATTACCCAAACAAACTGAGCAAGCCAGGCAAACGATTTGAATCAAAAGTTGAATTGTGAATGCAGGCTACGTTCATCTGATTTTTTTCAAATACGACCCAGGCCACTTGGAAATACTGGAAATACTTCCGATACGTATCCGCACTTTTACAAGGTGACTTGAGTTTGAACGCCCGGGTCCAGTTCATGTGACCTAAACGTTTCAATTCTGAGTCAAAGTGGAGATAAATGGCGGACGAAGGAGACGAAAACTGTCATGCAATAAAAAGCCTTTGCGCGAAATTTATAGAAACTAAAGACATCATTAAAAGGAGTGACACAACTAAACACAGTGCGTGACGTTGTGTTCTTTTATGCGCATGCGGGCCACATCAAGCTGCATTCAGTTCACACCAGTGAATAACCTCATAAAAAATTCCAATATGAACAAAAATCCGAATTGGGCCTCATACATACCCTGCTGTGTGAACGTACCCTAAGAGACCACATGGAGAAAACAAGAGTCACAAAGTTAAACACTCAACACTATCAAAAGTCAAGTGTTTTCTCATTAGTCATAATCTAAGACTGCTCTTCAGACTTTCTTGACCCGAACGAGCACACACATTTGCTCCCACGCGTAACTTAATGATGTCTTGACATTTCAAGGCAGTTCAAGGAGTACATGCTAATTATCTGACATGGCTGCAATGCTAACACTACTGCATGCTCTCTGGGACCAGTAAGAAGTCAATTTTGATCCATTTGAAAACAATTTTGTGATTAAGAATGTTTGGTGTGAAGAGGAGACAGCAAGTTTAGTTACAGAGCCCCGTCACTCAAATGGAATCCAATTTCACACTGTTTCTGAATAATTATTTGGATGAATCTTTTCAAATTAAGAAATTGCAAAATTGGGTAAAAATGGTAAAAGGAAAACATGTTTTTGTAAAGTAAAAAGATAAAATCAATTAAATGCATTATTTAATTTGGGCCAATCAGGTGCCAAATTTCTACGAACGTACTGATCCAATTCTGTATCAATATCGGAAGCATTTTGGCCTGGATCGGATTTAGCGTATAGATCGGGTGTTGTGAAAACCCATAACTGTCGATTTTTCGAAACCCACTTTTAGATCACAAACTGAACGGGCCTCGGTTCGATTTCAGACCAAAGTTGTTTTATCAATCAAACCGCATGTCCAGAAAGATGCATCTCCCCCTCGCCAATACAATACCAGACGAAATTTACAAATTAAAACGAATCCCGCCGGAGACCGACCTTTCCAACCAGATCAGAGTTCAATTTTGAGTTCCCAATTACCCAAACGTATCCTGATTCGAATCAAAAGTGAATTGTGAGAGCACCCTTAGATATAGACATTCATGCTTCAAATTCCGCCAACATGAAGTTACCTGCCTTACCTCCTCCTTCACTTCGCTCTATAGGAACTTTTCTGCCCCGTCATCATCTCAGACGACATTATCTTTGCTCTTTTGTGGCGGCGCTGTCTCTCTCTCTCTCCGGACACAGACAGATGCCTTCCTGTGCCTGTCTTTGCTTCCGACGCTTCTTTACCTGAATCCATCCACAGACTCCAGCCTTCACCCGCCGATGACAGCAGCTCAACACTAAAGGAATATAGGCTCCCGTTCTCACCACCGATTCAGTACAACTTTTCTGATTTTGTTCTTTTCTTGCAGAGTTACATGGGCAAGTTGTGTAGAGACCACTAAGATTTTTTTAAAGCAAGATAGTTAGTATAAATTTCCACTAGTCACTACATTTTCCGGAATTCACTCTGTAGCTTTTACTTTTACTATGTTTTTATTCATCTAAGTATTTCTTTAAAAGGTGCATTATGTAACTTTATGGCATTGGTTTTTTTATTGCTTTAAAATACCTTGCAAAACTTTTATTCTCGCTGTGAGCGGGTTTGGCTCTCCACGGATCTGACCTGTCACTTCACCCAGTGGCGCCAGTTTGTCTCCATGGACATACGTTTATTACAGAGTGTGGGACGTAGCGAAGCAATAACATTATATGAAGACAAACATGTGACAGAACTTGTACTCCTAAAAGTAATTTTCTCTGGTTCAATGTTGCGCGTGCTAAATAATAAAGTTGTCTTCCTTGAGTGAAATAATATACTCTTTACAGTATAAGTTAGTTGATTCACTACAACATGACCATTCTTTGTCCATGCTATTGCACTTTTACCATAATACTTTTCTGCCTCTCCAGACACTCGCTTGACCCAGACTCAAACCTGACCTATATAATCAGTGGAGCTTTTTACTATTTTCAGATGAAGGTCAAGCTACACTTTATTTTGCTCCGTAATGATACATCTGAGTATTTATTGTATAGCTCGATATCAGTCAGGTCACCGTTTTCATCTTTGCGAGTTCAGATGTGCGTGATTGAAAGGTGCCTTAGCCAATCAGGGCCACGCATGTTCCGTCTGTATCGAAACAACTGCTTTGGTGGAAAAAAGAACATGAAAAACGTATCACAAGGAATCAATGAGCGAAGCACAAAACGCTGTTAATCTGAGATGGGAGAAGTTTGATTTTTATCTCCTTTGTTTCAATTGTGTCACAGAAAGGAACAAATCCGATTGCACGGTTCTGTTTGAGTTTGGCTCGATGTGCGACAGAGGGCGTGGTGACCAGACTCACTCTTCGTAAAGTATTGAAGAAGTGTGTTTTCTGGCAACACTTTATTGTCCCTGTGGGGAAGTTTGTCTATCTTACCTATTTTGGGTTGATGGGGCAAACTGGAGCACGGAGGAAACACACCAAGACACGGGGAGAAACTTGGAAACTCAGGCTCAGGCGTCCTGCGAGTCAAACCCAACACCTTCTTGTTGTGAGGGTGCTGAGGATGCTAGCCTCTCTGCCACTGATCCACCGGTGTCTTTGAAGCCTTTTCTATATGGTTCCTGGTGGGCCCCTAAAACAGTTTTATATTTTGTGTCTTACATCATGTCTTTATCTGTGGATCGGTGTGTCTGGAGCCTGATAATATGTGGCATAATGAAAAGATCGATATCGGACCTACGCATCAGATCAATGTAATGTTAACATTAAATTAACATTTCCAGGCTGGTCTTACTCAGGCTAAAGAATTCTTTTTTTTTTTTTTAAATTGAACTGGCATAATTAGGAAAGCTCAAAGGCTGCAGTTACTTAATGTCATCTTCAGCAAAGTAAATCTCCGCAAGGTCTTATTTATCGTGTCTAAAACCAGCTAATCCTGTCCTTTAAACTTCTACAAACATGTTATGAAATGCATGGAAGTATTGTATTAGTTTAGCAGTTCATATTTTTGTCTTCTCTCGAATGGAAACACTCTTGGACTTGTTGAAATTGAAACTAAATTGTTTTTAGTAATTGCAGCTCAACACTGAAAATTATAAATCTGCACTTAAAATAGCCTCAGCACTTGTCTAAATATATAATTATTTGCTCTGGGCAAAATAAATAATAATAATTCAATCCCAGTCATGCAGTTCATGTGTTTAGTTTAGTTTATGTATTAATTACATAAAGTATACAGGATTCATTAACCTTGACAGGAGAGATGTATTGGACCATGTTGTAGCTCAATTGCTAATTTACAGCACCCAAAAAAAACATGGTAAAGCTTCTTGAATTTTAATGATGTTATATTTTATTTGAATCCACCACTATTGAAAAAAAAACCCAAATGTTCTTATTAAAAGCGCACGAAGATATCCAGTAGTAAGTAAAGAATTGAGTGAGTGAGTGATTGATTACTTTTATTTCAGAATCAGAACCATTTATTTATGGCTACACAAATTGGTGAAATTGTACACGTCTTCTGTGTCAGTTACAAACGGCGGGCAATAATGTACTATACAACACACAACACAGGTAAATAATCTGAATATATCAGTAATTGGTTTAGAGTCCAAATAGTTATGGGAAAGAAATCAGACTGATTTGGACGTGATGGACCTATAGCGTCTCACGGACGGCTAGACGTCCAAGTACGTACAAGTAACGAAACCTAAAACATTCAAATAAAATGCAGAATGTAAGAGACGAAAAAGACAAAAACATGTTCGAAAAGGAATGGAGAGAAGTTATTTAAGTTATTTATTGAACACTTTTATAATATTACCATTATTTTACATTATTGCAACTTTTAACATAATTTTAATCACAGATGACTCGTTCTATTGTCAGTTGTTCTTCTCGTTTTTGCAGTCTGTGAAGAATTGAGTGTTTGTGTTGCAAAGTTAGAGCTGCCGTATCTTGTGGACGTGTAAAACGGTTATTTGGTAAGGCCAGGCTGTGTAGATTTCACTGATAGGCTGTGGTCGGAGCCGGAGCAGGAGCCGGAGTGAGGGCCCTGACAGCAGATGTCTCAATGATTGTGTGGCGACGGGACGATACTGTTACCTCCACTGAGATTACGATAAGACACTGTTTTTGTGTCGCTGCACTGACAAATCAAACAATGACTCGACAAGGGGCTTTGTGCTGCTGGTGTTAGCTCAGAAAAGATTTACTTATGGCTGAAAACGTATCAGGATAGGCTGAGCAGATGAGAACACACATTATTTACATCGTTGCTTCAAAAATGATCACTGTCTTGCAAAGGTTGGCTTTACTACCACAGCATTTAAATTGAAAACTAGCCTTTTCAGACAGTAGCATGTTTTGAAAAAGTTCTTAGTTCATAGTGTATAAAGAAAAACGAAACAAAAACATTTTAAGTAAACTTAAAAAGTAAAATATCTGTGACAAGGAAAATTGAAACAAAGTTATTTCTGAGCACCAATTTATCATGCGTGTATGTATATATATATATATATATATATATATATATATATATAGTAACCATAGTGTACACATTTGTGAGGAAATATAACCTAAATAGTATATGTTATACCAAATTATACTAAATTGAATTATAAATGATAAGGTTATAATCATGTTGGGTGGTTGTTTTAACGTTTAAAAAATCTTTGGTACCTGTTGATTAGAGCAACTAAAGATTATTTTAGTATTGGACTAATCAAATGATTATATGTTAAAAGGTAGTTTTACCTTTTAACACAAAGCTGAAATATGTTGATGGAATGATGGAAAACACACACAAATAAAGTGTATTATTTATGCATATTAGAAATACTTAATAATTTTTTTGCATTTTGATTTATTAATGCCACCGTCTTGTTTGAAAAGGGCTTTTTGCATGTGTTTGCAGAGTCTGTAGTTCAGAAAACGATGATTAAAATACAACTGCGGTTATTTGTTATTGTCGACAATTAGTCAATCAAGCCCTACTTTGGATAAACACCGAATAAGAGCTGTCGACTGTGAGCTCACTGATTCTGAGCTATTACATGATGAAGCAGCATGTTCCAAGTTCCCAAACTTTTCTGGCCTGGACCCCAAAAAGAACCATACAACCAACTCGGGACCTCCACAGTAAAATTAAGTTGATGGCTGTAATAATTTCAAGTTGTAAATCTTTTCAAATTAAATGTACACTATTCCACCAAAACATGCCATTTTCAATTTAAAAAATAGATGTAATACAGTGACATAATTTTAAAATGACATACTGAAATCATCTTGCGACCCCCAGCTCATGCGCCGTGACATTTCATCGTCCCGACCCCCACTTTGGGATCCACTGCTCCAGAACATAAAGTTTGTGTGGACGAGGGCAGATTTGACATTATATACAGTGAGTTGTTGCCCAGCCTTGTGCTGTCACTGCCGGCCCTGATCCCAGATAACCTTCTGCGTGTCCCCTTCCCTGTACACCTCAAAGAACATGTGCATTTATGGATAAAAACACACACAAATAAACTGAGAAAGTACAAAGAATATAGTCAAATTGCAAGGCAATTTTTTAGAGTTTATTTTTCTTGAATTGTAGTGCTATTTGTGCATTTTTATAAAGTCTGTGTTTGGTGAAAAAGGAGGAATTTATCTGTATTTATTATATATTGATTTCTTAGGGACAATGCACATTAATGAACTGTATTGAACAGAGGTAAATATGGCCAATTATGGCTACAAAGCAAATGTATTTGCAGTCCCTATAGGCAGGTAATAAAACAGATAGGAGATTAGTACAACAAGAAAGTTACAACAAATTATACGTTTTTGGCTAGTGATTATGTGACTGGTTTGATTTTAGTTACAAAGGTTGGAAGATTTAGCAGCTGGATTTAATTGTGATTTGGACTTGTTTGGCGATGTGATTTATGATGATTTAAAAAAACAAATATGGTCTTTGGATATCTGTCGTCCAGTTATGGGTCCACAGCAAAAGAAGGTTGAATTCTGTCAACTGAACCAACGTTTTTGCCGTCACCCTAAAACGTTTTGGTCTCATTAACAGCATTATACTGTATTTTTTCCGTGCATAACCAAGTGATACAAATCAAGAACTAACAGAACAACACGTGACATGATTACATGACACAGAACAACAAATTAGACTTTGGAAAAAGTTGGATATTAAATAGATTATCATGTTGACTGTGTGTTAGAAGGTTGATTAGAGTAAACGAAAACTGGACAAGGCTAATTATTTTTGTTATTGATATTAGCTTTACAACTTACTTATTTGTCATCTAGTTTAAAAGTTCCCTGAGAAAAGTATCCGGTCCAATTGTCTCTTCTTCCTCCGCTCTCTCACTTCCTTCTTTTCCTCCCTCCATCTATCTCCTCCTTTCCATTCTCTCTCTCTCTCTCTCTCTGCTCTCTTTCGTTGATGCTGAAACGAGATGCTTTCCTTCAGACTGCAGGCGCCTCCGATAGTGACAGCGAGCGGACACTGCAGAGGTTATCTCCCACACTGGGCTGTATAGGATATCCCAGGTAGCTCCTGTTTGATTCTGCTGAGGTATCATTGGTCTAATATCTATCTGCAAAACGCCTAATGCTAAAACTTCCTTCAAACTCCAGTGAAACCAGATCTGTGAAAGAGAAGGGTGATCAAAAGTGCAGGAGGAGATTGGTTATGGTGTGCAATCATAACAGAATTATCCTGACTCGACTGAGACCAGGAGACAGGTCGGGTTACAGGTGAAGGAAACAATTTAAATGCACTTTTATTCAAAAAAAAAAAGAAAAAAAAAATCTAGATTACCTCATTCACTTTGCACAGTAGCATAACTCAAGGTCCTTTGAACGCCACTGAACGCAAAGCCTTTGTGAGGGAACGCAAATGTATGAGGTTGCAATCCCTCCACTGAAGCTGACAGAACCAACTGGTTACAATATCAAATGCCCAAACACGCCCCACTAAAGAACTAGGTGAGTTGACGGATCCAAATCCAAATGATTTGCTCTTTGGCCATGTTTTCCACATGGAGCAACCCTGAAAGCCCAAGGCAGGTGCCCACTAGCGAAGCTCATATTTCGCTAATCTGCCCACCTCTGTCCACATGATACTGACTTTGGATTGAATGACGACTTAAATGTGTCTAAACTGTTTCTAAAACAGTCATTCCTAACATGGTGTTCATAACCCAGATCTGAATCCACAAAGATTCATAACTACATGTCTTGAGGAAGTACATGTAGCGACAGAGTTTCTCTATCCATAGTTGTTACAAGCTGAACTGTAGAAAATGCCAAGGAAATCATTAAGGCCTTTATGGAAGGAGGAATGTATGTTGGCTTTGATTTCATGGGCTAGACTGATCTTTTTTTTCATTTTCATGGCTGAGCAGAGGTGGAGGTCTGTTGCACTTTCCCTCTTTGCAGGATTCATGGTAAAATACAACAAACTGCTGTGGACGCCATATGAATGAATCACTAAACATGACTGTACTCGCTCAGGTCAGAATGTGTGAATGCGTAAATGAGAACAGCTTTTATTGGTGCGAAAAGAATATTCTCACGCACTGATGAGAAAAATAGAAGATTGGAATAGTCATGGACCTTTTAAAATTATAGTAATAAATTCCATGCAAATTAGAGCTATATGGAGGTGTTATTTTGTTGTTGGCATAATACAATAAAACTGACATGGCTGGGACCGGCACTACCACCTGATCCAACGTTCCCAGTTTTATTTTATTTACAGAGAATCGTGACCTCTTTGCACTCTTGCACACTGTAAACACGGTATGGCCTGGCTGTAAAGTAAAGATACTGTTCAATAAATAAATCATGTTTCTCAGTAATGGAATGGAGCAGAGTCTTCGCCGTGGGAACGAGGTCGTCGCTGCCATGACAACGCATGGGTCACGTGGGGTCATCGACAGCTGCATCACACTCTGACCTTGCTGGCTGCCGAGCCGAGAGTGAGATGTGCAATGCATGTCCATACAACGTGTCCGTCAAGTCCACAAAACAGAAAAGAAAAACATTTAGGTTAGGCTATTTAATTTGTAGAGCACAATATGTGCACAAAGTTTACATATACAATAGGAAAAGATGCATTAATAATAACAATAAAAAACACAAATAATTATTTTTAAATGTACTTTAAAAGAGAAAACTGCAGATAAAATCCTTTCCGACCAGGGCTATTCAACTTCATTTTCCAGAGTGTCAGATTTTTCGAAGGGCCAAGGCATCTGTGCCGGAGGTGCACAACAAGACACTACTGTAACAATATTTTGGGGCGCACAGAATATCCCCAACACTCTTTCAATAAGTTTTCAATCACCACTCATAGATTCGATTTTGTGTGTGAAATAAAACAAACAAAATGCTTTAGGCCGGATTAAATCACGAATGCACGAAGAGAAAAGCACTGCCTTTGTTTGTGTATAAAGCTCTAGTTGGCATTTTGCCTGATTATTTATCAAGTTTATTGCACATTAGATCAGGTATTCACATTTTGAGGTCTTAGGACATTTTTATCTCACAATCCCATCGTGTCAACACAGACAGGAAAAAAGGCTTCAGCAACTTTGCTCCTTCCCTGTGGAACAAAACACAGAGACTTTTTAAATCAAATCAATTGTATGCCTTTTAATGATTTAAAGCTGGTCAAGGACTGCAATGCCGATGCACTTGTTTTATATAATTTGATCTCATATTGTATGTATAAATGTGTTCATAGTAATTTGATTTCATATTGTATGTATAAATGTGTTTTATATAATTTGATCTCATATTGTATGTATAAATGTGTTTATATAATTTGATCTCATACTGTATGTATAAATGTGTTTATATAATTTGATCTCATTGTATGTATAAATGTGTTTCATATAATTTGATCTATTGTATGTCTCATACTGTATGTATAAATGTGTTTTATATAATTTGATCTCATTGTATGTATAAATGTGTTTCATATAATTTGATCTCATATTGTATGTATAAATGTGTTTTATATAGTTTGATCTCATATTGTATGTAAATTAATGTGTGCTTAATTTTATTGACTATTTTATTTGTGTTTTAGTATCTTGTGTTTGTTAATTTTGTGTTGTGTTTTAACAGGGTACCCATGAAAAAGAGACATTTCTTCATTGGGTTTTCTCTGTATAAATAAAATAAAATGAAAATGAAAAAAAAAAATGAATGAAAATCGCTTGACGGGCCTGATTTGGCCCTGATGTTGAATAGCCTCTATTTAAAGCCAATAGATTTGAACATTTTTCAGATTGCTGAATTTTTTTCTGGGCCACAAAATTACATGTATTAAATGAGTTGGTTTCATGTTCAAGCATTGGAAAATTATCATATTTAACATTGAGCAGAATTAAGAATAGGTCTGAATTCCATGGTAGCATTTGAAAATACAGATGTTTGGACCTGGTTTATGGTTATAATCTGTTGAATTACCAGCCCTAACCACATTAATCAAAGAGTTCCACAAAGTTCAGGCTTTCAATACGGGCATGTCACTATTGACTGAGCTGAATTGGACTGGATAATGCTGATAAAATTGCATATGCACTTAATGGCGGCTTTGGGTCCACGCGATCTGCCGACTTCAGCCTGATGATCAAAAAAGAATAGTAGCTTTATTTATATAGCACTTTTGTAAAGAGAGTTACACACGTCTCTCTATATGAATATGTTTTTAATTTAGATTTGGGGCCCCCTTTAATTTGGAGGTGAGAGGGGAGTACAGCAAGAAGGGTGTAATCAGTGGATTGTCAAACAAACTCAGCGACTGGATTTAAGAGTAATTTTACCATGTGTTCATACTACTCATTATAAAGATTTGAGGCCGTTCATTGGCTATATACCTGCTCAAATTAGTTTTAGTTGTAATTTGATCAATTAGTATCTTTATTTTTCCCCTCTGTTTACCAATAACAATACACTCTAAACATGTTATTTATTGTACAGCCAATGTATTGTACAGCCAATTCCTTAAGATGTTAAACCCTTTATGGAAATATAGCCTTGTTTAAAGCAGATACCGCTATGTACATAAGAACTGGACCGAGAACAAAGAAAAACATCTAACGTTCATGTTCTTGTGTGCTGCCAGATTTAACTGAAGCTCTGTGCTATAAAACCAGGCTTTGGAGAGAACATGGAGCACGTTTGACAATAGCAGAGAATACACAGATAGTCTAAGAACGATGAGTTGTTTTTTTTGTTGCAAAAGGCAAGTGGCCGACAATGCTGTGATTAATATGTGGCCAGGTTGCATTCGAGGAGTTAAATTTAGCTTTGCAGTTTACAGTGCTATTTACGTCGCCTTGTTCTCCCTCGTCTTTGCATCGAGCGTGTGATTAAACAAGCGCAAAAGCTGTTAAGGGGTTGAAGATGCAGTTTGTAACGTGGAGCGTACTGAGGGAAAAGGCGCCGCTGCGGACGATGCATCATGTACGACAACGATACAAAAACGATATTGAAATTAGTGCATTTCAGTAGTCAACGGAAATAAACAGTGCATCATATCCTCGTGAATACATACTAAGGAGTCATAATATCAGCTTTATTGTTAGGAGATTTTTTTTTTGGAAGATTATTCATGACTATGACAGAAAGGGTGAAATCTTAATTTTTTTTTTCATTCCCATTTTCTAAAACTCTACTAGTTTGTGACCAGATTTACACAATCTAAATGTGTCACAAAGTAAAACTTAATTTCCATTTATATACATTTTTTAGACTATAGATTGAATTAAAAACTAAAGACAACATTTTGATACTAAAATTGGCACCATGTTTAGCTCTTACGACTATGTTGTGACCTGAATAATCCCGATTAATAAATAACCTTATAATATTGACTTCCCTAATGTGTGCATACATTTATTAAAATTGAATTAAATATGGTTGGCATAGGCCTTATGTCAGACAAAAGCAGAATTTTCAACACCGCTTAACCAAACTTTCAATTAAACGTTGAATAAATATCAGTTTCCTAACCTATTGATTATTTTTTCAGAAAAGCTTGGTGTTTGCTGTAAACTAAAATATTGATGACCACTACATATACTGCCCTTGTGTGTTTCCTTCGGTCTCTGCATGCAGGTGTATGAATAAATGATGCATGCCTCAGAATTTCCAAAACATTAAAAAAGTGACTTTATTGGATTTCTCTTTTGCTACAAAAAACAGTTGTCTCAACTACTGGCAAAAAAGACCAAAAAACCCTCACATTCGACTGACGTGTGAGGTTTGATCAGCTCTTTTAGTCCTGCTGTTAAATTACTCTCAATCAAAGTAGCACTGTATTTCTTTTTTTTTTTAAAGGCAGTGCTCCAACAAGGCTAGCGCCAAAAATTTAAAAAGTATCATCTGAAAGACTAGCATGGTAGTTTAGCTGTGTTAGCCACTATTCAACTAAATTGACCTGTGCAGTGACTTTTTTTGGCTAGGCAAGCGGACTTGGGGTGCTCATCCATTTTGTGGATAACACAAAAGTTTTTTTTGTTTTTTTTAAATATTCAAGGGTGGATTTTGAACCCCAGTCTCTTACATAAAGGGCATATGCCTATCCTACTGAGCTACACTCCCATACCTGATCATAGTGCTGAATGGATAAGCCAACTTCACCACGACCAATTAATTACACAAATTTGTGCTCTATGTGGCCTGTATTTCTAATTAATATCTAATCATTAGAAACATGAACAGCTTAGCTGCAAACAAAGTCTTGTCTCTAAAAGATTGGTTTTAAGTCAGAAAAAAAACTGAACAACTGAAACTTGGCGCTGCTGTTGCTTCACTTCTCCTCTGCACATGCTCAGTTAGGGCAGAACCTGCAAGCATCCTTGATTCCCTCACAGGTTTATTCAGCAGATCCATGGGTTTGAGTCTGTGCGGTCCTCAGAGCGCATGTGCAGACCTCTAAAAGAAGCTGCTGTCCGCTCTGGTTCTAAAAGCTCATGTGAGGGAGCGGAGCATGAACGGGCCTCTGAACACAGTCACAGAATGAAAAGGGGCGGGAGAAGAAGAACCAAGCTTCCTGCGCAGTACTGCCCAGCGGCCTGTAGTGGCCACTAAAAGACGCTTCAAGCTTCAGCAGCAGAAGTGAGGGGAAAATTAGCTTGTTTGGATATATTTCAGACCAATTTATACATGTGACACACTGTTTGCCCTGTTTGCCGTGATTGACCTGACCGCACATCACTGCACCAACACTAGATCTAATATGTTCCATTTTTCTGAAAAATAAAATACAAAAGGCTTTACCAATGTTGCTTTGCAAAATTGCCAATCCCGGAACTAAGCCAGAATGAAACTAAGGCTGGACAAGTACCCAACCGGGTCTGGGCCAGTAAACAAGAGAAAACATACTGTAATATTTGGAAGATGGGCTGCCAGATCAGATTGTTTGGAGGGACTGATCACATCCGCTGGCCCGAAGTTGAATAAACCTGCCTTGATTTATTGCATTCTTTATACTACAGTAACAATTAAGGTGGTTAAAATTAAAAAACGTATCGAACAACGGATAATGAAAAAATACCCGTAAATAGGACAAATCTCGACCTTTTCTGAATACTTTTTTAGAATAATTGTATTGAAACCAGTACCAAGAATTTTTGCATCACAATCGAGTTTTTCATTTATGTATGGTGTCAACACGAGTGACAATTATGGAACGGAAATGTGGACAATATTGACATCATTATGACTTTTGCGTAGACAATTCCCTTTGCAACTGAAGCAAAACCGGCGTACAGCGCAGAGGCGTCTTCAGCATTCTCTCTCGCTCATTACCCGTGTGCAGGTGCAAAAGCCGTACATCGCTTTTAAATCTTAAGGGAATTTTGCCAACGTAACGCGGATATCGACTGGACTGCTTTAAAGTCCTCTACGTCTCGTTGGGTGCAGATAGGTGAACTGCGTCGGGCTCATGAGCAGCTGCTTCAGACTCTTGCATTATTTAACACCATCTTGATTTTTTATTTCTATTTCTTTTTTCCGTTTGTGGCGTAGATGCAGCTGATTTACAGGACGGCGCTCATCAAAGGGTCAAAAGCCAGAGTTATAATGTTGTTTATTGATTGTGGATGTGATTGTTTGCTTTTAACATCTCATTATGTAAAGGCTGTTTAGTTGTAATCTCTGGCTTTGATTGTAAAATATGGAGGCTGCCGCAGTGTTGTTTTTGTTTGTGAATCGTCTCCCTGTGATTGGCCATTAACCTGCAGCCAATCAGGACACAAACTCCAAGCCAACAAATATAAGTACAGCTTTGCAACTTGCAATGTGTTGTTTATTGAGTATTGTGACTCAAGCCGATCGAAAATCGAAAAATGGTGTACATGTTGAGTGTAAAAACAAGTTCTGCAGAATGTGAGGATAATAATGTTGTCCAGTCTATTAAATAAATAAATAAAATAACAATCAAAGTGCTCAGAGGACTTCAGGAATTCATTTTTGGGTAACTTAAAGGCACAGTACGTTACTTTTTAGCCAAAATAGACTAAAACAAAAGCTTTTATTTCTCTCCTCGCTGTGAGTGGGTTGGCCTCTCCACAAATCTGACTCGTACTTTGCCTCCTGTTCGTTTCCATGGAAATGCTGTTCCTTTGGCTATAATGTTCCATACGGCATAAAACATATCAACGGCTCGGTCCCAATACTCACACTTTCGCATTTCAAAAGCGTTTTCACGACGAGCCGCTCAAGTGTGCAGGTCGTCCCAAGGCTTTAGAATGTTTTGAGCCGCACTTCACCTCGGGCTTCTCGCCGCACTCCAGCAAGTGTGGAGCGATGTGGACTTCAGGCAAGTACCTTCCTCACAATGCGTTCCATTGTAATGTTTTCCAACGGCGCAGATCTTGTACCTAGCGGCGAGAGCTAACAGGATACATTGGAAAGGAATGTCTTCATAGTTAAACTGATGATCTTTTACAGAGGTCTGCGACTATCCAGTAACAACACTGTAAAAACCTTAGGCACGCTCATTTGTTTGTGATCAAATCAAAAAATCATCCAGACTGAACCGATTCACAGGCAACTTCCACCTCCAGAAAGTTACATACTCTGAAGTTATAAAAACAGCATTTTAATAGGGAAAGATTGAGTAAATTGAGAGATAATTGCTTTGTTCAAACTGGCCTTGACAGCCTTCAGAAACTTGAAAACCACTGTCACAACAGCACTGGACAGTTCCATTTCTGCTGTGATGCAATTTGAGCCATACTACTAGTCAAATCAAACCTGGTGTACTCAACTAATTTGCCACTGCTGGATTTAAACTTGTATTCAGACTAAACTGTGTGTGTGTGTGTGTGTGTGTGTGTGTGTGTGGACATTGGCAGTGACTTGCATCATTTGTGCCGTGGAGAAAAGAGAGGCAGAGTCACAGCAGGAGGTCGCATCAAACCACTGTACAAACCTGTGTCCCAACCAGCAGTACAGCGACCCCTAGTGGTGCCTCCATATTATTCATTCAGCAGTGAAAGAAACGCATAATAATTATTTCAGAGCTCAAGACGATACCAATTCAGTTTGAAATAGATATACAGTATAGATAAACAGTACTGACTCAAGCAATAAAGATATCTCACGCCTATATGTTTCACATTCATTTTCTGAATGATATACAAGTATAATGACAAAAGTCAATAAAATTAGGAAAATGCTATTTTATTTCATTTTAAGTGAAAATAATGTATTCTAGTCAAAATAAATGCGTTTTACTATATGAATTGTATGGTATATTAAGCTGAATGAGACAAAAGCATGAGACCGTATTAAAATCACTGCATTAGAAGCTACTGACATGGTCAACTTTTTTCATCCAGTCAGGCACAGTGTTCATTATGGGAAAACAACACCCTGACACCTGACAGTCCTTAGCATTATAAAAAGTGACAAAAAAGTATTAAACATGTCATCTGCATTTGACCCATCTCCAGATCTTGAGCTGGAGGATTTTTGGGTTGATGGGAAAACCGGAGCCCGGAGGAAACACTCTGCTACGCAAAGGCCCCATGCTGCCCAGGACTAGAGATTGACCGATGTCGATACAGATATATTAGAATCCAAGGGGCAATATGGAGAACTGATTTTGATCAATTTCTCCCAAAAATTATGTTTGAGTTTACTGCATGCGAGAGAAGTTTCATGTCATATTTAAGTGTTAAAATAAAGCTTTGTGTCTTTTTAAGCAATTCAACTTTCTTCCAAAGCAAACAAAATGAAGAAAATAAAATTACCATCATATCATTTAAATTACTTCGGCCAAAATCAAAATAAAACTTGAGGATTACAAAAACTGATCATAAAATGTATTTTGGTTAATCCAATTTAGCTATTGATGTTTTTTTTGTTTTTTTTAACAGCTACGTAGATTTATTACAAACGTATTACAAAATGATGTTACTTTTATACAAAATAAAAAGAATAAAGAAATAGAGAGTATAAAAATAATCATGTTGATCATTACAGTACATTTTATTTGCATTAATACTCATTTTAATATTCACAAAAATCTATTTGCTTCCCAAAATCAAGTGTCAAAGCAAATATCGGCCTATGCTGGAGATTTAAGGCTGATAGTCGATACTAAAAAAAGTGCGAACATCGTCCCGCAGGACAGGAGCAAAAGTTGTTGACACTCAGCCACAGAGCGTCCAATGGGACATAGGACATTGAAAGTGGGAGGTCTGAGGAGCGACGCTCGTTAGTCATAAATATGTACGAGGAACAGGGCGCCTCAGCCAGCCTCCTACGAGCAGAATGTTAGCTGTGCTTTGGCAGAACAAAACCTTTTAATGGGACACGTGACAGGACCGGACCCTAAACAACATATAGGCACGACACAAGACACAGATGGATACGCAACTCAAGTAGCAAAGTTTCACTATTCCCGTTCGTCACATCGCTATTTAAATATTCATGTACAACAATTCTCTATATCTTTTCCCCATTTCTACAATTGCAATACTCTCACTGTCCTTTTGAGAGAGTTTACCAGAATTGTTGTGGTCGGTTTTCAGATTTCAGAACTGTAGACTTCATTTGCCTTTCTCGTCATCAGCACATTTGCATGCTGGGTCACCGACCTCACACATAAAACAAGTGTGAACGATGAAATGATAGAAGGTTTATCATAGGCCATATGCTCTGTGTCAGGTGCAATGGTCCTGATGATTTTCTCTTGGCTGTTTTAAGTACATCGCAAATGTCTGAATGAGAAATAGAATCAATCAGTGCAGTGTTTCTATCAAGTCTGGGCAACGTCAGATTAATTCGATATTTTGTTGTAGATTTTGTGAGACTAACTGGATGATCAGACTAATGAAAACCGTTTACTATGCAATTATTGGATCTGAGGCAATATTGTTGGGTTTAATAAATAAAATATGTATAAATAACATCAAATATTTAGAAAAAGGTGACATAATATGGGACTATTTATGTAACGTCAATATTTTAGGTTTGCAGAGTAAAATGTTGCAGAGCTTGTCCTGAGAGATTTATCGTGAAATCAATTGGAAAATGTATTTGTATAGCAGAATTTGTACATGAAGTATTTCAAAGTGCTCTACAAAACAAAGCAAATAATTTTAAGTAAACAAAAAAACAACAACACAATTTTAAAGAGTAGAAATATTAGTTGCTTTACTTTTCTATTATGAAAAAAACATAAATAATCATTAAAAGTTTTGAGTTTTGAGCCTTGTCAGAGTATAACTGCATCATAATCTCATCAGATAAATGAGAACTAGCCATTGGTTGTGATTGCTTCAGTGTGTGAAGTAAAGGGATGTGTGCGTGGCTCTCCAGATGGGCCTTACACTCGCGCTCGGCTGCTCGGTGTCGTTTGTGTGGGTGTACGACGCTGAGGAAGGTGAGACAGGTGTGACATGTGAAGAGGGCGAGAGGTGACAGGGCGACATGTTTCTCATTATCACCAGTGCTGTGCCAACCTCTGGAGCCCATACTGCTACCAAACACACCGCTCCTTGCATCCAGTGTACATAACTGTTCATCTCCTGAAGTGATGTCCCGCCGACTGGGTCAAATATGGAAGGGGACGATGATGACGTGCATGTAAGTTTGATTGAGATAACAATGGGGGCATTTCTTTGACAGAAAGAAACCACGTTGCTGTGAGTTGAACCTGGGACCTTCTTGCTGTGAGGCGAGCGTGATGTGCCGCTGTGCCTGCTGTAATTAGGGCCATTACTACCTTTTGACTCAGCTCCTTCTTCACCACAGCAGTCCAATACTGCTGCCGCATCACTGCAAACGCTGCACTGATCTGACTGTCAATCTCAGACTAAGAGCAGTTCAACAACACCTCTATGGAAAGCTGAACGGCAAGGGCCGAGAAGTCGCCCGATATGGGGCAGCCAGGGAGCCAGGCCTGGGATTAGGGCTCAGCAGACGCGAGGGCCCGCTGAAGCGTCGGGGTCGGGTGTTTAAAGGACTGGGCAGTTGGACGGGTGACTCGACTGACTGGGCCAATCCAATTAAACAAGAACACTCTTAGTTTAATGTCGTCGTTGTCAGCACATGCTCACTACGGTGACATTAATTACACTTTACTAGAAACAGACAGACATGCTTCAGACACAATAGCACAAGACAAATGAGTTTTATTTTATTTATTTTATTTATTTTATTTATTTTATTTATTTTATTTATTTTATTTATTTTATTTATTTTATTTATTTTTTATTTATTTATTTTATTTATTTTATTTATTTTATTTATTTTATTTATTTTCAACAGTTGAGTTAATAAAGAGATCCTCGTAAATATTTTCCTTTATCAGGTCAAAATATTTCAAATCTTTCCACAAAATTAGAAACTACACAGAAAAGAATACGACCACTCCCACAATAATCAAAGCCCTACACGAACAAAGCTTAATTTGCCCGATTTATTTGTCAATTTGACCAATTTAGTCTCAGATACAGGCCCAGAAATGACATTCAAACCTGGTCAAAACATTTGGATTTTATATTTTCACCATATAATTCTTCTCCTTCAACCCTTGCTATTTAAACTCTACGCCCTTTACGATGTTATGGCATCAGCTGAGCCTATTAGAGTGCTATATGTGACCCCGGAGGTGTGATGAAATGGCAGGAGGGACATTTTAATTGAAAGGGCAAGATTTGGAAGCAGCTGTAGAGCCAGACAGATGCTGGACACTGTGGCACCGCTAATTAAAATGTTTTCTTCAGTCAGCAGCCACCTGTTTGTGGAAATCATTTTTGGAAAGTAAAATATTTGTTGGCATCTCAAACAGTTTTAGGTCTGTGTGGAGGAATATGTAAAAAGACGGTTCGAATTGTGAACGGGAGCTTGAGGTCGTGGGTCCAATTATCATCCAAACCTACAACTGGCAGCATTTTGGAATCTGCATGTTCCGCATCTTTATTTGACTGGCCAGCGATCTGTCTTTACAAGTAATTCCAGTTCCAATGTGTTTTACTGAGAAGTAAAAGGAAGAATGTCTGTTGACTAGGGATGTCACGATTATTCGGTTAATCGATAATCGTGATTATTCAGGTCACAAAATAATTGTGAGAACCAAAAAAATTATAATCGTGAGAAGCAAAATTAAGTCAATTTAGTTCAATCTAAAATAGACTAAAATGGAAATAACTTTTTTATCTGGCTGTTATTGTCACATTTAACCTTATTTCGTTACATTTCGTAAAGCAACACAGGAATAATAACATGTTTGACAATGGAAATGAAATAAAATGAAAGATTTCAGTGTTGTTTGGTCACATCACGAATAATCGTTAAATCGTGATGTTTTTTCTTCATAATCGTAATACTAAAATGTTAAATCGTGACATCCCTACTGCTGACAAACGTGCAGCTCCAAGACCCTTGCAAAAGTCCCGCTGCACAAACATCTTAACACATTGTGTCTGTGTGAAATGGACACAATAGACCCGGGCCAAATGCAGCCCACGAAGAAATAACTCTGCTGCTGTTCACAGTAGACCAGAGACGACGTGTTGATGGGCCGGACCACATTACAATGAAGCCTAGGCAAACGCGTCGTCGCTGGCCCACTGTGAACAGCAGCAGAGATGCCATAATTAGCACTGAGCCAAATGTTGCTTGGTAAGCTGAGGTTGTCCTTAGTGCGCTGTGTTAGCGCTGTTATTCTGTATCACTGCACTGTGCTTTGAACATCAAGTCAATCAAATGTTAATGCCATAGTCCTGGTTCAAGTTCTGTGGTCTAGTCTTGTTCAAGATGTTTAGTCTTGGTTCAGGACTAGGTCAAGTTAAAGTCTGGTTATTGATTGACATTGGTTTAGTCTTTGCTTAGTCCTCCTTAGTCAATATTGTTTTATTTTTAATTAAATCAGTGAAAAAATATGGACATCTTTTGAATAGTATAACTGCGAGTTGTGTGTGGATATTAGATATAAGTAATACAATTGTGGTGCAGTTTTGTAGTCCGGCCCCCAGACAATATCTCGGAAAATCGGGCCCCGGGAAAATATTATTGAATAGCCCCGGCGTAGACTCTAGTCTTAAAACGGACGATTTATGACTTGGAGAAAAGGAAATAATGCAGACTCAGGCACAATGAACAGGTGAACACTTGAGAGGCGACGTTTTCCGGTTTTTGAATCATGCGCTGATTATAGACTGCTCTGAGTGGTTCAGCATTTTATAGAAGAAAGACAGTAGGGGGCGCTGGCTGATATTTGAGCTTTTTTTAAGATATAAAGTTGTGCTTTATGACTCATAGAAAATGTGATTCATAATTTGTACTTGAAAATCGCTTTCTTTCCAAAAACAACTTGTTTTTGTTTCGTTCAAAGTTTGAAGGAGTTGATCTAAAACAAATACACTTAACCATTGATTTCATATTGTAAGGGAAAATCTACATCAAATAAAAGCAAGATTTGAGGATAAAAGTAGAAGAATCTCATAAAATCAATAAAACCAGGCGCTGACTGGCTCATCCTTATGAGAACTAAAACAAAACATTTACTTTGTGTATTCGTTTTGTAATTCAAAATAAACTAATAAATAAACATTCCAATTGTTATAGTCAAATTATGACTCACAGGACTTAATAAAAGTCCTATCACCTGTTGTCACCTGCTTGTCTGACTGCTATTGCTTTGCCTGGAATGTTCCACAGCAGACCATTAAACGTACCTATCTCCATGGCGACAACCAGGTAACGTTACAGGTCCGATCTGTGAAGAGGCGAGCCCGTTCACAGTAAGAATGCGTATTTTCAAGGTATTTGTTTTACTGTAAAAAACACTTGTAACTGATCAAACGGAAACGGAAAAAGTCGCATAGTCCGACTTTAAGTACAGTGTATAAGAAAAACCTTCGCGTACACTATACCTTTTCAAATGAATCAACAAACAGAATGAGATGAACGAGTTGTCCTGCGCTGGAAATGGACACTTTAGACTGGTATAGAAATGTACAGGTTTGAAAAGCGTATGGATTTTACTCAGAGTCACTTTTTGTATTTATTCATCACACATGATATTATCTACTGCTCTCACACTTATTACGACAGCCGGCCCTCGCGACCCTTTTGGAACAATACCAAACCCGGCTCTGAATGGCGCGCCGCTAATAGATTTGTGATCTTTTTTTCTGGGGCGCCGCTGCTAAAAGCTTTGCGGCATTTGTGAATCGGAGAAAAAGCGGCTGCGTGGTAAATAGTTGTTTATTCATCGTCCTGGAGAAGAGGTGGCTGTTGACTGGAATTATGAGTAAATATGCGAACGCTCTCCAGCTGATTAGAGGTGGAAGGAGAGAGAGAGAGACGGAGGCAGGGAGAGACGGGGAGCGATAACGAGAGAGGAGAGAGGTTGAGGAAGAGAAGTGAGAGATGAAGACAGAAAGAGAGCCGAACGCGAAATAGAGGGAGCGATAAAAATAATGGAAGTGATTTTGATTGATTTTGAACAGACCTTCATTATGTCTTTTACAATATTTTGCCATTACGTTTCATTCACTGTTTGTGCCATTTACAAAAAACTGCTACACTGATGTATTTTGGGGGCTGCTTCGAATTGTGCGCTCGGATTTAATTACTGCATACTTGTTGACCTTAAAGACCATTTTTTCCTTTTTTTTGTATTTTAAACGAACCGCCACACTAGAACACAGTGTAGAAAAGAGGTTTGTGGCGGTCCTCACTCGTTTTATATAAGCAGAGAGGGCAGATTATAGTCACTCCACCGCAGGCTTTTGCTTTACCGCGGCCCGCTGCGTTAAAGTGAAAGTAAAACCTCCCGGAATGTTCAGTTAGGGCAACAAGATTCAGCGCCATCGCATCGAAATTGCTAATTGAATGGACACAATTAGCAAAACGCAAAGGCTTTTGGATCGTATTTTCAAAATGTCTTATCCTGTATACATTCTGAAATGCAGTTTGTCAGTCCAGTCTATTTGCGTTCAATTCAACTGGAAAACGGAATGGATGAAATTACAAATTGCAAATCAAACGGCAAGTCTTCACAATTTGATATTTTTCTTAAATCGTTCAGCCCTACTTTCAATGTTTTTCTTCGGGCTGCGGACAGTCAATCGGTTGTATATATTTTGCCCAAAAAAAAGGTGGTTATCTGTTTGATTGGCGTTGTGAAATGACCGGACGCCCCTGAACGTCTCTCAGCCCTCGCTCCCACCTGGATCGTTTCTTTGACCTGCTGTTTACCGGGTTGTTTAAGAGTGGTCTGACGGGTTTCGCGGCAAAGAGCGAGTGAGGAGGAGAAAAAGGGAAAGGGGGAAGAGAAGGAGAGAGCGAGCGTCTGAGGGGAGCACTTCTTCATCAAAGCTCCGGACCCCATCGCACACACGCAGAGCTACAGTTTGATGCCACTGTACTTTAACCTTGAGTAGACGGTTAGCAATTAGCGAGTTTTAGTTTATGCATAGATGAGTACATGTGATACCAGCTAAATTAATTTGATGTTAAAAGTTATGTTGTAAGGTTGCATTTGTGTTTTGTTGTTGTTGTGTTATTCCTATAATTCCTGACCAAGAAACAGATTTACATTTCACATTTCACATTTAAAAAACATCAAAAAGCATTCACATGTAATCTGCAACATGTAAAGGTGTAAATCAGCGGTGTCAAACTCATTTTGGGCTGCAGGCAGAATTTTGACGCTCAGGCTGGGACGCGGGCCGAACATAAAGTGAAGAAAAAAAAGAATAGCTTTTATATAGCCTCGTAATAGAGTTGATATTCATGCAGCAGCAGCAGGAACAGGAACATGGACTTGTGACATGATTTCTGATATGAAATGTTGATAGCACAGACCTGTTGCTGTTGCTGCACAAACTCAATATGCGCTTACTATTTTTATAGTTTAATCTTATCTTAATCACAAATTATTCATGTGGTGAATCTAATGAGTGCTTTGTGTTTGTGTCCACAGTCACATTAGTGTGGACACAGTCAGAGCTCTGTTCAGACTTCATTACACTCTGACCTGTGTTTTTACCTGTGGCTCCTGATCTGTTTTCTTGTCGTTAGCTCCACATTAGCGCCACTTTTAGAGCTGCTCTAACGTCCACAAAAACGTCTCCTTTCTTTCTTCCACGTGTTTTCCAAAGTCACAAGTCTCTTTATAAGTTCTGTGCACATTGGCACACTGCACCAGACGATGCACCAGCGCTGAGCAGCACGGGGGAGGGGCAGCTGCTGCAAAGGACTGTGGGACTCTTAGTTCTAGCCATTAAAAAGGCTATATAGCAGAAATGAATGAATATCAATGAGAAATGTTTTGCTGGCCGGATTAAAACGACCGCATGTTTGACCCCCTGGTGTAAATTGAGACCCTAATATTCTTAATGTTACAGAAATATCTTAATAATTTGAGACTGATATTTCATCTGATTCCTGTTACTTGATATTAGTCCTTTCTCAAAGGTGTATTGTATCAAAAAAAGAAGAAGAAAAAAAAATAAAAAATAGACTCTAACCCACAGTAAAAACATGTTTACGGAACATATGAACTGAAAGGAAGTCCAGAAAACGTAACCTCATTTGTAAGAACCTGGAGGCCCAACATGGACAGAAGTGGCGGTGTTCTTAGTAAAGCTCCTCAGACGCACACAAAAACTGTCCTTCTGCAGTGCACCCTTGATGCAAGAGCTGCACAGTACATCACATTTAAATCAAACTTTTTAAACGGTACAATTCCGTAGGTAATAGAATGTTGTCTCCAAACAAATAAATATCCTGTCTCTTTATAACATTACCTTGTTAAGTTTATATATATATTCATTATCTTTTCAAAATAAAGTAAAACCCGGCAAGCACAATTTTTTTTTAATGAATAATAAGAAATGATAATAATGAATTTAATTCAATCAAACGAAAACAATACAATACAATACAAAAGACAGGACCATATTTTTTTCCATTGTCCGTATGCCGTTGTGGTGTTGGCCCAGTCCTTGGTCGTCGGTGCAATTTGTGTCATTGATTTGTGTGTGATGGCTAATGCCCATATTTAAAGGAGACGTATAATGTTTTTTTCCTAGAACTTAATATTAAACTACAACGTAAGTAGATCACGAGTTTAAATTGTGTTCATTGTGCAGTGTTGATCTAAACCGGCTCAGTAATGAATGAAGTTGGTCCATTGACTTCCTGTTCTGAGAAGCTCCGCCTCTTCATCGTGACAATTTAACCATAACAAGCAGTGGATTTGGATTCATGTGTTTTTATTTTTGAAGAATCGCTACTGAACATTTTTGAACCCATGCGTATGATTCAAAGTCTTATTATTTTGTATATAATCACAACGAACTGCAGTGATGTGAGCGGGAATGGATTTGCTGAGCACTCGAGACTCAAATGTCGGACAGGATTACACAAACATGCATGAACCAATCAAAATACAACTTTGGGGAAGGCTAAAGATTAAGTACCACAGTTGTAAAAGCGGTCATAAAAGTTTATTCTGCATAATATGTCACCTTTAAATCCTGTATCCTTATTTCAAAACATGAAAGGAAAATCGCTATAAATGTCAGAGAAAAACAGCTGTAATCCTTTTTCTTTTTCTCTTCTTTCATTTTTTCTAGTTTGTGAAATCCCAGAAGAAGATGAACAGACTTTTTTCCCAGACCTGACCGAATCTTCAGCTAAAGCGTTCAACAAATCGGTAAGTCGCACTCGTTCCCTCCAACCGTAGCTGCCCTCTTTCCTCCGTCACAGATTCCTTTTGTGCATATTTTCCTTCTTATTGAAATCCCTTTTTTTGCCGCCGCACTCTGCAGAAATCCCCTGCTTAAGAGTGAGAAGATTAGCACCAATTTGCCTTGATTGGGCTATGGTTGTCTCAGTCAGAGCGGGCGAGTGAGAAACGGAAAAAAATAGGCGGCGCAATTTGAACACGTGCGGCGAATAAGTGATTGCGATCGATTGAAACATGTGCGGGAAAAACAACAAGCAAAGAAGTGAATTGCCAATTTCTGCTCCAGTCAAGTGTTCGGGAAGACGGCTCTTGAGAAAAAGCTGTTTCCGCAAAAGGACTCGAGCCACGTCGTGCAAGGACCACAATAACCAGCACACAAGAATAGTGTTTCCAGATGACATCACAGCATTTTCAAGGTGTATAATTGCGATGGGAAACAGGGAAAAGGAATAATGAGACGTGTAATTTGCGATACGAGTAATGAGCCAAATATAATTTAAATGATCAGAGTCAATGTGTGTAGATGTTCCTTTTCGATTATGGAAGATACGATAGAATGTTAATCTGATTCCTGTTTCCATCTGATAAAGGGACATTTGCACATTATAGAATCCATGTTTCACTTCATCCCACTCCCTCTTGAGACTATTTTTTTCTCATTATTTATGATCAGTTTACGAATGGAACAGAACGTTTTGTTTATGACGTTTACTTTGGAGTTATATTTAGGAAAAACTGGACCTGACAGACAAGCTCAAAGTAAATTGGTTGATTTGTTACGCAGCCTTTCACCATCTGCTTGTCTCCATGGAGATGCTTTGCCCGGAATGCTCCACACTATGGCATTTAGATTAGATTAGATTCAACTTTATTGTCATTACACATGTACAAGTACAAAGCAACGAAATGCAGTTTAGCATCCAACCAGAGTGCAATAATAGTAAGTACAATATACAAATAATAATAAATAGGTGATAGCTAAAATAAGGAGCTGTAGTATATAAGGTAACAAAAGATATACAGATTGATTGCGGTAAAGTGTCATATATATATATATTGCGCATTAACTGTATTTAGACTATAAAAACAGGGACTATAGACATATATTTACAAAGACAATGGGGCATATGATAAGTTAAGTAGTACAGATTGAGTGAACATTAAATAGTGCATAATAATAAACAATGCAATGTACAGTACGGTTTTCAGTGCAACCAGAATCCAAAGTGTTTGAGTGCAGGAAGGTCCAGTAGTGCTGGTGACCCGTCTTTGGACAGTGGGGGGAGATGACGAGTTTGTGGGTGGTGGTGGTTGGGGAGTGGGGAGGGGGGGTTCATCGGCATGGGGCAGAGTTCAATAAGGAACACAAGTCTCGGGGAAGACACTGTTCCTCAGTCTGCTAGTCCTTGTCCAGGGGCACCTGAAGCGCCTGCCTGAGGGCAGGAGGGAGAACGGTCTGTGTGCAGGGTGGGAGGCGTCCTTGAGAATGCTGCAAGCTCGACGTAGACAACGTTTTCTCTGGACTTCCTCAATGGCTGGAAGTGGAGTTCCCTGTGATGCGTTGGGCAGCTGGAGACGTCCATCCCATTGATGTGGATGGGTGCATGCATGCCTCCTTTCTCCTTCCTAAAGTCCACGATGAGCTCCTTGGTTTTGCTGGTCTTTAGGAGCAGGTTATTTTCGGCGCACCATGTGGCCAGGTGCTGTAACCCTTTCCCTGTAGGCTGTCTCATCGTTGTTAGTGATGAGACCTATCACCGTGGTGTCATCCGCGAACTTGATGATGGAGTTAGATCCATGCACGGGTCTGCAGTCGTAGGTGAAGAG
>BJKM01000907.1:0-38722 GCA_015082035.1 Chaenogobius annularis
TTATTATTATTATTATTATTATTATTGTTGTTGTTGTTTTTTAGCCCAAAACCAAAAGTGACAGGGCCAAACCACACAAGTACAGCACCTGACTCAGATGGACCGCGACCTTTTCCCCGCGACTAAAAACATTCTCTTTATTGTCGTCGTCATCGTCTTCGTCGTCGTCTTCCTCTGTAGTTGCAGTTTCAGTAGTATTAGAAGTAGTATTTGGATGAAAAGTAGTATTTGGATAATTAGTAGAGGGAAAGGTAGTGGTGATAGTTGTATTCATGGTCTCCTCATTGTCTTCGTCACTGTCGTCGTCGTCATCTTCAGTAGTAACAGTGCCGTTCGTTGTCATAGTAGCAGTTGCAGTTGTCGTAGTATTCGTAGCAGTAGTCATAGTGTTACGATGGTTACAGGTGAAGCTGCTGTCGGGATCTTCTCCTGTCGCGGTGACCATGACGAAGCCAGGTCCTTCGCCGGGTCCTTCGCCGGGTCCTTCGCCGGGTCCTTCGCCGGGTCCTTCGCCGGGTCCTTCGCCGGGTCTCGCCGGGTTTCGCGGTTTGGTCTTGATCCAGTCATCGTACAGAGACACTTCGTGTAGATTCGGGTGTTTGGCGTCCGCAGCCTCGCCATGCTCACCACGCGACCCGCACCACCCCCTCTGACGAAGGGCCGCCGGTACCTGTCAAACAAGAGTGAAGTAAAGCATTAGTGCACAGGGGTAACTTTATGTAAATTGAGGTATAAATTGTTTCGACCGCTGATCCTCAGACCGGACCATGTAAAAGGTTTGTAAGTCTGAAACATTTTTAATCTAAATTACTTATTTATCATGAAAGATGTTTGGTAACTAGTAATAAAGTCGGTGTGACTGTATACGTGGCTAAAACATAAAGTACAAAAATGTTCTCTTGTTGCCCTCTTTTACTTCCCTCCTTGCAGCCCCCTCTTCTGGTTGCCTCTGTGCTCCCTCCTAACGCCCCGCTGCCGCCCTCGTCTCACCTGACAGGAGTCCTTTCCCCTCTGGTTGTCCGGCGCACAGAGGTTCGGGCGCAGGAAGAAGGGGATGCACACTTGCACTCGTTATCCCCACGATCGACATTGACCTCTCGCAGAGCCGAAGGAAACGTCACTTCTCACAAAGTAAGAGCAGGTTTGAGCCGTGTCACTGTATGACCAGAAGTCGCAGTTTGTTTGTGAAGCTCTCAGTTTGGGGTTCATGCTGAGGAGTTCCAAAGTCTATTATGGTTTCAGTTTCCAGTTCATGGTTGATATTTGAGAACGTTTGTCTTTTCGAAGGACATTATATTTTGTTTTGAATGGTTTCGGCTTTGGAAATGGTGCTCGTTTTCCATCTCTCTGAAACACATGGATAGTTGTTGTTGATAGTTGTGAGGATAAACAAAATGATTACCGGTTTACTGGTTTTCAGGAGAAATTACTGTAATTCCTATGCATTGATGAGAAATCAGTGGTAGGAGACATTCTGAGTAAATGTTTTTGTTATAAATAGTGTCCGAACCCCAGAGGCAGGATTACATAAGCCCGAATACCATTACGAAGAGGCCGGTTTCACTGGTCCCTGAGGCGTTCAACTGGACTGAGCTTTATTTTGGCCTTTATTAGCGTCTACACATGCGTGGATCTCTGTGACTTTAGTAAACCATGTTTTAAATCTTACATAATAAAATACTACATAAACATTTAAAAAAAAGGTTCTATTTGTGAGCCAGGGTTCTCAAACTCCCGTTATGTAAATACCCCATTCGCTCCCACAAAGATCGCAATAATCAAAATAGGGGCCCCGACCCACTTTGAGACATTCTAAGCATAGTGTTTTAGGGCTCCTCAGCATCAGTCTAGTAACTTCTCATTGTCGTTATAAGAAATAGTGTTTTGAACCTTCATTTTCAGACAGACTCTCACCAAACAGCAGCAAAGACACTCATTCTAAACGAACAACAAAGACTCTATAAACCTCAGAACATGACATAAAACAGCAAAACCACAGCATTACCTCCATCGTCCTCGTCGTCAGCCTCTATCCGTTATACTTTGAACAATGTAGTTTGGTCTCCCCTCCTATTCCCCTCCTTCCATTCGTCCCGGCCATTCTCATTTCATCTCTTGTTCCGCTCCGCGGCTTTTGCTTCTTTTCCCCTTTTGTTCTCTTTTTGTTACCTTTGCAACGTCTTCACACATATAAAATCGAATCATCTTCTCAAAATCATGTCTCACTGTCAGATTTTTTCTTGCCCCTTCTCTGTAATGATGCCTAGCACATGAACAAGGCACAAGGAAATCTCCCCTCAGCGCAACGCTAAACACTCACTCAACTCCCAAGCCGTGATTCTCTCAGCTAAAGACTTAGCCATAAATACTTCAACCAATCAGCCAGATTTACTGTAAAACAGCTCTGTCCTTTAATATAAACCGAAGTGCTGTTAGCCTGCTAGCTTTGTACTTACTGTGATGTAATTCTCTCTGAACTTTTCAAAAGCCTTCAAAACTCATCGGGTAATATTTGCACCGAGGGATCGTCTTACGTAACATCACCACAACTCGACACTTAATATCTCATAACTAACATGTGTCCAAGTGCGTAACACTTTGCTGCCCATTTGAGACAAAAGCGCATGTTCTGTGCTCGACAAAACAAAGGTTCTTCTCTTCTGTGTCCCCAAAGACGCCGTTTGTCAAAATGCTGCTGTGTCGGAGGGACATGGACTACAGAGATACTCAGATGAGCGAGATGTGTTCAGCATAGCAGCGCTAATGCTAGGTAATAAAATTAGCCTACTCGCAGACTTTAGGACTCATGTCCAACTAATTTTTGACAGACACAAACCGGCAGAGGCGTCCGGTGCAGGCTGTCCGGCAGAGGCGTTCGGGCAAGGGCGGCCGGGCACGTGGCGAGGAAAGCAGTGAAATGTCCAAAATTTTCTTTTAAGACACGCCAGCCCAGACTTCTGTCTTCCAACATAACACTTTTACTTCACCTCTATGTGCAGTTTCATGATCTCAACAGCGGCGGCACTGTACTCGTCATTGACACAGATAAGTCAATGGCCCGTAACTTCTGATTGGTTCCTTGAGCGTCCTCCATGTAGAGTATGTTTTTGATGCTAGAAGAAGTTAAGCCATTCAACCATCGGTTAGTTGTATCACTCCTGCTCACCCACCCCGACCACCGCTGCTTCACGGACTGCCCCGCCGCCAGCCACGCTGATACTGCAAGTACGCGTCCACTCAGACAGTCGGATCCTAGTTCGTCTATGTATGCGCCTCCGCTGGTCACCGCCGCTCCACTTGTCTGCGTTTTGGTGTCAGATCGATGGCAAGAGAGAAAAGAACATTCCACGGCATAGCTCTGCCTCAGAACACATCAAACACATGCCCAATTAAACATTCAGAACAGCACATTGAGGTACTACACTCCTCAGGAGTTTCAACCAGGAAGGACTTCACGCATTAGAGGACACAATAAGCTGACTTTGTCAGGACCCTTAACTCATGTGGTAGAAGCCCGCAGCTGATCACAGAGGTTCGACTCAACATCTGCCCTTTGTTTTAAGATCTGCAACTGCCAATAAGAGAAGAAAGTGAAATATGGACCAGCGTGGTAGTGTTAACTCCCAGTGTATGTATAAGGTTAGCGTGTGATCTATGTGCAAACAGTGAGGTGTTCAATTGGTGCCCTCACGAATTGACACGACATTTGATCAGCGGCTCGGCATCAGATGTGACTTCAGCGTATCTATGTGTCAGGACTCAGATATATAACTCGTGTTTTTACGGCGTGTCGCTAAAGTCTCTTATATTGGGAGCAAGGCATCACATGGATAAGTGCAGTCGATGCGCAATATATAGCGGAGATAGCATTTTAAACCACTTTTCATGAGCGATTCTTTACTTTTGCTGGACTTAAAAGAAGGGTAGAAGCTGGCATTGATGAGAGATTTGTAGGTGCCTCTAGCGTGGTGCCCGCTACGCACGTGATCTTTTCGAGATGAGATGGTCTCAAGTCTAGTTTAGCGAGAATGATAGATAGAAGTTTGCGCTTTGCACGTAGAGAGTGCATACTAGTTGTCATGTGGCTTCAGTATGGTGCTCATCATGTGTGCGTGGCTCGTTTTTTTTGCACCAGCGTATGCCTGTGAGAGATAGAGATAGAACGGGAGTGTTATGTTACACAAACCACGTTGTGTTTGCTCCTTGGTTTTTGAGAGGATAATGCCCTGCGGTCTCGAGTTTTGCACGTGGTTGGTCCTCATTGTTCACCAACGGTCCTAGCGTGGTGCTCCGCGTGGTGCCCTCAGCGTGGCCCCTTCTAGGCGACGGTTGAGTGCCCTCACCGCTGGTGCCCTGAACCAGGTCCCTCAAACTGGATCTTCTGTGTCTGTCCTCAGTCTGGTACTCGCTGTACGTGTATCTTTGTGGTGGCCTGGATTTACGCACTTCATCTTCACATGGTACTCTCGCAGGGGAATGCTCTCAGGCAATTTCCTCTCCAATCTGACAAAAGGTGGGTATGTTGGGCGCTTTTTGGTTTGTCGCTTTAGGTGTTATGTTTGGCTGCTGTCTCAGTCGGTCACCCTTGTGTTCACGGGAATGGCGTTCTCCCGGATGCTGACCCAGCTGAGGGCAGCACACTGCGGGCCGTCCAACAGAGAGTACACCTGAGGGCCGCGACTGCTCGACAAGAGGGATTGAAAGAACATCGACTTGAGGAACGAGAGACCACGCTGAGGCACCACAATGGAGGGCACCACGCTGAGAGTACCCATGCGAGAGTACACCGCTGAGATACCCAATGAGGCACACGCTGAGAGTAGACGAGATACACACTGAGGGCACCACACAGAGAGCACACGCGAGGGACCACACTGAGGGCACCACACTGAGGGCAACACACTGAGGGCACCACGCTGAGGGCACCACGCTGAGGGCACCACACTGAGGGCACCTGAGGCACACTGAGGAGCACAACACTGAGGGCACCACGCTGAGGGCACCACGCTGAGGCACCACACTGAGAGCACCACACTGAGGCACCACCTGAGGGCACAACTGAGGGCACCACGTGAGGGCACCACGCTGAGGGCACCACACTGAGGCACCACACTGAGGGCACCACGCTGAGGGCACCACGCTGAGGGCACCACGCTGAGGCACCTAAATATTTATCACAGTTTTACTTCTGTTAAGTTGCAGTTTGTAAAGAATGCTTAAAATGAAAGAGTTTAAAATGACAGACGCATGGATGTAAAGCTGACTCCCTCTGTGATGTCATCAGCGTGCGACACAGAGACACTTAACTGACACACTAACTGACAGTACAGTTTAAACCGTCGTTGGACTAAATAAAGGTGTTCTATGGTGTTATTGTGTCAGATCAGAACTGTCGTGTCATTCATGTGGGTTTGGGCTCTTGTTGACAGTCTGGTTGCTAGGTAACAGCTGTGGAAGTACACTCTGCCTGTGTCATATTTGTGCTCGCGTCCAACCAGGAAGTACAATCATAAACTTCACACAAACGGTCAAATGTTGAGTCGAATCTGAAATCGACTCGTGTTTAGCGACATGTGAAACTCCTGAAGTCGGTGTTTGTTCTCGTAGATGTTGAACAGTGGCAGCTCTTCTACGTTGAAATGAATGCTTTGTTTTCTCGTGTGGAGCAGTGTTGATGTTCTCTGACCCGTAGAGCTGATGCACGTCCCATCTTCGTGTATCTGGGTCGACACAACAACAACGACCCAAACCCGCACCAAGTGGAGCGGCGGGTGACCAGCGTGAGGCGCCATCCCAGGTACGACGACAGGTTCAGCGACCACGACATGTGCCTCCTGAAGCTGGACAGCCCGGTCACGTTCGGCCAGTACATCCAGCCCGTGTGCCTGGCGGCGCGGGGCAGCTCCGTGCACAGCGGCGCCAGCGCGTGGGTCGCCGGGTGGGGCCTGACGCAGGAGAGTGAGTACAAACGTGACGCGCAGTAGGTTTGAATCATGGCTTAAGCTTCTTCTAGCATCAAAAACATACTGTACCTGGAGGACGGCTCAAGGAAGCGCACAACTCACTAGAACAGTTCACGCCTGCGAGTCATGTGACTTATCTGTGGTCACATGATGCAGACGTCACATGATGTCGCCGCTCGCTGTTGAGAGTCATGACAAACTGCACATAGAGGTGAAAAGTAAAAGTGTTGATGGTTGAAGAAGACAGAAGTTCTGGGCTGGCGCTGATACTTAAAAGACAAACTTTTGGGGACATTTCGATCTGCTCTTCCTCGCCCACGTGCCCTCTGCCCCGGGCACGCCCTCTGCCCCGGGCACGCCCTCTGCCCCGGACACGCCCTCTGCACCGGACACGCCCTCTGCCCCGGACTTTGTGTCTGATCCTAAAATATAGTTGGACATGAGGCTCCTTAAAACTGTCTGCGAGTAGGCTAACTTTTATTAGCCACTAGCATTAGCCAGCTGCTAATGGCCTGAAACAAACAGCTCCGCCTCAGTCTGGAGTCATCTCTGTAAGTCCACTGGTCCCTCCTGACCACAGCAGCACATTTCTGGACAAACGGCGTCTTTGGGGACACGACAGAAGAGAAAGAACCCTTTGTTTTGTCGCAGCCCACAGAGAACATGCAGCTTTTGTCCTCAAGATGGCAGCAGCAAAGAGTGTGTCACGTCACTTCGGACACATGTATAGAAGTTATGAGATTATTAAGTGTGATGTTGTGGCTGATGTTTACCGTCAGAGACAGACCTACTTCCTTACGGCGTGCCAAATATTCACCCAGATGAGTTTTGAAGTGCTTTTGACAACTTTCAGAGCAGAATTTACCATCACAGTAAAGCTAACAACAGCTAGCATGCTAACGACGCACTTCCGGTTCTTATATTAGACACAGGCGACACACAGAGCTGCTTTTACAGTAAATCTGCGCTGATTGGTTGGCAAGTTTATTTTATGGCTCAAAGTCCTTTCAGCTGACGAGAATCACGGCTTTGGAGTTGAGAAATGACGTGTTTACGCGTTTGCGCTGACGGGGAAGACTTTGGCCTTTGTGCCAGCTTTTGTTTCATGTGAATAGGCCCAGTCATTACAGAGACAGTGGGCATAAACCAGGACAACAACATCTGACAGTGAGACAATGAATTCCACCTGAGGATAAACTATGATTCTCGACTTTTATGATGTCATGTGAAAACAAACCGTTGGCAAAGGTAACCAAAAACCAGGAGGAAACAAAACAAGGGGGAAATATACAGAAAGCACAAAAAGCCAGGCTGGAGCGGAGACAAGAGATGAAATGACGAACTGGCACGGGACAAATGGAAGGAGGGGCTTCAATATGGAGGGGAGACAATACGACTCAGGCGGGACATGTTAGGGAGGGTCAGGTGATCACAACAGCGACAAATAAGGACAGCGAAAGGAACCTGGAACGAGACAGAAGTGGGAAACGCAACTAAAGAGGAAGTACAATTAAAACACCCACAGACTAAAGTGCTGGATGTTTGTCTTGTATTTCCTTCATATCTGTATATTTAATCATGTTCATGAGGTTTTTATCAGAGCTCTTTTGTTTGTTCCGTTTATAAAGACAAATGAGGTGTTTTCTTTTGCCTTGGCATGTTTCGGTGAGCGTCTGTCTGAAACATGGCAAGGTTCAAAACCACCTCATTTATCTTTATAAACGAAACAAACTGAAGAAGAATTCAAACTAGACATGACTCCCAGCTGAGGGAGCCCTAAAACACTAATTGCCTTAGAACCTGGTCTCAAAGTGGGGTCCGGGGCCCCTGATTTGAATTATTGCGATGCCTTTGTGGAAGAGCGAATGGGGTATTTACATAACGGGCCCAGTTTGAGAACCCCTGGCTCACAAATAGAACCTTTTTTTTAACATTGTTTAATGTAGTATTTTATTATTGTAAGATTTAAAACATGGTTTACTAAAGTCACAAGAGATCCCACGCATGTGTAGACGCTAATAAAGGCCAAAATAAAGCTCAGTCCAGTTGAACGCCTCAGGGACCAGTGAAACCGGCCTCTTCGTAATGGTATTCGGGCTTATGTAATCCTGCCTCTGGGGTTCGACACTATTTATAACAAAAACAGTTACTCAGAATGTCTCCTACCACTGATTTCTCATCAATGCATAGGAATTACAGTAATTTCTCCTGAAAACCAGTAAACCGGTAATCATTTTGTTTATCCTCACAACTATCAACAACAACTATCCATGTGTTTCAGAGAGATGGAAAACGAGCACCATTTCCAAAGCCGAAACCATTCAAAACAAAATATAATGTCCTTCGAAAAGACAAACGTTCTCAAATATCAACCATGAACTGGAAACTGAAACCCATGAATAGACTTTGGGAACTCCTCAGCATGAACCCCAAACTGAGGAGCTCACAAACAAACTGCGACCTTCTGGTCATACAGTGGACACGGCTCAAAACCTGCTCTTACTTTCGTAGAGAACGTGACGTTTCCTTCGGCTCTGCGAGAGGTCAATGTCCCGATCGTGGGGGATAACGAGTGCAAGTGTGCCATCCCCTTCTTCCTGCCGCCCGACACTCTGTGCGCCGGACAACGAGAGGGGGGAAAGGACTCCTGTCAGGTGAGACGAGGGCGGCCAGCGGGGGGCGCTAGGAGGGAGGCAACAAGAGGGGCAACCAGAAGAGGGGGCTGCAAGGGAGGGAAGTAAAAGAGGGCAACAAGAGAACATTTTTGTAGCTTTTAGTCGCTTTTAGCCACGTCTTACAGTCACACCAACTTTATTACTAGTTACCAAACATCTTTTCATGATAAATAAGTATAATTTAGATTATAAAATGTTGTCAGTAGCTTACAAAACCCTTTTACAATGGTCCGGTCTGAGGGATCCAGGCCGGTCGAAACAATGCTTTAATTACCTCGATATTTTAAATCAAAGTTACCCCTGTGCCCCCTAATGCTTTACTTTCCACTCGTGTGTGTGACAGGGTGACTCGGGCGGCCCCCTGGTGGTCAGAGAGGGCCAGCGGTGGGTGCAGGTCGGCGTGGTGAGCATCGGCGACGGCTGCGGACGCGCCAACAGCCCCGGAATCTACAGCGAAGTGTCTCTGTACGATGACTGGATCAAGGACCAAACCGGCGAAGGACCCGGCGAAGGACCCGGCGAAGGACCCGGCGAACCCAGGAAGACCCGGCGAAGGACCCGCGAAGACCCGAGACCGGGAAGGACCCGGCGAAGGACCCGGCGGAAGGAACCGGCGAAGAAAGACCCGGCGAAGACCCGGCGAAAGGACCGGCGGACCGGCGAAGGACCCGCGAAAGGACCGGCGAAGCAAGACCCGGGAAACCCGGCGAAGGACCCGGCGAAGACCCGGCGAAGGACCTGGCTTCGTCATGGTCACCGCGACAGGAGAAGATCCGACAGCAGCTTCACCTGTAACCATCGTAACACTATGACTACTGCTACGAATACTACGACAAACTGCAACTGCTACTATGACAACGAACGGCACTGTTACTACTGAAGATGACGACGACGACAGTGACGAAGACAATGAGGGAGACCATGAATACAACTATCACCACTACCTTCCCTCTACTAATTATCCAAATACTACTTTTTCATCCAAATACTACTTCTAATACTACTGAAACTGCAACTACAGAGGAAGACGACGACGAAGACGGATGACGACGACAATAAAGAGAATGTTTTTAGTCGCGGGGAAAAGGTCGCGGTCCATCTGAGTCAGGTGCTGTACTTGTGTGGTTTGGCCCTGTCACTTTTGGTTTTGGGCTAAAAAACAACAACAACAATAATAATAATAATAATAATAATAATAATAATTGTAGAAAAAGATTCAGTTGTTTTATCTGGACTCTGTTTTAGAAAAAAAAAAACGTTTCAACTCTCATCCAAGAGTCCATTCTCAATCAGAGAAACAAGTCTGAGAACTCTTGTTTATATCCTACTCTGTGAGAGCCCCGCCCACAGGGCGGGACCTCCTGCCTAATGGCCCATTGAAACTGGGATGGGCCTATTGTTCTATTGTTCCCTGCCTCACCTTGAGTGGCCTATTTAGCATCCGAATGCCCCAGGGCGTCTCCATGGTTTCAGCAGACCATTATAAACAACTGGAAGGTTGAATCTTAAACCTCCATTACGATTTAATGAAGGATTCTCTTTTTTAACAAAGATGGCCTCCTTAACTCCTCCTTAACTCCTCCTTAACTCCTCTTTCAAACCATCTTTTCTCCTGCTCAGAATCTCTTCCTCACTGTCTTCAATAGAGTGGTTTGTGGCTTTGAAGATGAAGATGCACAGCGCTCTGGGTCCTGAACTCGCGTGTCTTCTGTGCTGATAAAGCTCTTGTGCAGTGGCTGTTTAGTCTCCCCTATGTGGCGCTCTTTACAACTTTCTTCACTGCATTGGATAGAATACACTACATTGCTCTGTTTTTGTGTGTCGGCATCTTGTCCTTAGGGTGAACCAGTTTTTGTCTTAACGTGTTCCTGGTTTGAAATAAACAGGGAACTTCGTGTTGTCTAAAAATTCCGTTGCAGTTTTTCTGACAGTCCTGAGACATAAGGGATCGAGACATAAGGGATAGAGACATAAGGGAGAGACATAAGGGACAGAGACATAGAGACACCCCTTTCTTCTTGGTTCTGTTTCCCTTTTGTCCCCTTTTGTCCTGCTTTTTGGTTCTCTTCACTTTGTTCAGAGCCCAAGTCGGGTATCCACAGGCTGAGAGAGCATTCCGGACGTGTGTTTCCTCTTTCCTCTTGCCCTCTGAGCTGGTGGGCACCGCTTGTGCTCTTGTGTTGTAGTGTTCTGATCACCTCCAGGTGGCGCTGTAGTGGGTGGTTAGAGCCAAAGAGCAGGTACTGGTCAGTGTGTGTGGGTTTCCTATATACTTCTATCTGGAGCTTCCCGTCTTCTCCTCTGATAGTGGAACAATCAAGAAAGGCCAAGCGGTTCTCCTTAGCATCTTCTCTTGTAAACCTGATGTTCAGGTCCACTGCATTGATGTGCTCTGAGAAGGCTTCAGCTCTTGTTTCTTAATTGTCACAAAAGTGTCATCCACGTAACGGTACCAAAGACTTGGAGCAATGCCTGAAAAGGAGGTCAGTGCCTTCTTCTCAAAATGCTCCATGTACAAGTTGGCCACTATGGGAGAGACGGGCGAGCCCAGGCACAGCCGTGGATCTGTCTGTAAAAATGCCCCCGGAATTATTATAATAATAATAATAATAATAATAATAATAATAATAATAATAATAATAATAATAATGATAATGATAATGATAATGCTAATGATGAATAATATTGATGATGATGATGATGATAATAATAATAAGGCTCATTTCAGGCTCTTTATTCTGGGTTTGTGATTGATTCAATGTTTTCTAAATAGATACCGACAACTGGGTTCATTGTCTGATGTAGAGCTCATGTCACTGTGAGAAGCACTTCAGTTTGGGGTCTTCTGAACCGGCCAATGACGTAACAGTGTTTGTGAAAAGCGTCTGTGGTCGTTTCTCTTCAACACTGCTCGCCACGGTCCGTTTAGTCACAGAAATCCACTTCTGTGTCGATCTGGAGCTCTTGTCTTTCTTCTGACCTCCAGCATCTGCGAATCCAATGCTCCACAACCTCTGAAACGCTGACAAACTCTGATCACTGCTGCCGACGCCGTTAGTGTCAGTGTGAAGTCCCCGCCGCTGTCGCCGCAGTGTGGAGCGGTGCATGCTGGGAGGGCGAGACCTGCACGTGAACTTAAAAAAATTGCCCTTCTAGTTCTGAACCAGAATTAAACCAGGCCTGGACTAGACCCAACCAGGTCTGAACCAGGACGAACCCAGAATCAAAACGGGTCTAAAGCAGAATTAAACAAGGAAAAAACCAAGACCAAGCCAGGTCTAAAGTAGTGCTAAATCAAATTTGTTTTAATGTTTGGAAGATGGTTTGTGGGCCAGATTAAGTCCCTGGGATGGCCTGATTTGGCCCCGGGCCTTATGTCGATTAGCCCTGAGCTAAGGGAATGAAGTTAGATCAATAAAGGGGTGGCATCCAACAAAAAAGAGGGGTTAAAGCATATCACGTTGAGTCGGGAGGTTATAGTTCCCATTGTGTCGGTTGTGATATTAGTCAGTCCCTTGATCGCCGGAGCGGCTTGAGTCCTTCTTGCACGCCGCTTTGTTTGTGTGTCGTTAATGGCGTTGTTGTCCCGTCATGGAGCTGCGCAGGGTTTCAATGTGAAGCCGCGTCAGCAAAGGCCACGTTTCTTTGGAAATTCTCACTAACTTCAAAATCTAGTTCACAAAGCAAGCTTCGCTGTCATTGGCTGTATATGTATATGTATATGTGTGTGTATATATATATATATATATATATATAATACAAGTAAACATGAAAAAAAAAGCTGGAAAAGGTTCATGAAAGCAACAATATGCGACTAAACGTGACTAAAATTGGCTAAATGCGACTTACTGTGACAAAAAGCGACAGAAACGTGACTTAAAGTGACAAAAACGAGTCGACAAGCGACAAAAACACAACTGAGATAGTAATAGCGACAAAAGGTGAGTAAAAGTGACAATAAAGCGTCAAAATAGCTCTTAAAATCAACAATACGACTAATAGTGACTAAATGCGACTTACGGTGACAAAAGGTGACAAAAACGCACAAGTGACAGACGCTTCATCAGTTCAAACTCTGACTTGATCTTGTGATTCCACTGATGCTAACTCAGCGAAACGAAGCTAGCAAAGCACGTTAGCAACAGCTGTTTCCCGTTTATCGGCGCTCGGCACTCGCTTTGTCAAGAGCCAAAACATGATATTTCCCGGTCATAATGCGTCTGACATGATCCGAAGCCAAAGCGTTCCATAAAGAGAGCTTTTCTGATTGACCTTATGATTAGAAAATGACCTTCAAGAACTATTTAAACGTGGTTTCCCTGTATAACATGAGTGATGTTTGGGGGCCGTCTGCAGAGGGAGGCAGCAGTCCAAATGTGGCTTACGTCCCTTTTCTGGTGGAAGATCCGCCTTTGTTGAACCTGAAATGTCCCATATTAGGGCATTGAAGGTATCTATCTCCAGGGACACAAGCTGATAACGCTCTGTGGAGAGGCGCGCCCGCTCACAGAAAGAATACAGGTTTTTCCAAGATATTGAGTGATGTGCAGCCTGTGTTCGGGCTTTAGACGGGAACCCTCTTGGGAAAGTTCCATGTTCATGTCTGATGGGCGGAGCTGAGCAGAAACAAGTGCTTTCAGACATCAGCGGCGCTCGGAGTTTGCAGTCGGGTCCAAGATGTCCTGCCCTCATCTGCTGCTGGGCCTGGCTCTGGCCGTCTCTGCTGCTAACGGTGAGGAAAAGCCCCATTCTCTTTATTTGAAGTCGTCGCAGATGTGGTGGAGCGAGGGCGTGACATCAGTCAAAGTCAAAGTAGTGACTGAAGTAAATGTTAAAAACCACCCTCGTTTTGTGGAGTGATTTAGGGAAAATAAAAAGTGCGTGCTCTCCATTTAAACTGTGATGAATGATTCCATTGAATAACAGAGTTTGTGTGGCGTTAATACTGATTCTGTGCTGTTCTCTTTCAGGTTTTCAGGCAGAAGGTAAGACAAACTCACAAAATCTGTTCGTCTCCTTATTGTGATACGTATACATATGTGTATATTTAAAATGAGATATAAATAATAGATTTATAAAGCTCTAATGGTTCTGCAGTAACTCGCAAATAAGTTTAACTACAGTACGCTTCACGGTGGAGGAGAGAGTAAAGTACACAGAAAATCCAAGTGTGATGGACCAAGACCCCAGACCCAGACCAAGATCCAGACCAAGACCAAGACCCCGCCCACAACCGAGACCCGGACTCAAACTGAGACCCAGACTAAGACCAACCCTCAAACCAAACTAAGAATAAGACTAAGCCAAAAACTGAAACTGAAACTTAAAACCAAACTTAACCAAACTAAACTAAATTTAAAATAAACTAAACTAAATTTAAACTAAACTAAACCTAAATTGAAACTTAAAACTAAACTATTCGTGTTCATGCTGGTGGAAATGAACAAGCGTCATCAAAGTTTTATCTGCACTTTATCAATAAACTCATAAACTAAACTGTTCTGCCAAAAAGTGTCACGTTCAGTTTGAGTCTTAAAATGATGCTTTAGGCGTAAATGCATCACATTCTGTAAAATGTGAGTTCCCACGTAAGATCTAATCGGAATCAGACGACTTTGTTGCTCCTCAAGGGAAAGTATTGAGTTGCTGCAGCAAAATACAAAAGAAGCACAAAACCAATCATGTAAAAGCTGTGATGAAAGTTCTGCTGGTTGTGGGTCGTTCAGGAAGAGGAGTGGCACATTCTCGTCAGGACTAAACCTGGTCTAAAGTTGGACTGAGCGATTCATCGTGTTCTGGAAGGAGACAGAGCCTTTCCAAGCAGATTGTGAACATGTCCTGTTTTGGATGAGTCCCTGAAGTGGTCCTGCTCTGCTCTGGTTCACACAAACAGCTGTTCAGTGGAAAAATAACAAATACACAATAACGTTTAATTTACAGTGACTCAATTGTCAAAGTCAACTGTGCCAAAGTCTCGATTCAACGAGACTCAATCAGGACCACGACCTCACTAAATGACCTCAGATTTCCCGACAATGCAAAGTGAAATAAGTTGTGTAAATGTTAACGTGACATGTGTGTTTTGGGTGTGTGGTTCCAGAGTGCGGACAGGCGGCGCTGCGTCCCCGGATCGTGGGGGGAGTCCAAGCCTCACCTGGATCCTGGCCCTGGATGGTCAGCCTCAGCTACAGCTTCAACAACAGCTTCGCCCATTACTGCGGAGGCTCCCTGATCAGCGACGAGTGGGTGCTGACGGCCGCACACTGCATGGATCCACCAGGGTGAGGCACAGACAGGGACGCCATGTTCCTCTGCTTCTCTTTGGAGGGTTCAGCCCTAAGTGGGTCTCTGTCTTAAGTCTCTGGTTTGGTCCGTTTCTTGGTTCCAAAGTGGCCCCTGAGAGGTTCTAGCTCCTAAAGGGGTCTGGTTCTTGGGCTCCAGGTGGACTTTAGCTCAGGAGGAGGAGCTCCACACCACAGCTAGATGATTGGATCAGAGAGAATGCAGACTCAGGCCAAAACAAGGCAAAAAGCAGAGAAACACAAAAGAATCATTTGTAATGGGCCATAGCCCTGTAATGGCCAATAGAAATCCTATTGTTAGCTGGCTGCAGCTCCTCATCACTGACGAGTACTTGATTAGCATCTGAATGGCCCGAGCTGATCCCGTCCCATGGCTTCAAAGGGCTGTAATGCTGGACTTACCCTGCCCTTGATCTGACTATTTCCCCTTTACATCTTGTGTGGCTAAAGCCTGAGGCACAATTGAAGTCCAGCCCTCTCCGCCTCAGAGCTGTCAGGCCCTCATTAGTCATGAGCGGAGGTTGTGTTACTAATGACTCTCTTCTCGGCATGTTTGTCAGGGCAGAGAACATCACAGTGGTCTTCCTGGGGCGACACTCTGTGTCAGACGACAACAGCACGTCAGAAGAGTCGAGGGAGATTCACCAGGTCTGGTGCCATCCTGAGTTTAACCAAACCGGGAACTTTGAGAACGACCTGTGCCTGCTGCGTCTGTCTGCTCCAGTGGCCTTCAGCTCCTTCATCCAGCCGCTGTGTCTGTCGGCCCAGGGCAGTTCTTTCCCCGCAGGCCTGCCCTCCTGGGTCGCCGGCTGGGGAGCGCTGGACGAGAGTGAGTACTGGAGTTATCATATTCCATATTTATGTATTTCATTTCTTTATTGAGTAATTTATGACTGAATTAAAAGGACCTTACTTCTATTCTATTATCAGTAAAGTGAACCTTTCCACTCCCACGAAGCCTCGCACATGGAGAATATAGAATCCGGGGTTTCGACCATTGTTGGAGTTCTTCTCTCCAGTCCCTGGAGTAGATCTTACCAGGAGCTTCAGCCACACGTAACATAGGCAAAATATAGATTTAGAAGCTCTCCTACACCAGAGACGTCAGAGCATCCTGTACATCCTCTCACTATTTACATAACTGTTTTATAGTCTCACCTATTAAATGTTGGTCGAAGTAAGTTCAAACCTTTACTGTAGCTGCTCAGAGGGGCTGCTTACCTTTCACGCCACGCCCTCTGCTTTCTTAAGTTGTCCTTGTAAAAAGTATGTTGGACATCAGAAACATGTGTATTTTTGTGAAGGCAACGAGGGTTTTCCAGACACTCTGCAGGAGGTGGAGCTGCCCATCGTGGGGATAAACGAGTGTCGCTGCCTGAATGATCTGTTGATCCCAGAGAAGACCATCTGTGCAGGGAAGACAGAAGGGGGACAAGACTCCTGCCAAGTGAGTACAAAGAAGGTCCAACATGAAATCAAGTATCATCACACCAGAAATATTGCTGTGCCGGACCGTGCTGATGGTGGCGTCTCAAAACTGCATGAAGCTCAAAGCTAAACTCCCTTTCTCTCTCTCCAGGGCGACTCCGGTGGTCCTCTGGTGGTCCGGCTGAACTCGGTGTTTGTGCAGGTCGGCGTCGTGAGCTTCGGTGAAGGCTGTGCGCGTCCAAACCGCCCGGGAGCCTACGCCCTGGTGCCCGAGTACCAGGACTGGATCGGTCTCGCGGTGGGCAGCTCCAAACCGCCCGGCTTTGTGCTGTTCGACCCGCCGGACCAGGATTCTGATGTGGACTACGTCTGCCAAAACAAGACCTTATCCGGTTCTTCTTTATCACGACTCTGTAATGAACAGCGGTGTCGGAGCGCTCTCCAGGCCACGTTTTGCTCTGTTTACAATTGTGCTGTGTGTCATCTTCACAACCGTGTGACGCACTTACACTCTGTAACCTTCTGTTGGCGCGAAAATGGTGTCATGACCTTTAAAGTCTGTGGCAGTTTATTCGGTTTTTATAATTATAACTTACACTGCATGTCCAAAAAAAAAAGTGGCCACTCGGATCGAACCAAGAAATACTGCCGCAGGTGATGATCTTTCAGCTGCAACACGGTGTTTGAACCCATCTGAAACAACCATGTGGAAAGACAGATCCCGTGGTCATGGAAAAGATGTCAGTGTGTTTGAGAAGGGTCAAATCATTGGCAACGAGCAGAGAAAACATCTGAGGAGAAGCAGAAACTAATGTACTCCAGATCTGAACCTGAGTGAGAGTGTTTGGGACGAGCTGGAGGTTTTGTGCAGTTTTGGTGGCAGCAGGTCACTCTCCATCATCAACACAAGATCTGCGTGAGGAACAACGACACGCTGAAGATCTGTGTGAGGAACAATGACACGCTGAAGATCTGTGTGAGGAACAATGACACTGAAGATCTGTGTGAGGAACTGAACACGCTGAGATCTGTGTGAGGAACAACGAACACGCTGAACAGCCTTGTGTTGAGGAACAACGACGACGCTGTAAGATCTGTGTGAGGAACAATGACACGCTGAAGATCTGTGTGAGGAACAATGACACGCTGAAGATCTGTGTGAGGAACAACGACACGCTGAAGGTTCTGTGTGAGGAACAATGACACGCTGAAGATCTGTGTGAGGAACAATGACACGCTGAAGATCTGTGTGAGGAACAATGACACGCTGAAGATCTGTGTGAGGAACAATGACACGCTGAAGATCTGTGTGAGGAACAACGACACGCTGAAGATCTGTGTGAGGAACAATGACACGCTGAAGATCTGTGTGAGGAACACGACACGACTGAAGATCTGTGTGAGGACGCTGAAGATCTGTGTGAACAACGACTGAAGATCTGTGTGAGGAACAACGACACGCTGAAGATCTGTGTGAGGAACAACGACACGCTGAAGATCTGTGTGAGGAACTAACGACACGCTGAAGATCTGTGTGAGGAACAACGACACGCTGAGATCTGGTGTGAAAGGACAACGACACGCTGAAGATCTGCGTGAGGAACAACGACACGCTGAAAGATCTGCGTGAGAACAACGACACGCTGAAGATCTGTGTGAGGAACAATGACATCGCTGAAGATCTGTGTGCTGTGATCAAAGATAAAGGTCCAACAGATATTAGAGCGCATGACCTTTATTTGTGGCCAAATTTTTTGGACCGGCAGTGTATGATTGATAGTAAATATTTATCACAGTTTTACTTCCGTTAAATCGCAGTTCGTGAATAAATGTTGAAAAATGAAGAGTTTAAAATGACAGGAACTAGAGCTGACTCCCTCTGTGATGTCATCAGTGTGTGACACAGAGACCATTGACACTTAACTGACACACTTTACTGACAGTTTAAACCATCGTTGGAACAAATAAAAGGTATTTTATGGTATTCATGGTGTCATTTATGTGGATTTTGGCTCTTTTTTTTTAGTTTTATGAAATGGTAATTGTCTTTTAAACGTGTTTATGCCTTTTGATTATTTACTTATTATGTCAGTGAGAAGATCCAAGACCTTGCTTTATTCCAACAAAAATCCGTAACCGTGGTGAAAGCTTTGAGGGCTTGTGGACGAGGAAAAGTATTGAAGGATATTCTGTTGCATAACTTCGTTCTGCAGCCGGGGCCTTTGTGGAATCCTCAAGTCTCTGGACTCCTGGCAGGAAGTGAGGAAATCATTTTAGAGCTAAATAGTTCCAGATGTTTGCGTGTGTGTGAGAGGAAGTGTGAGGAGTGAATGAACCATGTATTGTTCTCCTGACCAGAGGATGGACAAGTTGAACCTCGTCTGTAGAATTTTCAAATTTTCAAAAATCCTTAAAAAAAAAAATAAAATAAAAAGATTCAAATTGCAATTTTTATGAACGTTAACAATTCCGTTACTTGTCCAGGAGGCTGTTTTCTCCACTCGCCCTCTGCCGTTGGACTCATAGTGCGGCTGGAGAAGAATGTCTCAGACACTCGGACTATCAGCACAGGTTCTCCACAGGGCTGTGCACTTTCTCCTCTGCTCTTCTCCTGGTACGCAAACTGTACAAGGAGTACCATAAAACTGATCAAGCACAAGATCTGGAGATGGGTCCCCAAGTGCTGCTCCTGGCAGGTTGCTCCAGCGGCAGTGGTTGAAGGATGGGTCAAATGCTCATTTAATCTAAGCACAAGGCTGCGTGTTCATCCTGGAACATGCGTCTCTCCTGGAAGGGTCGATATTGAAGCTCTTGCCGTAGAGCTTAGCATTTTGGGGAGGGGTTTATCCAGTACTTACATGAGTGGACTGGTGCGTGGTGATAGGGGGAGCATTTGAGGAACGCCTGCAACAACTAAGTGGCTGTGATTGGACGGTCCCATAGATGGACAGCTGTCTGATGCGCTCTATGGTTTGGTCTTCCTGTGTTTGACGAGAAAGTAGAAGAGGCCAAAGAGCCAGGCAAGGATCAGACCAGGACTAAACCAAGAAGATGTCTGGAGGCGACTGTACACACTGTGGATCGTGGGAATCAAACTACCGCTTCATGATGTAACACAACACAACAAAGGGGCTTTTTTATGTGCCACGCCCTGAATATGTCAACAAAGGTCAATACCACTGCAATGTCACATAAACGTATTTAAATGTATTGCATCCTAGAACTCAAATAAAATGTGAACAAATAATTGTAGGTAAACTTCACGTGAATTCATCGCACCCTATGAATGACCAAGGAAGCGTCCAAAGAGAATAGTCTGAGAATTCGATATGGCCTGGGCAGACAATACCTGAGTTATCGGGTTAACTACAGGGCGGTGCAGGGTCGGGTGGAGTTTTCAAAATAATTTTAATATGAGCGTAGACCAGAGCAGAGCTACAATGGGCCAGCACCAGTTGTGTTTACTGCTAGTGTCGGTCCTTTTCCTGCCAAAAGGTAAGCAGTTGTTTTTTTATATATATAAACATCATGATCTTATATATATTTTGAACACAGACAGATAAAATGGTATCTACAGTCTCTATGGGATGGTGAAATGTAAGTTTTCTTCTGCTTATATTTGAACTGTTACATACATACAGTAATACAGCCATCTTTAAGATTCCTAATACAATCTCTTTTTCTACGTGTGTTTTTGGACTTGTATTTTGTCCTTCCTTGTTTTAGGTTGTACTTAACAAACAAATGCTTCTAATGAATATTGAATTTTGTTATTTTTTTGTTTCAGGCTGCCGCTCACAAGGTAATCACACGTTCAGGCTGGGGTTTGTTCACTTTGGTCCTGATTTGAGCCCAGTTTAGTCCCGGTGTAGTTCCAGGTTTAGCCCCAGTTCAGTAATAATTTTGATGTGGTGTGTGTGCGAGTCAAGCCTTCATTTTTTAACCTTGAGAGCACGTATGTACAGTGGAAAAATAATTTCAGGATGATTTCAAATGGCTTGAATTCAGGATCATTTGAGTAGTGATGCTGCGTGGCTCCCTCTCTCCTCTGATTGTTCCTTGTTCTAAATGGACGTGCAGCTTCAAGCACAGATTAAAACAATTTAGATTAAAACATAGACTTCCTCCTGACAGATTTACATGTGTTTTCTGTTAGCTTGTGGCAGAGCCTCATTAAACCAGAGGATTGTGGGAGGAGCTGACGCATCTCCTGGAAACTGGCCCTGGCAGGTTTATCTGATCATGACAAACTCGGAGGGTCAAAGGATTTTTTGTGGAGGGTCCCTGATAAACCAGCAGTGGATTCTCACTGCTGCCCACTGCCATGAAGGAAAGTAAGTCATTGTTCTCACTGCAGCCAACCACACTAGCAGGCCACAAATCTGACGACGGCATGGTAGAATAATGATGAAACTCACTTTTGAATCGACTGTAAATGGTTTGCTGGCCATCCCATGAGACGAGGTCAGTGAGGATTCAATCAGAACAAGTCTCTTTTTGTTGTCCAGGCTGACATTCCTGACAAAGGTCTCGTTGGGAGTCATCTCACTCACTGACAGACCTGTGGAGAGAAGCGTGGTCCAGGTGGAGCTGCATCCAGAGCACAAAGGCACAGGGAACGACATCGCCCTGCTGAAGATGTCCTCTCCGGTGACGTACACCAGATACATCCAGCCCATCTGCCTGGCTCAGGCCAACAGCACGTTTGACCACGGCCAGAGCTCGTGGGTTGCCGGCTGGGGCCGTCTGAAGGAAGGTGAGACCGTCCATAAGTACGACGCTTTCCTCTGTCGGTTTTCAGTCAGTATAAAGACAAAGGATGTTCATTTCGCCTCAGGGGGAAGTACTTCCAACACTCTCCAGGAGGTGTGTCTGCCCGTCGTGGGCTTACCTGTTTGCAACAGGAATTATGGTATCGCACTCCTTTTGTACAACAACATTATGTGTGCTGGCTACACAGAAGGAGGAAAAAGCTCATGTCAGGTAAGTCTCTCGAGAGCCATCTGCACAGACAGGAAGTCAACATTTTCAGTGTTCTGAACCATAGGATTCTGTGTAATTTAAACCACAAAATGACATTCACACTGCCATCTGGTGGGGTCATGGAAGCAACACTCCTTACACTGAACAAACACAAGAGTGAAGCGGTAACGCCTGCTCTAAGCCCTCACAGAGTAAAACATCTTGATCTGCCACAGTTCGTTTCACTATTGTAGGACAAATACAGGTTCTCGTAGCTCATCCCAATTCTTCATGAATCAGTGTGGTATTTCCAATCAGGCGGGTTGTACTGCGCAGCGAAACCTGAGCTAACCACTGAGCAGCTGTCCCTCTTTGCACAGGGCGACTCCGGGGGGCCCCTGGTGGTGAAGCAGGGTTCTGTTTGGGTCCAGGCCGGGATTGTGAGCGCTGCTCTTGGATGTGCCAGACCAGAAAAACCTGCAATATTAACAGATGTTTCCAAGTTCCAGGACTGGATCCAGAGTGTGGTCGGATTAAACCCTCCAGGATTTGTGTCTTTTACCTCATCTGGAGAAAACAGTGACCTCAGCTACTACTGCAGAAGTTCTACTGCTACTATTACTACTACTACTGCTACAACGACTGCATATACTGCTACTACTACTACTACTACACCACCTACTATGACTATGGAAACAACTGTACGAACTGCTAGTAGCAGACCTACTACAGCAACTATACCAACTACTACAACTTTACCCCCTACTACTACGACTACTACAGCAACTATACCAAATACAACCCTTACTAATACACCTTAAAAAAAACTACACAACTACTACAACTTTACCCCCTACTACTACGACTACTCACAGCAACATATACCAATACTACCAACTTTACCCCCTACACTACACTACTACAGCAACTATACCAACCTACAACTTTACCCCCTACTACTACGACTACTACAGCAACATACCAACTACTACAACTTTACCCCCTACTACTACGACTACTACAGCAACTATACCAACTACTACAACTTTACCCCTACTACTACGACTACTACAGCAACTATACCAACTACTACAACATTTACCCCCTACTACTACGACTACTACAGCACTATAAACATTACATACACTACTAAAGCAACTACACAACTACTACAACTTTGCCCCTACTACTACGACTACTACAACAAGTATACCAACTACTACTACTACTACTAAAACTGTACCATCTACAACTACTGCAACTATACCAACTACGACTACTACTACTACTAGTCAAACAATACCATCTACAACTACACCAACTACTATTAACTACTACTACTAAAACTATACCATCTACAACTACTACAACTATACCAACTACTACGACGACTACAACTATACCAACAACAACTACTGCTACTACTACTACTACTACTATTACTAAAACGATACCAACTACGACTACTACTACAACTACTAAAACTATACCATCTACAACTACACCAACTACCATTACTAGTACAACTACTACAACTATACAAACTACAACAACTACTACTACTAAAACTATACCATCTACAACTACCACAACTATACCAACTACTACACACTACTACAACTATACCACTACTAACCTAAACTACTACGACGACTACAACTATACAAACTACAACAACTACTACTACTAAAGCAATACCATCTACCACAACTACAACTACACCAACTACAAAAACTAATATTACTACTACTAGTAAAACTATACCATCTACAACTACTACAACTATACCAACTACTACTACTACAACTATACCAGCTACTACAACTATACCAACTACTACAACTATACTAACTAGCAACTACAACTACTACAACTATACCAACTACTACTACTATACTTACTGCTAACTACAACTACTACAACTATACCAGCTACTACAACTACTACTACTACCACTACTAAACTACTACCAACTACTACAACTACTACAACTACTACAACTAGCAACTACTACAACTACAACTAACTACTACAACTATACCAACTACTACTACTACTACTACTACAACTTACCAGCTACTACAACTATACAAACTACTTACAACTATGCCAACTACTAACTACTAAAACTATGCCAACTACTACTACTACTACATCATACTTACTTACTACTACAACTATACCAGCTACTACACTTACTACTACTACTACAACTATTACTAACTACTACAACTATACCAATACAAACTACTACTAACTATACCAACTACTATACTAAAACTATACCACTACTACAACTATACCAACTACTACAAAACTACCAATACTACTACTTACTACTACTACTACTACTACTACTACTACTACTACTACTACTACTACTACATCAACTACTACTTTACCCACTACTACTACCACTACTTCTACTACAACAACTACACTTGCTACTACTACTAAAACTATACCATCTACAACTAATACAACTATACCAACTACTATTACTACTACACCTACAAAGGCAGCTATACCTACTACTATAACTACAACTATTCCGAATACTAATTTTACAACTATACCCACTATTACTCCTACTTCTATTACAACAATACCTTCCACTACTACTACTACTACTACTACTACAACTATGCCAACTACTAGTGAAACTACAACTACTAGACCTACTACTACAACTACACAGAAAACAACTACTACTACTGTACCTAATCCCATTACTACGACCATATCCACGTCTTTTTCACCTGAATTGTACAAACTACTACAAAAATGCCACAAACGGATTCCCCACCTTTGGCGCCCCGATCAACTACAAAGACGACGACGGCGTGAAATAGCTCTCTTATTTTTCTGCCCCTACCTACTACGCCAGCGACATCTGCTGCAAATATTAAAGGAGTAATAATACTACTACTACTATTACCACTAATCCACATTGGTATAAACACCCAACGACGGCTACTGATACTACCGTGCTCCCAAACAATCACCCGGACAGTTTGTCACTATTTTTACTGGCAAATGCTTTTTGGCAATATATTTATATAATATTCATCATAATCAGGGGAATGATAAACTGAGTTTTTGGATTAGGATTAAGTTAATTCTTAGGAATCGTTTGTTTGGTTAAGATTTAGGACGTGGAATGTTAGAATCCTATTATTTTTCACTTTTTTGGCAAATGTTTTTTTTTAGACAAAATATTATTTTACACAGTTTGAGGGTGAGGATTAGGTTTATGAATCATTCATTTAATTAAGATTAGAGTTTTGAGACACGGAATGCTTGTGACGACCCAGGACAAAATCCTGCAAGAAGGCTAACGTTTATTAGCATATCCACTAGCATTAGCCAGCTGCTAACGGCCTGAAACAAACGGCTCCGCCTCAGTCTGGAGTGGTCTCTGGAAGTCCACTGGTCCCTTCTGACCACAGGAGCACATTTCAGGACAAACGGGGTCTTTTGGGATGTCACAGAAGGTAAAGAATCCTTTGTTTTGAGATCCAGCCCACAGTGAGCATGCGGCCTTTGTCCTCAAGATGGCAGTAGCAACGAGAGTGTCACGTCACTTTGGACCCATGAACACCATCTACTTCTACTACTACACCTATTGCTATTAGACCTACCAAAACAACTACTACTAGGCCGACTGCCAAGTTACTGCTACAATGCCCTTGCTACTATTACTATTACTACTACTACAATGCATTTTGATTGTACTTTCAGCTCGGGGTTAGTTCTGTTCACTTTCACGGCAACATTCTGCTCATTGTCTGATTTATGGAGCTAAATGATGAAAAAAAGGGCAAACAAATGTGGCAAGGGCAAAAATGAAAGCGTTAAAGTTAAAGATTGAAAGTGTTATTGTTTGTGTTCATTTCATTGTACTTTGTCTTCCAAATACAACAGTAAAAATCCACTGACGAGCGGACACGTGTCACCAGCTGTTTTTATTGATCACTCCAAAAATCACATCGAATGATCTGACTTTCACTTCTCATGTAAATGTCCCCTGGGATCCAGAACCACTGCCGGAGTCGCCTCGAGCTGAACGCCGGCTAAATCACATTTTAGTGTTGCGATTGTGAGAAAAAACATTGAAAGTTTGTCCACGATTACAGAGGCCGTGACCATTTCCCTTTGTCTTAACACGTTACTGTTCCCCAAGTGTGTGATCTGCTTTATTAAATTACACTTTACAAACAACTATACAAACTACAGTTAAACCGCCAGTCTTTACATTTGGGTCTATTTTTTGGGCAATGGATTGAACTGTGAATTTTTAGTTTCATACGATTATATTGTGACCTGAATAATCACGATAATCGATTAGCCAAAAAATCTTGGCATCCCATTTCCGTGACGCATGTCAAATAAATGAGCTCTTTTGTCGTCATCATTGAGAACAAAAAACAATTTCTCAATGATCACCTCAGAGTTTTGGGCAGAGGTCATTGTACTATTCCCTAAATGTCTACGAGACGCTTTATCTGAGCAGTGTGTCTCCAGCTCCACTGGAAGAAACCTTGGAGTCTCTCATTCAAAACACATAAATCAAGCCTGTAAAACAGCCTATTTCCATCTGCGGAATGTAAAGTCGGAAAAATCTTGCCTAAAAGTGATGCGTTTGTAACATCTAGATTAGACTCCTGTAACTCCTGCTGCAGCGTGTCCTAAAAGTGCCATAAAAAGCTTTAACTGGTTCAAAATGCAGCAGCAAGATTACCAACAGGAACTAAAAGAAGAGAGCACATTACGCCGGTGCTGGAGTCTCTTCACTGGCTCCTGTCCAGTTCAGAATCACATTTAAACTCCTCCTCCTGACTTACAAAGCCATATTTTGCCCTGAGCACAATAGTTGGACACACCCAAATGGCATTGCTTATTAAAAGAAGACCTCACAGCCCACGTGCTCGTGTGACGCATCATTAGAAAGCTTAGGCCTTCTAGATTCTGCAGATGTGCATATGAACACTGTCAGGGCTTCAGAACTTACACTACAGAAGCCCAAACATAAAAAAAATACATCCTTTTTTAGTCTCACCTCAATATTGTCAATTTTGTAAAGGTCCTAAGCGAGACATACTTCAGTGTAAAATTATAATATTCACTGTACTTGCTGTTTATCTTGTTGACAACAACTGTGTGAAGTTTCAGATCTGTAGGAATAGACATTTTGGTGCTGTTGACCTTCATGAATCAAAAAGTATATTCAAAAAAAGTTATCCAAATATGTGCCAGCTGTTCCAAACCGATTGGAGCTCCTCTGATCATAAAACATGCATTCTGAGGTTTTAGAGAAATACCTATTATAACTGCTAAAAACCATGTATGTGAAGATGTGTGAACATGAGTGTAACCAATAGAGTATATATATATATATATACACACATATATCATATACATATATATATATATATACACAACACATATATATACATATAATATATATATATATATATATACATACACACACACACACACACATATATAGATATATATATACACACACATACATATATATATACACATACCACATACATATATATATATACACACACATACATATATAATATATACACACACATACATATATATATATATACACACACATACATATATATATATACACACACATACATATATATATATACACACAACACACACACACACATATATATTATATACACAAACACACACACACCACCTATATCTGAACCGACACCTTAACGTGGTGGAGGGGTTTGAGCGCCCGAATGATCTCAGGAGCTATGTTGTCCGGGGCTTCAAGCCCCTGGTAGGGTCTCCCAAGGCAAACAGGTCCTGGGTGACGGGTCAGACAAAGATCGGTTCACAAGCCCCCTATGATGGAAAGAAAAACAAGGCCAGTTACGTCGCCCGGATTGGCGTTACCGGGGCCCCACCCTGGAGCCAGGCCTGGCGTGGGTGCTCGACGGCGAGCGCCTGGTGCCGGGCCTTTCCCACGGGGCCCGGCCGGGTGCAACCCAAACGAATGACGTGGGGCTGTCCTCCCGTGGACCCACCACCTGCAGGAGGATCCGTAAGGGGCTGGTGCAGAGGGATCTGGGCGGAAGTCGAGTGGTGGACACCGGAAGTAAGGGATGCCGTCAGGCGGAAGAAGGAGGCCTATCAGGCCTCTTTGGCTTGTGGGACTCCTGAGGCCGTTGACGGGTATCGGCGGGCCAGGCGTGCCGCAGCTCGTGCTGTCGCAGAGGCAAAAACCGGGGTCTGGGAGGAGTTCGGGAGGCCCTGGAGGAGGACTATCGGTCGGCCCCAAAGAAATTCTGGCAAACCGTCCGGCGCCTCAGGAGGGGGAAGCAGTGTTCCACCAACACCGTTTACGGTGCGCGGTGGGACCTGCTGACCTCGACTGGGGATGTCGTCGGGCGGTGGAAGGAGTACTTTGAGGACCTCCTAAATCCCACTGTCACGTCTTCCGAAGAGGAAGTAGAGACGGAGGACTCGGAGGGTGACTCATCCATCACCCAAGCCGAAGTCACTGAGGTTGTTTGGCAAACTCCTCGGTGGCAGGGCTCCGGGGGTGGATGAGATACGCCCCGAGTACCTAAAGTCTCTGGATGTTGCAGGACTGTCTTGGTTGACACGCCTCTGCAACATCGCGTGGCGGTCGGGGTCGGTGCCTCTGGACTGGCAGACCGGGGTGGTGGTCCCTCTGTTCAAGAAGGGGGACCGGAGGGTGTGCTCCAACTATAGAGGGATCACACTCCTCAGCCTCCCTGGTAAGGTCTATTCCAGGGTACTGGAAAGGAGAATCCGACCGATAGTCGAACCTCAGATTCAGGAGGAGCAGAGTGGTTTTTCGTCCTGGTCGTGGAACACTGGACCAGCTCTATACTCTCCATCGGGTGCTCGAGCTGTGTTCGCATTGCCGCCAGTAAGTCAGATCTGTTCCCAGTGCGTGTTGGACTCCGCCAGGGCTGCCCTTTGTCACCGGTTCTGTTCATTGTTTTTATGGACAGAATTTCTAGGCGCAGTCAGGGGGCGGAGGGGTCCGGTTTGGAGAGCACAGGATCTCATCTCTGCTGTTTGCAGATGATGTTGTCCTGATGGCTCCATCAGAACCTGGACCTGCAACATGCTCTGGGACGGTTTGCAGCCGAGTGTGAAGCGTCTGGGATGAGAATCAGCACCTCCAAATCTGAGGCCATGGTTCTCGACCGGAAAAAGGTGGCTTGCCCTCTCCAGGTGGGTGGTCTTTGCCCCAAGTGGAGGAGTTCAAGTATCTCAGGGTCTTGTTCACGAGTGAGGGAAGGATGGAGCGTGAGATTGACAGGCGGATCGGTGCAGCGTCTGCAGTGATGCGGTCGCGGCATCGGACTGTTGTGGTGAAGAAGGAGCTGAGTCGAAAGACAAAGCTCTCGATTTACCGGTCAATCTACGTTCCTCCCTCACCTTTGGTCATGAGCTTTGGGTAGTGACCGAAAGGACAAGATCGCGGATACAAGCGGTCGAAATGAGTTTCCTCCGCAGGGTGGCTGGGCGCTCCTTAGAGATAGGGTGAGGAGCTCAGTCACACGGGAGGAGCTCGGAGTAGAGCCACTGCTCCTCCACGTCGAGAGGAGCCAGCTGAGGTGGCTCGGGCATCTGTTCCGGATGCCTCCTGGACGCCTCCCTAGGGAGGTGTTTTGGGCATGTCCCACCGGGAGGAGGCCCCGGGAAGACCCAGGACACGCTGGAGGGACTATGTCTCTCGGCTGGCCTGGGAACGCCTCGGGATCCCCCCGGAGGAGTTGGAGGAAGTGTCTGGGGAAAAGGAAGTCTGGGAGTCCCTGCTTAGACTGCTGCCCCCCGGCGACCCGCCCCGGATAAAGCGGAAGAAGATGGATGGATATATAGATATAGATATAGATAGATATATATAATATATATATATATATACATACATATACATACATACATACATACATACAACACCACATACACACACACACACACATATACACATATACACATATTATACACATACAGTGGGGCCAATAAGTATTGGGCAACTTAAAAATGTGCAAGTTCACCCATTTAAAAAGATGATGTTTGTAATTTTCCACCCATCCAGGTTGTGGGTCATGTACACACACACCACAGGTGTGGGTCATGTACACACACCACAGGTGTGGGGTCATGCTTCTCAAATGCCCCTGTGTCAAAATCGAGCGGTCGTAAAAAGCGCGTTGTTTTATTTTGAAGTAAGTGAAACGTACTCCACTTTCATTTGTCATTTCGGTTCGTATTACGTTCAATGAAGATCAGCGTACTCTAGTACTGAAGTTACTTAAGTACAGACGTTTATAAGAAATAAAGCAAGTGCACATTCTTTAGAACAATAGCCATGCAGAGTTAAGAATAACTCATCACATCATAAACAATATTTCAGTTTGACCAAATGACCCCTGCAATATAACAACATGAGCTAATGCTAATGTCGTTCCCTAGCTAGCGCCGCTCATGGCTTAGTACCGCGTAAGTAGGTCAACAATAGGTCATTACAGGGGTCCCTCGTTTATCGCCGGGGTTCCGTTCTAAAAAATAACCCGCGAAGTAGTCAGCATTACTTTTTTTTTTTACAATTATACATTTTTTAAAGGTTGCAACACGCCCCACTACACACTTTACACACTTTAGCCGGTGCAGAACGTTTCATCGACATTGTGGGTTTAGCTTGGATTATACTTTCCCGCATGTAAATCCCGCGCGGCGGAAAAGACGTTGGCAGTATTTATAGTCCGCGCGGTTTCCTGCGACAGTCGAAATATGCGCTGCTGCAATGAAATCCCGTTCATTTCTGCGCAAAACCTTTTTTCAAAAAAAAAAAAAATTCAAAACACTTTTTTGTTGCGTTGTTTAAACCTGTAAACAAAACCATGAGTCTCCCCTGGATCTCCGGCACGAGTCCTGATAAACAAACCGGACAAACTTCTTCAAAACGATTTTATTTTAAGAGTTTGCATGGCGGCCATTTTAGAACAGCATCTCATTTAGTCGCATTTTGTGCGCGTCGACATGATGAACTGTACAAAAGGTGAAAAGACACGACAAAACCAACTGTATAAAACACGTGGGCAATGACATTATTTACCAGACAAATCAGCACCGACAAGCTGTTTAGAACAACATGTACACACAACTGGACTTTCCTTTAATTTGGATTGTACAAAGAGGTTTAAAATCATATAAACTGTATAAAAACGCTAAAACATACTGGCAAAAAACAGGAAAACTAATGCCCACCCTGGAACTCTTCTGTCGTACAAGAACTCGTGGTTTATTTTGGGTGGAAAGAAGAGACGTACAAATGGTATAAATATAAACATATTCACAGATATTTACAAAGTCCGGCCCGAGGTTCAGGTCGAGGTCAGATCTTCCGTTTTCTCTTTTCTGAGCAAAGCGTTTTCCAGAACGTCCGCGACGACCATCGGCAACTTCGCCACCTCGAATAAAACACCCTGAACGAGAAGAAGATCCATACGTGAGGAAGAACAATGAACGAGAAGGAAATCAACGTGAGGAAGAACAATGAACGAGGAAGAATCCAACGTGAGGAAGAACAATGAACCGAGAAAATCCAACGTTGAGGAAGAACAATTTGAACGAGAAGAATCCAACGTGAGGAAGAACAATGAAGAGAAGAATCACGACGCAAAACAGACAAAAGTATCAGACGTCAGGGAAAAAAAAAACACATACTGTGAGCGTACACACTCGCGTCAGAGTACACGCTCGGTGCAGAGTACAGCTCGGTGCAGAGTTACACCACTCGCGTGGTCAGTGCAGAGTACACGTACACACTCGCGTGCAGAACACGCCGGCAGAGTACACCTCGCGTGCGAGTACACACTCGCGTGCAGAGTACACGCCCGCGTGCAGAGTACACGCCGCCGTGCGCATTCCTCGCGTTGCAGAGTACACGCCGGCGTGCAGAGTACACGCGGCGTGCAGAGTACGTACTTGTGGGAGTACTTGTTGCGTATGGCCTTGAGCCTCTCGTCCAGCGGCGCAGACAGAGTGGAGTAGAGTTTCCTGACGACGGGGCTCAGGTCTGAGAGCTCGTACCCCGAGTGGAACTGGAGACATGGAGTCTGGAGCAGAGAAGGTCAGAGGTCACGACCTGTCCATGAGTGGGACATTTCAGCTTCATGGACAGAAGAGCTGTTCAATTAGATTCTCCACCATTTTCTGTTGTACATCCGATGTCCACGGACCCTCGCAGACGTCTATTCTACAGAAACCTACTACTTCACTGAAGGACAAAGCAGTTACAAGTCCTAAACCAAGACTAAACCTACAGTTGGTCTATTTGGATTCAAAGCAGGCATAAACCACATGAGCGGGGACTGAGCCGGGACTGAGCCGGGGACTGAGCGGGGACTGAGCCGGACTGAGCCGGGGACTGAGCGGGACTGAGCGGGGACTGAGCCGGGGACTGAGCCGGGGACTGAGCCGGGACTGAGCGGGACTGAGGCCGGGGACTGAGCGGGGACTGAGCCGGGGACTGAGCCGCGGGGACTGAGCCGGGGGACTGAGCCGGGGACTGAGCGGGGACTGAGCCGGGGACTGAGCCGGGGACTGAGCCGGGGACTGAGCCGGGGACTGAGCCGGGGACTGAGCCGGGACGGGACGTTGGCAAAGAAGTATTTGCCAGGCTTCACCACAATGTAGTCTGGCCCATGGCCCATTTTACTATGATGGGTCGGGTTTGGCCCGCGGCCGCACACGGTCTGACCCGGCTGTATAGAATGTGACCAGCTAAATATAAACCAAACATGAACTACACTATGAAGGCACTTTGAACCTTCTAACACAAACTTCTGCAGCTCCAGCAACGACGACACCACCCTCATCTCAGACGAGGATGAGCCTGTCTACAGGAGGAGGTGGTCCGGCTGGTGGTCCTGGTGCAGCGGTAACAACCTGGAGTTCAACGCCCAGAAGACAGTGGAGATGGTCGTGGACTTCAGGAAAGCCACAGCCCCAGCCCCCCCTCATCATGACAGACTCCCCCATCACCACTGTGGACTCCTTCCACTTCCTGGGCACCACCATCACCCAGGACCTCAAGTGGGAGCCCTCCATCAGCTCCCTCATCAAGAAGGCCCAGCAGAGGATGTACTTCCTGTTGCAGCTGAGGAAAGCCAAGCTGCCAGGGACGAACAGAGACTACAGCGCCCTCTGCTGGAGCCACAGCCACCAGAACAGTTCCTTTCCCTCTGCCGTTGGACTCATGAACACTTCTTAAACTCCTCCCACTTTAACTGCAACTCTTCATCGCTCACTGTCACTTTCTGCATGAGAGTGGAACTCTCCTGGACGAATGAGGGATTACACCGACATGTTTCTGCACTGTAACTGTAACTAACTCTTGTGTCCATAGTAATGCCCATTTTTATTTTTATTTTATACTTCAGTCATTTTGCCCTTTGGATTGAATACATGTCATTTTGATTATTGCTCAGTGTTTTATGTTTCTGATTCTAAAGAACATCAAAGTCTTTTTAATATCACACCTGACCATTCACTATATTGTCGCCAAACTAAACTTTTTCCATTTGAACCTTCTCTTTTACGCTTTTAAAGTAGAAATAAAATAAGATAAAGTTTTCTACAGAAAAATGTGGCAGGTAAAGCCTCATCCAGACTGTTATACTGTTATAACCATCTAATGTTAATGTGACGTCGGACAGTACGTAAATATACATGAGTTATGACATTAAAAATGATGACATTTAAACTAAAAACACCAGAAGGTTTAATAAAAATAACATTTTGTTTGCAAAATGTGCAATTTGGACAAAAAAACTGAATCAAAATCATGTTTAACTTTCAGAATTACAAATGCACTAATTCTTTGATTTGGAACCCCACAAATAAAAAACTTTTAAAAACTAATATTTTAGGCTACTAACCAGGTCTCAACCAAGACTAACCCAGAATCAAACCAGGTCTCAACCAAGTCCAAACCAGATTGAAAGCAGAATTAAGGACTAAGGACTAAGCCAGGTTTAAACTTGTACGAAACAAGAAAACGTCTCACTACGTACATACAGGGGGCGCCAACACTCACATGACAACTCAAATGGCCCACCAGCCAGTTTGACATGGGGGGGAAATAAACCATCCCTTCACGTGTCACCGCGCAGACACACAACACGCGCGTCACAACAGCGCGTCATACACAACACGCGCGTCACAACAGATACACACGCGCGTCACACGATACACAACACGCGCGTCACAACAGATACACAACACGCGCGTCACAACAGATACACAACACGCGCGTCACAACAGATCACAACACGCGCGTCACAACAGACACACAACACGCGCGTTCACAACAGATACACAACACGCGTCACAACAGATACACAACAGCGCGTCACAACAGTACTACAACACGCGCGTCACAACAGACACACAACACGCGCGTCACAACAGACACACAACACGCGCGTCACAAACAGACACACAACACACGCGCACAACAACACACACACGCGCGTCACAACAGACAGCACAACACGCGCGTCACAACAGACACGCACAACGACGCGCGTCACAACAGACACCAACACGCGCCGTCACAACAGACACACCAACACGCGCGTCACAACAGACACACAACACGCGCGTCACAACAGATACGACAACACGCGCGTCACAACAGATCTGCGCAGACACACAACACGCGCGTCACAACAGACACACGCGTGCGCAGACACACAACACGCGCGTCACTGCGCAGACACACAACACGCGCGTCACTGCGCAGACACACAACACGCGCGTCACCACACAGAGACACAGATTGTGGAAGCAGCACACCGCGGCGTGCGCAGGCCACACGTCTCAAGCCCCTCCTCCCAGCGTTACCATGGAGCTTGTCCTTTTATAATAACTCATATTAGAGTTAAAAAGAGTCCAGTTATTATTGTCTTTTCACAACTGTCGTGTGTTTTGAACGGTTTCTCTTCCTGCTTTATTATTCCATTATTCATTCATTCATTTTCAACCGCTTGTTCCCGTTAGGGGTCGCGGGTGACGGGAGCCTATCCCAGTGCCTTTGGGCCTTAGGCGGGGCACACTCGTCGCAGGGCCAACACAGAGACATAGACACACATTCACTCTCACACTCATTCACTAGGGCCAATTTTGGAAGCACAGAATAACAACATTTGGAAGATGAGTCGGGCCGGATCAGATCGTTTGGCGGGCCTGATCCGGCCCCCGGGCCTTAAGTAGCCCTGCCCTCAGACCCAGTTCTTGAGGCGTTGGCAGTGACGTACCCATCCTCCGAGGCGTTTGGTGACCAGCGCCAGCAGCAGACAGGCCGACGCCAGCAGAGAGCCGCGCTCCACCACCAGCTCCATCTCCAGGAGGCTCATCTCGCAGAAGTAACGGGCGAGGGTCAGCGTGTCCATGCCTGCGCTCACACACTGACGGGCAGAGACGCCGCCGCACACAAGACGGGCATTCGGTTTGAGTCGTTTATCATCATTTAAACGGTTTTTACGAGGGTCCCGTTGGGGCTTCAGCACATTTAAACCTGTCGTACTTAGAAATGATGTTTCCTCCACAAACACCTGCTCCATTGGTGCTAAACATTCTCAAATCGGACAGGAAGTGACATCACATCAGACAGGAAGTGACATCACACCAGGAACACTCATTCCAAAGTTTATGCCGAATTCACTCAAAGAAACGGCTTTTCTGACGCTCGAAACATGAAGTCAATAAAGTCGCTCTCATATTTTCATTTGTTATTGTTATTGTGGCCCAGTGTTTTCAGGGTCATTTCCTGCTGTGATGTCATCCAAACAGGAAGTGACATTACAAACCTAAAAAAGTGCTCTTCTGTGATTATATTTGTAGAATATTTTAGCAAAATTCTCAATATATTTATCTAAACTGCATTTCAGGTCAGTGAGTATCTGACCTGTAGGGGGCGCTTTAACATTAACTGCTCATTAGTGTATTTGTCATACTGAACTCGACCCCCCCCAGGCGGACCGGGCCCAGCCAGGCGGACGCGTACTTGGCGTAGCGGCGGAGGAAGCGATAAGGGATGGGGATGTTGATGTCGAAGCCGAGCGTCTGGAGAATGCTGCTCTCCATGGAGATAAGCTCCTTTCCCTTGTACGCGTCGTCACAGATATACAGGAAGTCGTCCACACACGGCGGGCTGCGCTCCTGAAACGACACGACACGGGTTGGAGGCTTTCGGGGGCCGAGAGGAGACGGCGAAGGACGAAGAGCGTTTCCGGCAGAACGTTAAATCCTGACCTCAAACTTGGAGGCGATGAGCATGGTGGTGGAGCCCACCAGCTGCAGCAGCTCGCGGTGCACCGGCGTCTTGGACAGATAGTGGTCGTCATCTTCACGGCCAGGTACAGGGTCTCGTGGAACAGCTCGAAGTTCTCCTGTCGACGGAGCGAGAAGAGCGTCAGAGGGGGGGCCAAACGAGAAAGAACGTCAGAGGGGCCAAACGAGAAGAGCGTCAGAGGGGGCAAACGAGAAGAACGTCAGAGGGCCAAACGAGAAGACGTCAGAGGGGGCCAAACGAGAAGAACGTCAGAGGGCCCAAACGACGAAGAACGTCAGAGGGGGCAAACGAGAAGAACGTCAGAGAGGGGGCCAAACGAGAAGAACGTCAGAGGGGGCCAAACGAGAACGAAGAGGTCAAGGGGGCCAAACGAGAAGAACGTCAGAGGGGCCAAACGAGAAGAGAGAACGAGAGCGTCAGAGGGGGCCAACGAAAGAACGTCAGAGGGGCAAACGAGAAGAACGGTCAAAGAGAGGGGGCCAAACGAGAAGAACGTCAGAGGGGGCCAAACGAGAAGAACGTCAGAGGGGGCCAACGAGAAGAACGTCAGAGGGGCCAAACGAGAGAACGTCAGAGGGGCAAACGAGAAGAACGCAGAGGGGCAAACAGAAGAACGTCAAGAGGGGCCAAACGGAAGAAGATCAGAGGGGCCAAACGAGAAGAACGTCAGAGGGGGCCAAACGAGAAGAACGTCAGAGGGGGCCAAACGAGAGAACGAGGGGGCCAAACGAGAAGAACGTCAGAGGGGGCCAAACGAGAAGAACGTCAGAGGAGGGCAAAACGAGAAGAACGTCAGAGGGCAAACGAGAAGAACGTCCGAGGGGCAAACGGAAGAACGCAGAGGAGCAAACGAGACGCACATGTTTAAATTCTAGCTTAAATAACGACTTAAAAACGGTGAAACATCCTGGGCTCTTCTGACGTGGAACAGAACTGAAAAAATACATTCAAAAAAGGCCCAAAAAATTGCTTTTTAAATGACGCGAAATTGAAATCGAAGAAGAAAAAAAAAAGCAACGCAGTGACTCAAAGGTCACGTGACCTCTGAGCCTCATCTACTGTTTGCAATTCAGAGCCCCGAGGAGCTCCAGCAGCACACTCTGCATGTACGAGAGTCATGGGTGAAACGACGTGATGGGTTACATGACGAGACTTTGGCGTTTTGCACAAATGTGGAAAAAGACCTCACCTCTCCGAGCCGGGGGTCATCACTGGGGGCAGCAAGCCAGATTATTGCATCAGTATCTATCATATTCGGTTCTTTTTTTCGTAATTTTCCGTACTTTTTTCCTGTACATTTTTCGTAATTTTTGTACTTTTTCTGTAATTTTTCGTACATGCGTCCAGTTTAACGTTTAATCGTTATAAGTTCGTAGTAACAACAAATTGAGTTTCTGCTTCAAATAAGCATTTTGATTTCTTCATTTACTACTTTGTCCAAACAGCCGCAATTTCACGTCAACCAGGGGCCAAACGGTTCGGTCGTATATAAAGAGTATAAATATAGTTAAGACTAGTTACGGTGTAAACAAGCGGACAGTAATATAGTTCTTAGTTTAGCCACGTCACGTAAATAAAGAACTTGTTTGGTAAAACTTATGTTGACTGGGAACCAGTTGACCCTGTAGCGTTTGCCCTCCCTCCCCCCTGCCACCCTTTGCCCCATTCGAGGCAATACAACAATAAAAGCTTTTTTTGTATCAATTTACTTCGAGTAATCGTTGTGTCAGTGAACAGAACCATGGACACACGAGATCCGTCCAACATAGCGAGACTCGTTCGGGTTAAAGGTGATAAAGTGCTGGCGTTCCTCGTTGAAGTGGTCCTCAGAGAGGACCATCACCTGGACTTTCCAGAGCAGTCCGATGAGGATGGCCTCATTCGGGTTCAGGCTCGAACTCGCTGCGACATTGTAGTTCGGCAGGACAAACTTCTCCTGCGGGGCAAACAACACACGTAAGCCACGCGCTCGGTTCCGCGCCGCCCGGCCGTGTTGGCGGCGGACCACGCGACTTCTTCCGCTTGAGGTAGTCCGAGATGTTTTGGCGTATTCGGGACACAGACGAGCTCCTCCCGGTTTCGGTCATGTCGAACTCGGCGGGGATCTGGAGCCCAAGCAAACCGGGAACATAAGAGGCGTAACATTATGTCGTGCCCTGGCAAGCCCGTCGGCGCCGCCCCCTTTTTGGGGCACATCCAAACCAAAAACCCGAAACGCTTTGGGGTAAACAAAGACCTCGTTTGGCGGCTCTTTTTTTAAATCGTTGCTCGTGGGAAAAGAGGAAGTTTTTTTTTTTAACGCTACAGTTCATCGGAGTTCCGGGTCGACGAATCTGCGGCGCCGTTTCCACTGCGGTTCAGAGCGACGGGCAGGCAAACCACGGACGTGCGGGCCGTTTAAGAACGTAAAAACAAACAGCAGCGCTAATGTCTGCGGCGGCGGCGAAATACCACTTGGACTGGTTTAATAAGGAAGTGCTAACTGATGCCGCGGGTGGGTGGGTTCATTGGGGGTTTTGGCAGGTGTGCGGCGCCTCCTGGCAGTAGGGGGTGTAACATGACGGCCTCGCGGCTTTTTGACCGAAGCCGCTGCATCCTCCCTGCGCGTCCGCTTCGACCTCCTGCGCGTCCGCTTGACCTCCTGCGCGCTCCGCGCTTGACTCACAGAACTTTGACGCGCGACCTCCTCGTCTTTTCGACCTCGACAGACGACTCGGAGCTCACGGACACGACCTGCACAACAATAACATGGCGCTGATGCAGGTTCTGGGGGTCTGTGGTCCTCAAGCCAGTTTCAGCGGTCCAATGTTTGGCTCAAGTCAGTTTACAGCGGTCAATGTGGCTCAAGTCAGTTTACAGGGTCAATGTGGCTTAGCGGTCCAAAGTAGCTCAAGTCAGGTTACAGCGGTCCAAAGTGGCTCAAGTCAGGTTACAGCGGTCCAAAGTGGCTCAAGTCAGGTTACAGCGGTCCAAAGTGGCTCAAGTCAGGTTACAGCGGTCCAATGTGGCTCAAGTCAG